>VWZZ01001259.1:264683-324138 GCA_013399095.1 Psophia crepitans
ACCATTACATGTGACAGAGCCCTGCTGCCCTGGGGATGGCTGAACCCCTGCCTGCCGTGGGGAGTGGGGAATGAATTTCTTGTTTTGGTTTGCTTGTGCACGCGGCTTTTGCTTCACTTATTAAATTCTTGCATTTGAACCCATGAGTTTTCTCACTTTCACTCTTCTGACTCTCTCACCCATCATGCCGGAGGGGATTGGGTGAGTGGCTGCATGGTGCTCAGCTGCCAGCTGGGGTTAAACCACAACAGGACTCTTGCCTATGACTTCATGGGGGACTTTGGAAAACAATATTGTTAGGAAGTGCTGGATGAGTGGGATGTGTATATGGAAGCCCAGGGCTTCGGGGACGGCTACAGTGCCCAGGATATAGGGCCCAGGATTGGTGCCAGATGAATTGTATGCATCTTGCTTTGGGTTTGTCCCCTCCCGAGGAGCTGAGAAGGGGGAAAATGGTGTGAAAAGGAGCAGGTGAGGAGCAAATGGAAGAATGGTGGAGAAAGAAGAAGCAGTAGCATATGTGGAAAGAGCGTGGCAGAGGGAAACAACCTCCTGAGCAGAACTTTTGCAGCAAGGGAGAGAATAAGTTTGGTCAGGAGTGGAAAACAATGTGCTGCAGAGCACAGAAAATGGAGTTTACTGGTAATAATGTGGGCAGATGGCATATAATTGTATCCTATTTCTGGCATGAAACACAAAACAGGGGTGCTTACACACTTTATCTATCTCCACATCCTTGGATTGCCTGCTGTGGCACTGTGTGCCAAGTCTGCATGTCCACGTGCCGCATATCTCCAGGTTACCCTGCGCCTGCTGCCTGTTTGTCCTGACGGAGCACCCCTGACTCCTTGTGCAATTACCATTACGTGAATCCAGGCTCACAGACAGACTCCACGCTGAATCGAGTGGAAAAGACCTGAGCTGTGCAACGAGAACTACAGAGCATCAGGCATTTTGAAAAGTTATGAGAAAATGAAAGTAGCATCTACTGCCATTTATTTTCAGCTAGTTAAAATATAACTGTGGAAAAGTTCAGAGAATCTACTCCTGACCCAGAAAAGGGTAAATATAGGAAATAGTTGGTTTGGACCAAAAGTAGAGCTTCCTGTGGAATTGCACTTTTACAATCTGTTTTTGCTTTGTAGGAAAAAGGCAAAAAAAGTTGGAATCTCTCAGTAACCTTTCTTTCCAGTTATTTAAAAATTAGGTACCCTCATAACAAATGTGCATGTTTGGACATGGGTCACTGCCATTCTGCCTTTGAAGAAGGTCCCAGGTAGATTAGCTCCTTTGCTGGGTTGTGTGTTCATTCAGAGAAATTATATGTCATTTTTCTGGTTGTTTCTCTCTCCTTTCCTTCGTTTCTGATAAAGTGTTAGCTTCTCTCCTGCTTCCTCTGGAGATGCTAGTCATTTCCTAAGCTCTTGAGCCTGGCGAGCTTTATCTGCTAAAATATCTTGCTTGCTCACCACAGATTTTCCCAGGCTCTTGCTCTACACAAAATATTTGCAGGAAAGCTGACTAGACCTCACTTCTGGCTCCCTTTTACCTTACATGACCTAAATTAGTACCTAGTTATACTCTTCTTAGTGGTACAATGTGGTGAAGGCAATTTATGTGCCATTTTCTAGCATGCTTGGTTTCTATTAAAGAAACTAAGAGACCTCCAATTGGAGACATATAATTTTACCGGGGAAAAGAATCTTTTAAATCACATATGTACATGTAATCTGTTGCATATGGATATATTTAAGTTTTTAGAAGGTTGGCCTTTTCTTTACAATTCATGTGTTACTAAGGCAACAGCAGTACTTATTCTGGTTCCTATTGATAGCCCAAAGCATTTTGGGTGGATTGTTGAGTTTTTGTATTTTTTTCCCCTCCATACATCAGTTTGTCTTGCTAATTGCAATAAAAGTTAAGTATTGAGTCAAATTCTGTTCAGGTTTAGAGAGATGCAAACTTGATCTCAGCTGAAGGATTGTGTTATGTGATCGGTGGCAAAGCCTGACCTGTCTAAACTGTCTTGGGAAAATTCTCTAGTGAAGATGAGCCCTTACTTTGCAAGTTTCCTGAAATCAGTGGCATCAGAAAGCTAAAAATAAAAGGTTATTTGGCTGTTTCAGAAGACAGGTTTATCTCAGTAAAAAGTAAAGTTCAGCTGTGTACCCTGTTCCTCGCAGAATGGAAAACAGTTTATGAAGACTTGATTGAAAAATCTGTTTGGTATCATGATTAGATATCATATTCACTTCATTGTGTGTATTCACTTTGTTGTCCAGAAGTCCAACTAAACAAATTGGGAAACAGATAATACTTGGCAGAACTTGGTGATAAGCCCAGAGAATAACTATTTGCCTCTGAAATGGCGTTGTTGAAAACAATTTGGTGATGGAGACTATAATAAGCTGTCCTTCCATACGGAGAAGGCTTAGCATTCACCTAGAACAAAGAACAGGCTATAGAGAAATACTGAAACTTCTACTTGTGTATGTTTTCACTGTTTGTGACAAACAGGTGTATGCAGCTATACTACCCTTATAGCTTACCAGATAAGAAAAATCTCTAGTAATGTCGTAGAAAAAGGCATCTGTAAACATATCAAAATAATACCTGTGTATACTATGTAATGTGATTTCAAGGCTTTTTATTGATAATATAGTAACTCTATTCATGTTTCTGGCAGAGCTTTCAGAGTATGTAACACAGTATAGGAAACAGGTGGGGCAATAATTTAATATTCCTGGTGGCTTACTTTAATATCAGAAGAGGCCACTGAGAGTCTTCAAGGAAGTGTCTAAACAAGAATCATCTCCTGAAAGCATGTGTAGTATCTACTGTGTTTTGCATTGAAAGACGTTCTTAAAGATCACTATAAAAAAGAAAAAACTCCCACCACTTTTATTGGGAAATCTATCTGTAAAATGGAAACAATTCACCATCATTGCATTATCTAGGCAGCAGTGAGGAAGCATTCCAAGATCTCCAAGAAGTTTACAGAATGGTAGGTAGACCATTTAACGGTTGTTCACATAAATATTAATGAATGCCACACAGCGCAGCCACCTACTAATTTATTGGAAAGTGATCTCTCTAATTCTAAAATTATATTCACATCTTAAAGCAACAAAAGATAAATTATTAAACTGATGGATGAGGAGCTGTATGCCAAATTCCTGCTTGAAAACAGCAGGAGCTGTATGTGTGATTCCCTGCTGTAGTAGCAGTGCCATTGTAACAACGATGACTTAAGAATCACTTAAGTGATTCGTAGGGCAAAGTAATATATTTGGAGGCTATAAGGCAGAGCATGGGTGTGGCTGCATGGGACAACAGCTACTGGTTAAGTCATGTGAACGTGATCTTGTTGGCAACCCGGCATCCTTGTTTGCCTTCAAAAGACAATGCCTTTCAAGGCAATATGCCTCCTTTACTGCTAGACAGTTTCCTTCACCTTCAATTTATATGTCCATATCTGTTCCCACGCTAAACAAGGCCAAGGGTAAGGCCTCATCAAAGATCAGGGCTTTTATGAAAGAAATATACTGGATTTTTCAGTTGGAAGGGAATCTCCTCTTACGGATCTACTGTGAGCAGCTACCCAGCTGAAAGATGTGGTGGGATTCCTTTTTTATTGCCCTTCATTTCCTTCTAATTCAAGTATTTTCCATTTGCTTACTCAAAGCTCTAACCAACTTTCTAACCATCAACCATGAAATATAGCTTCCCAGTCAACGCCCCCCATTTAAAGAGGAAATAGGTCTGACACAAATCCAGTAACAGGATAACTATTTCTGAGGTCTGTGCCAGTTACTGTCCTTTTTCCTTGATAAAGAGGCATTTCTCTTGGTTTTGTCACAGAGCCTTGCATCAAGCTGAGAACTAAAACAGCCAAACAGTTGTCATCAAGAAGGTACATACAGAGCTGGACAGGCCCAGTGAAAAAATGTGACATGCAAGCACCATTGTTTGTCACCAACAATAAAAATTCTGTAACCAGTAACTAAGCATCAGTTGCCAATATTTCTGCTGCTGATAGGCAAATTCGGATATATTCTAGCTCAGAATCTCAAGCCTGTGTTGCTTTTGCCAGATTAACAGGCCTGAAACCCATTCTGGTATTCCTTAGCCATTTGAAAAGATACAGTTCTTCTGTGAATACAGAAAATAATAAATTATGAAAGAGTAATATTATTTCACTGGGTGCTTTTTGAGTACAGCCTTAAAATACAATCAGCAGCTGAAAATTGTCTCTGTTAAAAGCTTAATACACACAAAGTTAGGGCACAGCTCATCAATTTTATTCAAGTTTTACGAGTCCATGGTCCAACTAATTACAATGGCTCTGCAGTATGTAACACTGGAGTATCATGGCAACCTCTCAAGCCTTCTGTTATTAAAAATTATTCTGTTATAAAACAATAGGTGTATGTTTATGTTCCACCAGAGTTTAGAGTTTAAAGGAGCCAGGAGGGAGATTCAATGTGCATTATGTGGTTCTCAGGGATAACTTCTCTCTCAAAAATTCAGAGATTTGCTTAGTATAGGTACCCCAAAATTAGGAAGTAATCTTGGCTAGTTACTTCGTGACCATGCAAATCACAATATTTTGGCACTTCTGGTATCTAGTTATGCCAAAAGAAGATTGAAAACAGTTTGTTCAGTGATGCTGGAGGACTTTGTTTCCAGTCTGGTCAAAAATGAGTAAGGAGAACGAAAGAAGAGGGAGTGACTTCATGTCTAACAAAATTTTGAAATGTATCTAAGTGTACATGAATTTTTATCCATTTCCATATCTGTGGTGGAGGAGAAGTGGAATAAGGTACTTTGCCTTATGTGGTTTGTAGTCTTACCTGAGAATGAGAGTCCTGCAGTCTGGCACCTTTTGAAACACAAACTAAATTGGTTCAGATGCAATAGAAGATACTGCAGATTCCCTTACTTAACCAGAGAAAATAAAAATGAGCTACATGCACTATATATTGCACCTAATGAGAGTAGATGTGAGATGAGATATGTTTAGATGGTGTTCTTATATCAGTATCAGTGGGATGAGTAGATGAGGTATGTGGAAAGGTGTGGTGAAATCTGAAGGGAGAGACTGTCTCTGAGACAGGAGAGGGCAGTGTCAATAAGGAGGACACAATCAGGAATCTTTGCTTTCTCTGTTCTTCCTTTGGCTCAAAACTTCTCTGTAACGCCCCATAAAAATGACCCTGGCCAACCTTTAGGATTCAACCACCTACACCAACAGCTCTGTAAAGTCTCCAGAGGCAACTGTCCTGTCTTCCTTTCTACCCAGTTCCACTTCTGTGTGATGACAGCTGTGAAGGAAAGCGTGAAGCTTGGGGAAATGACAGGAATCCCCAGACTGAGAAGATTCTTCTGCTGTTGGTGGGGTTAGGGGAAAGGGCAATTGCTGCTACTGCAAATGGAGCTACCTCCTTTTTTGGAGGCACAGCAGCAGGTTGTTAAGGCTAGAAGAATAGGTAGGCTGCAGTTATCCATGGGCTTCTGTGCTAGGCAGTAGTCCACCTTACCCCTTTCGTGAGTCAACACTGATTGCAAGGGAGGGTAACACAGACATTATTTTCATGTCTGCTAAGAAGCTTTTACTGGGGCAATCCGGACTCTGCCCGCTTCATTAATAAGAGAAGTCACTGGACTGCATTTTAGTATCACATGCATTGGCTCAGCTGCCAGCCAGTGGCAAAGATGCATATCTGGAAGCTTGATCTTTTTTCTAGAGCGTAGTCTGTTTCTCAAAAAACCTGATATAAATATATGCACTGTCCACATCCAAAACATTATGAGCTAGCCAAAACATCATCAGCTGGGTTGTGGTCTGCACATAGACCAATGTACCAAGGGAACTGGATAAACTGTCAAACACCGTTGGTGAGTATGTTGTTCAGCCATCTCAGCGACTACCCTCAGTTTATTAAACTGTGAAAGATTGGATTTACCTAAGTAATATCTGAGATATCCTTCCCAAGTGCAGTAATTATAGTAGGAGGGAACCACCAAAGCCTATACAAATCTTTGGAAGATCTCCAATGTGGGTTTGAATCTCCCATCCCTCCTCTTCCTTTTTTGAAACCTGCTCTGTAAACAAAAAAAAAAAAAAAAGATGGCAAGGTAACCTTAAAATAGTAATTGTCTTTAAAACCATTCCCATTGGGGATTCCACATTTCAATAACAAATCATGGGATGTTTTCTGTATTCAGGGTGCAGTTCCCAGCACGCTAATGCCAGAACGCTGGAGTCGATTTGCAAACAGATCATAGTGCTATGTTCATTAACGTCACTTCTGGGTGTTTCCATAACACTTAGTCCTACCTTCTGCCAAAATATTGGCATTAACTTACTCACCTAGCAGACTGTTCATTGCATCCCAGAGCTGGCCTGTTGTTATGGACTGGCGGGTGCAGAGACCGGCCCTGCTGCAGCATCACTGGGGCAGGGACCGATGCTGCGGGGGCTGACATGGGGTCCTGGGCTGTGGGCAGGGTGGGGGAGCCCTGGGGGCAGGGACAGTAGGGCCTGCAATGTCCTCTAGGCACAGACAGTCTGGTCTATATGAAGCAGCAGAGCTCTGAATCGAGCCTGATGCACACAGTTCAGCAGTTTCAGATTTAGACTGAAAATAAAGAGAAAAAAAAAATCCATTTAAATCTGAGGCAAAGGTTCATTTTCAAAATGACAGCCTCTCTTGCCAGACAGGATATTCTAATGATGTTCTTGTACTGAACAATATGAAACATCAAACAAGTTGCTTTACAATAACATGGGTGGATCTAACTGTCTCCATATGCACATTTTTAAAGCATCATTGTTCAATTAATACTTCATATGGTAAAAAAAAAACAACCAACCTAACAAAAATATTTCATCTGGAAGTATGATCAAAGATCAGTTTCTTGCTGCTGAATATTGTGAGAGTATATAATACAGGACATAAGTCAAATTCTTTTTCCAAATGACTTTTGGTTTAATACTTTGAAACTCCTGACTTTTATTGCAAAGACTATATAAAATGCCAGGGGAGGGAAAAAAAAAATATATATATGTATATCTCAAATCATGCTGAAATGCCACAAAGAGGGAGGGAAAAAACAGAAAGTCATATTGCAGGATTGTTCTCAGCTTTAGGAATGAAATGAGCATGATATCATATTGAATAGTTTATAGGGTTACTGTAGTTTTAAAAAAAGTTATTTTAAAGGAAAAACTCTTGGATTTCTTGACTTTCAGCTGTTAAAATTATACCTTCTAATAACAAGTGAGAGTATCCTACCATCACAACAATAGTAAGCCTGTACACTAGAAACACGAAAATGCATTTTTAACATGAATTTTCACCTATTTGTATTTCAATGGAGCAATATAGATCAGAATTATGGCAGAAAAACAACTTCTTTCCATGTAGCATTTCTTATTCTCCCTCACATTTCACATACACTAAGAGTAACATGCAGCTACGCTAGTGAATGATAAAGGTTATGGCTATCTATAATTCCCAGTGATACTGCAGCAGAGACAGCGTTGGCTCTGTGGTCTCCTTCCAAGAGCAACAAAGACCTTGTGGGTTAAAGGCTGCCCTGGGATTCCAGATTTCTGCATTCAGTGCTTGGCTCTGTCACCAATGTGATGTGTTACGTGGAGCCAATGCTCTCCACACTTTCTAACCATCAGTTGACAAATACCATAAATATTTCTCAGTGTCAGTGTGGTGAGATATATAAAAAAGTATAAATAAAAATCACCCGCTGGAAAAATGAAGAGCAGAGAAACAGACTGACAAAGCGTAACTGAACTTCAACTCAGCCCAAAGATTATGCTCATCTTTAGATGTCCGCAAACACGGACAACCTGCAGCCTTTCTTACAGCTGCAGCCACTGAAGCAGCTCCCTTGGCACGCATCCCTACCTAGGCAAACACATTTGTTTACCTCGCCCCACTGTTCACCCATACAGCTGCAACTGCTTGTGCCTCTTCTACCTGCCTTTGCTCCTGGGGAAGATCTGAGTGTCCTCTCCTGTGCCAGGGTAGGACAAAAGCTGTAAGACTTTGGAGCTGGATCTACCATCACCTCACCAATTCACCTGTTGTAAGTAGGGAGAATTGCTGGAGACATGTCTACTCAGTGGATTCCGTAAATGCAGGCATCTCCTTGAACTTGAACCAGTTTCTTTCAGAGAGGGACACAACCATGTTTGAAATAAAGAAAAGATCACAGCTTTGCCATTCCACTTTTTCCCTAGAAATACACAGAGGGGAGAACTGTGGTGGGCTCAGCAATGCTGAACTCAACAGAGCAAAAGAAAGATGATTTATCCAAAAATCTTGCTATGGTAAAAATGAGCAATGCAGATTAACACTAAAAATAAAAAAAAAACAAAACAGCAAAACAACCAAACAAAACCCCACAAAACCACCAAACCCCAACAAATATAAATCTAACTTGCTTCCTTGCATCAAGGGATAAACATCTTTTAATATACATATGCACACAATATATCACTACCTCCTGTCCCACTTGATGTCTGTCCCTAAGGAACACTTACGTTTCTCAGAATTTTTGTTTTGTTCTCTGTGGTTTTATAATTTTTAGTTTTGCACTTTTGGGGGTTTAATTTAATTCCCATTTATTTTGCTTAAGTCACAACTCTGAATTCCTTTCATCAAGAAGAAGTGTTTTTTTGATATGTTATCAAAAATGCAGTGGGAAAAGTTTTATGTTCTAACCACAAGCAAGATGCCAGACTTTTGTCTGCTGTGGACAAAAAGTATGGGTCTAAACAAATCTGAAGAAACATTTGTTTTCTCCTCCTAGCAAGAATATGAATTCAGCTGCACGACATTGAAGGCAGTAGAGTCTGAGAGACCTTGAAAAATACCCATTTCATACAGATGCCATGATCAGTAGAGAGACTATGGTGAGCAATTACAAAGTCCTTTTACTGTCCTCTTTAGAATCCCAGTTCTAAATATCTCTAACACTGAAACAAGGTCAGGGTGTCTAAAAACCATGTGTAGTCAGGTTTTTTTTATAATGTTTCACCTGAAAAAGACTCCTGCATCACAAGGAGAACAATGCTCTTTTGTTTCCCACCTTAGCCTAAGGTCAGCTGAGATTCTTTTTTAGACTGAATAAGTATATATTTAGTCTGTCAAACATTTTCTAACTCAACACTTCTCTTGCATATACCAATCTAAATTGAAAATTTATCCTCCCCACCCCTGAACCTCCGAGGTATGGAAAACTGACAATATGTGAGGTATGCACTCCTCAACAGATTCCTAAACGAAGACTGTATCTTTAGTCTTGGGCCAAATTTTCTGGCACAGAAATCTGTATTGCACCTGAGTGGACACTTCCCTCCTACAGACATCTGTCTGCATCTCTGTTGCAGTAAAGCTGGGACTGTAAATCATGTAAATGAGTGTCATGCATTTGATCTCCTTTTCAGCTGAGTATCCTCCACCAGGCAATGAACATCAGAGGACCGTAGGGAGGAGACGGCCAGCAAAAGAGGGAAGGAGGAAAGGTGTATACCGATACAACAGGCAATACACTGGTGGCATCAGGTGAAAGCAGCCCTTCTAAACGTACCCAGGGAAGGGAGGTAGGCAGGTGAAAATGAATGACCTACTGTCAGTGTCATGCCAGCCTCTCTTCCCCTTCAGTGGAGCCAGGGCTTACATACTGAACTTTAAAAGTTTGAAAACTGTAACTATTAAATCATCTTTGAATTGCGCTAAAGTGTGGAAGGTTGTTCTTTATGTCATGCCAGTCTTTTCATTTCAAAGGAGCAGATAATACAAGCATACTTTATGTTTCGTTAAAGAAAAGACTGAATATTGGTTTTCATATCATCACTGAAAATAATGTCATGTCTCTGGTTGAAATTGATGAGAATGGCACCTGGAGTGGCTCATGGTGAAAACTGACTTTGGATATCTCTCTCTAAGGGCAGAACATGCTTGAGCTTCTCTTACGCTGTGATGGAATGTAAATACATAGGGATTATCATGCAAGTTTTGGTGGTGGCTGCTGCTGTTTTTCAGCTCTTGGTCACAGATACGATTTCAGGTGATGATGACTAGAAGTCTTTTGCAATAAACTGTATAATAATTGCAGAAAAAAGCATATCGTTTTCAAAACTACTGTGATCTTAAAGAAAATATGTTGTTTTGATAAAGAACAAGTCACTCCTGTAGGAATAACAATTTCCACAAAATATAAGTAGAATCATTCCCATCATGGCAAGTTCTTCTTAAAGAGTCAGCATGCAATAGAGTGGTGGGGAGCATCTGGCCCACCACTTCTGCATGTCACAGAAGTGACCAGGGCCACTTGAGGGATGTGAGCCTTTATTGATGTTAATTTAACTGTTTATTAGAATCAGCCAATATTCCTTTTCTGCTCACTTCATTCTTAACACTTAAAAATCAGAATTTGCAGATGGATTCTTTTTAACACTTTTAAAATGAGAATACTTAGATGCTGACAGAGTAGAATGGTTCATGATGGCTTTTACCGAATGTAGCGAGGTCAGCAGAGCAGCCCTATGGCCCAAGAGTTGATCAAAGCAGCTCTGAAATGGGTTGTTTTCTGGATGAACGCTTCTTGCAAATACTCCCTTCACTATGTTGCTGGGCAACTGACTTTCCAGATGGGGCTTGTCATAGCAACAAAGATATGTGGCTATGTACTCCAAATGTTGTCATCATAGCTCTGTTGCTAGTGAGGTGGCAGAGGAGACAGTACATAAGGAATGTTTGAGCCTTGAAGCAAGCTACTATGTTTGAAAAATTTCCCTTCAGCAGCATGAAAATATTGCTCTGCTGTGCAATCTTAATTAATACTAATTTAAACAGGATTCTTCAAGGCCAAGCTGAAAGTCAGTAGGACCTTTCTTCTTCTTGGACTAGTAGCCTACTGAGGTGGTTTTCAGTGCTGATCTACATCCCCAGTTTACTTTGGACAAAAGTATAATGTTTATTATAAAATAAAATAAAAATCAAGATGTAATCCATCTCTGAAAATATTTTTGAAGTTGCATCCACTTTGAGTTACAGTAACGGAGTAATTACAAGTTAAATTTCCTGCATAATACCTTATTTATTTCAAAATCTCTTCAGGTATAACCTGTACTACAGAAGTGAAGACTTATTTATCTGTATCACTCACATGCACTTCATGCCTTACGTCTCAAGAATCCCTCAACAGAGAGGTAAAAAGGAATTTAAACTGTTGAAAAAACCAAAATATTTGTTGTGTTACTATGGAGTCTGATTCGTAACAGAAGCAAGTAAAATTGGTGGTGAGACTTTAAATCAGTTCTTTAGCCCCAAGTATATCAGAACAAATAGGGACAAATTTCAATTGTGATTTGGCAATAATACCCTTCTGTGAAAGGAATCTTCATTCCTCCACATGCAGTTTGTCCTTTAGGAAGAATGTGCTCACAATATTCACTTGATTGAAGCACCCTCTGGAAGTTAATCAAATTGGACTGTGATTTTTTTTGCGTGCATTTTGTAGTCTTTCAATTACTTGTTTCTTCTGTTGTCTAGTTGCCTTAATTTCTCAAGGTGGCATTCAAAAGAGAAAAGTTTTAAAAAAACCTGAATCAGAGGTTCTTTTGGACCTATCATCACAGGCCTACACATGTGGAGATTCAACATGAGAATATGGCACAGAGTCAATGAAGCATTTAACAGCGATTCCCTACCTGTGGAGATTTGAGACACATATGGAGCCATATGTACTTTTTTTTTAAATGTCTAAGATGAAGTCTGCTCATTTTCTTAACATATCCTAACAAAAACTACTGTAGACCTACAGGTCACCTGTATACTAAAATACGAGCTTGTTTAAAGAGATGTTTACGTGCAGAACCAATACATACCAGATTGTATGGGAGACAGACTTCAAATGAGTCTTCACCTCATCAAGCGCAGCATATGGCTGATTTACAGCACAAAATAGCAGGTCCCATTTTGTGAAGCATAGCTTTCCAGAGCTTCCACCATCTCTGTTACTTATGTGCTTTTCCCTGACGACATGGCTCATGAGAAAAAAAATAATTGGTGTTTCTTAGTCTGAGGAGAGTAGTCTTCAGATTCTTAGGGGAATGCACCATCTTCATCTCTACAGTAAATAAAAATATAATTATTTAATTTCCAGGAACTGAGATAAGTTAGTCATTGGTACAACTCTACAAGTAAAGCTAACTTTCTCTGGAAAGACTTGTTTGGGAGGCGTGACATCCCTGGAGACATGCAAACAGGCTTGATACAGTTCTGTCAGGCATGGCTCAGGAAAGATTGGTCCTGCGATGGGGCAGAGGATTAGACAGGATGGCTCTGGAGGCTTTTTTCCTATTTTATCAGACTTCTTGTCTCATGCTTTCATAAACTTAAATGGTTTTCTGTATGACAGCTTAAAAGTATATCTGAGTTACTTCTGCTGCATCCTGATTTACTTCATACCACCAGCCTGGAAGAGGGTACACACACAAAAAAAATATTGAGATGAAACTTCACAAATTTGCTTTTTGCTAATTAACTGCTCATCTGGTGTGTCACGTCTACAAAACAGTGCTTCAAGTGCACTTCAAACTACACCTCTGTCTTTTTTCTCCCCGCTTCAACTATCAGTTACGTGCAACTAGTACTGCTCTCAGATCTGTGATGAAAGTATCGACAAGAGCTTTCCAAGTGCTTGTATCTCCTATCCTAAAATTTTCCAGGAAAGGGAAATATCTGTCTTCAAATTTGGGATAAAGCACACAGGAGATTTAAATGGGAGAGAGACATTTTGAGAATGTTCTTCATATTTCCATTAATTTTAAAGAAATGGTACAAATGATTGAGAGAAAAAGTGTGCTGAGATATGCCCGAGCATCCCCCACCCCACTATTTTTCCTCAGAGCTTTGAAGATATGATGTTCAAGTGCGGAGCAAGGTTCCAGAAACTGCTGGCAACATGCTGTGGTGTATTTATGTCCTTTGCGTGGGCTTATTACCAATTTTGCACATAAGTTGTGACTTGCTGTTTCCCTTTACAGCAAGCAACCAAAGGGAATGTAGGTCCTTAATGAGAAACAATCCATTTTGCAAATGGATTTCAGAGCAGTTTTTACAGGCAGCAGGATTGCAAGTGTTAATGCTGTGAAGATGCCCAGGAAACATGCCCTGCTACATATTTTTGGGCGTTAAGTACTCTAAAAGAAAAGGAGACATTTTGGCTGTCATTAGGTAAGAGCCATAATAAGGTCGTTTCTGCCATCTGTTGCTAGACAGCACCCTAAAGCTATTCAGTGAGATTATCCGAATAACTCTGTCTTTAGAAAGCAGCTGTTCACCAGATGTTCTGCAGCCCTTACAGCAAACTTACAGGTAGTTATATTCCTTTCTTTTTCATCCACAAAAAAGACAGAGTACTGATGGGTTTGAAATCTGGCTTCAACTATCCTCTTAACATTGCCTTCTCTAGAAAAATAACAAAAAATAACATCTGCAGCATAGCATCCATAAATGGTCACATACAAACATGTACGTATGCTAATTACTTTTAAATATGTTATGAAGACGCCTTTGATGACGTATTAGCTACTGTGAACATGGAACTGATTCATCTATGAAAACTGTCCTGTGATTCTAGAAATATCTGCTACAACATTAGGATTCATTCTTTGCATTCTGTAAGAAACAACTTTGATGTGTGCATTTTTAACTATGCACTGCAAGAGACTGTCTGCATGTCTTATGACCAAATCCTAACAGAAAAAATATTGAAGACATTCAAGTTACTGGAGCATTGTTATGTGGACTCGTTTAAAGTTAATTAATTATTTATTGGCAATCACAAAAATTGTCAAAGCAATGATGCAGCACATAGAAGGGTTTTACAGAAGACAAAGGCCTGACAGAGATGATTTTTCAGAAGCAGCTGCTATTTGCCATGACTAAGCAAAGAATACCTTACCCAGGGCTATTTATAAGGAGTGTATGTCATGGTGTGTTAGGAAAACATATTTGTTTGCTGTGATTAAATTTTTTCACCTTATTTTAATTTCTCTTTCTTAAGATGATTGCTGTAAGTCTGAAATTTCAACGTACCTCTGCAATAAAAACATCTGTAGTATCTGGAAGCGTTCAAGGCCAGGTTGGGTGGGGCCCTGGCCAACCGGATCTAGTGGGTGGCATCCCTGGCCATGGCCGGGGGCTTGAAACCAGATGGTCTTTTAAGGTCCCTTCCAATCTAAGACATTCTATGATTCTAACAACAGGCATAAAAAGTCAAGCAGTTCCTAGAAAATGAAATTGAGAAATCTGGAGAGGACGATTAAGTCCAGTGAACAGAGGTATCTCGTATCAATGAATGAAACTGGCAGTGGGCTGAAGCAGATACTTGTAAGAAAAAGGCCCAAAGGATGGTGATGAACTCGGATTGTTCACAGACACGTTAGGGACATTTCTGCAAGAATACCTAGAAACTGTAAACTGTTCAGAGACAAATATTATCCTCGTGGTGGAATGATGGATGACAAGGTGTCCCACTTCAGAAGTCTTATGACTAGTTTCTACAATATGTCTTCCCTTTCTGTCCATATGTTTTAGAACTGAGGACAGAGGGTCTGACACCAGCAGGCGAAATCGGGCTGGCTGAAGTTCTCAGTTCAGAAGTTTGCAATGCAATCATGAAGCTATTTACCTGATGAAATACATCTTTGCCATCAAGAATCCTGCAGCTGAAGCTAAGGGAAAAGATGTATTGCAGTAGGGAACCTTGGTGTGGGAATTTAAGAAGAACTCGGAAAATCTTTTGCCTGCAGGCAGTGTCAGTATTATCAAGAAAATCAGGTGTTTGTGAGCTACTGACAGCAAATATCAACTTGCCTGTTTGTCAACAGTCTCCACCATCCAAAGAGCTAAGTTAACACTGGACACTGGCACTATGGACAATTCTAGCTAAAAGAGCAAGTCTAGTCTAAGGCGATTCCGTTTCACAAAAGCCAGATTATAGAATAACTAATAGGACATGTCTCTCTTTACTTGCTAAGATCATCCATCTGTTCTTTGAGGAAATTGCAAAGCCATCTTTCAGGGCGGTTATACAAACATCAGAAAGCTAAATCAACCTTCAACATTCATTTTCTGCTGTGGCTCTCAAAATAGCAGAGAAAGAGCATTGCAGTGTGTATATTTGGAAGTGTACATAGACATTCTGAATTTCAGTATTCTTTTCCTCGTTATTTTTACTTCTTTAAGAGAGAGTTTTAATGAAAGCATTAGAAGGATAGGCTAGAGTTTGCTGAAGATTAACAATCCCCAGTCACAGACTATCACAAAACAACTGTAACTAAATGGGATTCCTGAAAAGCTCCCAGACGTACTAGTCCCCAGACTTCAGGCACTTGAGGTTCTCTAGATCTCTAGAATAAAAGAGAAGACAGTGGAAGGCTTGCATTGTTTTCTTCTCTGAACAGTAACAGATAGAACAACAGTTTGTGAAGCCCCTGATTACTTTCATAACAATTCCTATTGCAGAGGCACTTGGCATTTTTCTCTCCAGCTGAGCTCCGAGGTGCAGGCTGAATTTTTTCGGTCTTCTGTGTTACTACTGCAGGCATGGGTGCACTGCATTGCAGGAGAGGTTGCAGATATGAAAACTGAGGTGAGTCTAGGCTATGTGCTTGGTGTGGATCAGGGATCAGTGGCTGGCCTTTCCCCTAGCAATTGGGCAAAAGAAGACAGCTCCAGATTTTGAGCCTGATCAAAATGTGCCAAAGAAGGGCAGAGGAAGGCTGTAGTTCTACCTTCAGGACCTCTTTAGACATCCTCACCAGCACAATAATGTCTCCCCCAACAGCTTGTAGTGAGGTAAAGAGCAACCACATATACAGACCTATCATAGGGGAAGCAATCAGGTGTCAAGCTTTAATGCAAGGAGCAAGTATGCCCAGAATGTCATTAAGCCATGTATGAGTAACAGTGAAAGTGTAATTAAATATTTGTGTTACCTGGATCAATTTTTTTTTTTGTGGTAACTAAAGCAACCTGACAGAGGAACTGTCATACAAAAGAGGAACCAGGTGAAATATTTCAACTTGCAAATTTTTATTTGATATGTAGAAATTACTTGTCTTTTATGTGGAGTTTAGCAAGAGGCTAGGGTGACATCTTCCAGGCTGCATAGCCAAAAATGAATCATACCAACAGAGTTTTTTCAAAACTCAAACTGGTTATGCCACTAAATGCTGATGCAAACACCCACAAGGGACAACAGCAGTTCAGAAAGACAAGGTCCTTGGGGTTGTGTTCCCTGTTATTTGGGAAATGAATTTACAAGTGGTGGACATGGATAGTTTGAAGTTTGTATCGCAAACGAGAGCTAACAAATTTCCGGGGAAAGACCTTCAGTGACAGGAGAGGAAGTGGATCATGCAGCTAACGTGGCCAGAAATCACACATGGGAGTCACAGCACAGCACTGTTGTTGCAGAAACTCTTTCCACTTGCTGGTGCAGTGCAGAAAATAACCCCAGCAGCTTCGTTACAAACAAGATTTACTAAAGGAGGGGATAGAAAATGTTAAAACAAAGAATCTGCTTATAGGTCACAGCAAACTAGACACCTGCATGAAGCTCCACAAGCTCTGAGAGAATAAGCCGGCAGTGAGTCGGCAGTGTGCCCAGGTGGTCAACGGCATCCTGGCTTGTATCAGGAATAGTGTAGCCAGCAGGAGCAGGGAGGTGATCATCCCCCTGTACTCAGCCCTGGTGAGGCCGCACCTCGAGTCCTGTGTCCAGTTTTGGGCCCCTCACCACAAGAAAGACATCGAGGCCCTGGAGCGTGTCCAGAGAAGGGCAACGAAACTGGTGAAGGGGCTGGAGCACAGGTCTTATGAGGAGCAGCTGAAGGAACTGGGCTTGTTTAGTCTGGAGAAGAGGAGGCTCAGGGGAGACCTTATTGCCCTCTACAACTACCTGAAAGGAAGTTGTGGTGAGCTGGGGGTCGGCCTCTTCTCGCAGATGAAGTGACAGGACAAGGGGGAAAGGCTGCAAGTTGCACCAGGGGAGGTTCAGGTTGGAGATGAGGAGAAATTTCTTCTCNAAAAAGAAACCCTGCAAATTACTTTAAAACCAGTAAAAAGTAGATGTGCATTTATAGAATTACCAAATCATAGAATGGTTAGGGTTGGAAGGGACCACAAGGATCACCTAGTTCCAACCTCCCTGCCATGGACAGGGACACCCTCCACCAGACCAGGTTGTTCAAAGCCTCATCCAACCTAACCTTGAACACTTCCAGGGATGGGGCCTCCACAGCTTCTCTGGGCAACCTGTTCCAGTGTCTCACCATCCTCACAGTAAAGAATTTCTTCCTAATCTCCAATCTAAATCCCCCCTCTTTTAGTTTAAACCCATTATCCCTTGTCCTGTCACTGCACTCCCTAATAAACAGCCCCTCTCCAGTAGTTCATACTATGTTTACGTTCATTTTATCACCTGCTCCTAACAGTCCTTCTTTCTACATATGGGGCCTTGTGGGTCTTGAGGTCAGTATGATTTCCCTCTCTAATAGCCAGCTCTTCTCTGGAAAAAAGGAGTCCTTTTGTTTTTGTCAGTTCTTGGGCTGTTGCCCTTCTAGAGAAAACCAGTCCAATAGTCTCAGCAGGAAATCACGCCAGTGCTCTCGGAGCCAGTTGGTCTCCTATTATCCTATTCTTGTGGAATGGCTTATCTTGAGTCATTGTTTCCTTACAGCCTTTTTAGACTTAATCAATGTACTCATACAGTGACTACTCTACAAGGTCAGCAGTGTATTTATACATTATTATGGCCCGCTCAACATCCATCACCACAGTTAACTTGTCTGATTTCTGTCATTGTAGAGATGACAGAAGTTCATTTAATAGTTTTTGCCTGAGGCCCATAATTTCTTGGCTGAACTAAAAAATATCTTTCAGAAAGATACCCAAAGCTTAAATAATTTTTGGAAAATATGATCAAATACTTCATAAAAACAAATGTTTAATGAGACAGAAAAATACAACCAGAAGAAGATGAAAGACTGGGCAGCCTTTTTTCTTCAAGAGATGGGAACGTGATATTTGAGACAATAAATAATATTAGAAAACAATTTCAACAACAAAGTAATAAAAAAAGGGAAGAATACCCTAGAGATCATCTTAGCTGTATCTGGTTTCAACATCAATTCATGAGTGCACTGATATTACTCACTCCTGTCTTAAAGCTGCCCCCTCCAAATACGATGCAGTTCTGTGTAACCCAGTAATCCACCACATCCCCTCTCTGCTGATTAAATAGCTTAAAGATGTTTATTTAGTCTCTCTAGCTTTCAAGATGAAAGGCTTTTTCCTCAAATACTCAAGGCATGTAGATACAAAAGGTTCAAGCTTCATTCTACAGATTAGCCTGGAAGATCCTCGTAAGGTTTTAAGCATGCCGCCTTCTGTCAGGAAGTAAGGACCATTAACAACAATTGTACTGTTCTGCAAGGACCACTGACACTCCATGCATCTTTTTAGCTTCTGCTTCTCTCCCTAATTCACCTTCTCCTCAAGTCAATAAGGTCCTGAAATGTATGAATCTAGCTGGCAGGCTTGCACATTGACTGGACTGAAAAACGGGTAGTTAGAATGTTTATGATAGGCAACATGTATGTGGAGCCACGTTCAGAAAAAGTGAACTGTGATTATTGATATTTTTACAATTTTATATTTTCTCCAATAAACCTCATAGTAGATAACTACAGGAATTTGTTCAAGAACCTTGCCATGTTCATTACTTACAATCATGGAATTTTTTGATGTTCACTGTAACTGAATCTGTGCTTGCCCCTTCAAGTCGCTAATGCTTTCTAGCTTTCGTTTCTAATTTTTGTTTCTAACTTTTGAACCTTTCAATGACAGATAAAAATATATTAAATCACTATGATCATAACCAGCTTATATATGCAGGGAGAATAGCTCCATGTAACATTATTTTTGGTATTTCATTTTGAAAAATTTGAAAGAGAAAAGAAAATGACACAGAAAATTTAGAGAGAAAACTGTGAATGAAATCTTTGAGTTCTGTGAGAACTGTTGATTAGATAATTGGGTTTCCTGATTTTCCAATGAGGAAAGTAGATAACTTTGGCTAAAAGCCCGTCATTTTTTAGTGGTAAAGAGAAATCTCTAAGGTGATAAATGTCAAATGAAAAAAAAAATGATGGCAGAAACAGAAGTGATGACTGGCAGAGCTATGTATAGTGAGAAGAAATTTGCATATATTAGACATTAATCCTTGCAACAGGATAGCTCATTAGCAGTAAAACTTAATGCGGGCATGTTGATGGAGAAAAGACAGAAGCATGGCATTAGTATTTCTGTTCTGCATTTGGAAAGAAGCAGAACGAGATACTCATTTCACATGAGAGAAGCAAGTTTTTAACCACTCTGCTGAGCAGCATTCAGTAAGGGAGAAACTATGAAAAAATCATTAGGCCTAAATATCTTGAATACAAAAGTCCTGACATTTTTTGCTGGGGAATCTTTAGTCCAGGGGATTGAACTTTTAATAATACTTTGAATTCCAGAAGGATTTCAGAATGCAACCACCATGCAGGAGTGAGAGAGGGTGATGGGGATAACCCCATGGACTACAGCAGGCTCCTGTTAATCCCCCACAAAATGAATGGAAAAATCAACATGGTATTGCCCCAACTGGAGGTATTCAAGGACAGTGATATAATCTGTGTGCTTTTTTCTAGGAAAGAAATTCATTTAAATGAACTACAGATCATTACTTGATGAGAAAACAAGATTGGATGGTAAAATATAATCTATATTAGGCATTCTGGAAGGCATTTAACTCTTAAAATGCATTCTATTTCGTTTTAATACAAATGGATGCTATAAAGCATCAACAGAGCACTTCAGATACATTAAGAACTGGCTTTCTGATGTGCCATATTCCAGCAGACTAGGGTATCAATGCAGCAGTGATTACCCCATTACTGTCAAGGCAAACACAGGCATCTACGTGTGATGGCAAAGCATTGAAATAGCAGAGCTGTATCTGCCACCAGTAGTATCTCGTCCTACCTGCTTCGCATGCAGACCCTGCAATATTCCCTACTACCTCAGGTAAAGGTGCAAGTGGGTTGAGCCATCCTGCCACTGCTTCACATCCTGTAATTGTTTTCCTAGCTCTTCTGGTACAATGAGGGTGGGTGTAGTTACGTGATTTTTGGCTATCATGCAAAGCAAATGAATTAACAAATTTTTTAACTCCTCAAGGCAAGAACTATCTCTGCCTTAGCTGTACAGTGCCAAGCTCCACATGCCATTGATGCCTGTTTGCAAAGGTGTTTTTATACATGCAGATCATCTCCTAGCACATCTCAGAGGTTGGATAGGAGCACAGAAAAATATTCATTTATGCTAAACATTAATTACCTAGTTTGAGCTGGGCTTGTCATGCTCTGAAGGCACTAGTTAAGCCCTTCCTTTCGACACACATTCTCTGCTTTCCTCAGGTTTTTGGGAACACTCACATACACCCACAGCAAAATCTGTTACTTGTCATCTGCTTGTCCCTGGCCAAAATATGATCTGCAGCATAAACAGAGAGAGTGACACCCACTTAATGACAGCTGCCGTTTAGCTTCAGGTAACCTTGCCTAAGCGCTCTAGCATGCCTTTACCGGGTGCTCCTCCAGGTAATGGCTGGACAACTTGAGATGTCCTGCCACATGTGTGAGGTGTGACATGAGCACTGCTTTTCAGAAGCCTCCTTGATGAGAAGTTCATCAAATGTGCAGTATACTGTGGTGTGAAGTCACCCACAGTCCCTGGGAGAATTTTCATTACTTTCTTCTAGAATTATTTGGTTTGGTCAGACTGGTTTGTTTGTTTTTTCATTTCAACTGTGCTGCATGAACATCTGGGCAAACAGTTACGTGCTCAGATAGTGATTGGCACATTGTAGTGAGATGCAACTGGTCTACAATTAAATACTAAACCCCTTGTTTACACACACAATGAAATCGTAGCAGTTGTGACTGAACTGAGACTGTTTAGTCTGGAGAAGAGGAGGCTCAGGGGAGACCTTATTGCCCTCTACAGCTACCTGAAAGGAAGTTGTGGTGAGCTGGAGGTCAGCCTCTTCTCGCAGATAACTAGCGACAGGACAAGGGGGAACGGCTGCAAGTTGCGCCAAGGGAGGTTCAGGTTGGAGATTAGGAGAAATTTCTTCTCTGAAAGGGTGGTCGGGCTTTGGAATGGGTTGCCCAGGGAGGTGGTGGAGTCACCGTCCCTGGGTGTGTTTAAGGAAAGGTTGGATGTGGTACTTAGGGACATGGTTTAGTGGGTAATAGGGGGTGGGGGGACAGTTGGACTTGATGATCCTTGAGGTCTCTTCCATCCTTAATGATTCTGTGATTCTACTCCACCAACTGGTCAGCAGTACTCAGTCCAGTGTAATCTAAAAGACATACATTTTAGATGGCAGGGGTATTTTGTGCCTCATACACAAACTTTAAAACTTCAGAGGTGACAGATAGAGAATACTATGATCATTAAAAAAAAACACAAAAAAGGTCTCCAAAGTCTCATAGTCTACTTCAACTCCAATTACCCTCCAGGCATAACTATATTCATGAGGTTTATCACAGCCAGAAACTTCAGCCAAAAGTTCTTTCCAAAGCTGCGGATACTGTCATTTCTGCCAAGTATAAGTAAAGACTTTGAAAACACATGCCCCAAGGCAGTTACCCTGCAGCCACAGCCCTCACAATTAAGAGACTTGAACTGGTTGGTTGTGACATTTGAAATGTTGACAGGGCTGCTCTTAAAGATCATGTATTTTTTTTAAGAAATCATTTGCTATGATGTGCTACAAAGTCAAAACATCTCAGAAAAGGATCGGTAGTGGAAAATCCACTTAAGAATAATGTAGGCTTTAAAGACAGCCAGAAATTTTCTGACATCGGTACACTCAAGATCTGATTCACATTTTATAAAGGGAACAAGCAAAGACTGATGCTTTTCCTCGTTGCTGCAGCAAAGTGCCATTTTACACTGCAGTCCTACTGAACGCAGGCATCCTTCAGTCTGATTCAGCACTGGGCTCTCGATAAGTAACCGTGACTGAGCGTTATATAAACAACTCTGTATCTAGCGGTACCACAGCCTACTCTGAAATGCATTTACAGCTCCAATAGCGAAGCGGTCTGATGTGGTTCAAAGCAGAAGTAAGAAATTCTCTTCTCCATCAGTTTGTGCTGTGAGGTTAAATTTCAACTTAAACCTGTAGCTCATAAAAGTGTAAGAAAATGTTATGGTATCAGAATAAAGGGGTAGTAACTGAAACTCAGATTCTGTTTTCTGCTTATCTGCCAACTCAACAGAGCTGAGTAGATAGAACTCCCTACAAAATTTAATCCATCACCTATTTAAAAATTATACATCCATTTACATAGCCTGAAACCACTGTCCCAGAGGAATCTGTTTTAAATTCTCGTTTTCTTAGACAGTTCTTGACCTCTTACCATGAGTATAGGTATTAGCAGTAGCATCTTACACTCTTTTTGAAGCACTAGTGTTACCTATAATTTTCCATATTGTATTAGTCTAAATGAAGAGATGACTTATGGAAGTCTTTGGCTCACTTGATTTTGCTGCTGGATTTCAACAGCTGCAGTCTAGTGAACATAGGTTTCTAAATTTGACCTTTTTTCTTCCAAATTCAGTTTTCCTAGGTCTCAAGTTCCCAGTGAAGATATGTCAATAAGCAAACTGTAGATAATAATTCATTTACACGAGCAATTTATATTCCATTATGTCCTTATATCTAGATTGGCTTCTCTTTCCAATCTATCATCTCCATAACTTCAGAGAAAGTGAACTTTCTGTCCCATTAATTCCTTTAAGGTGTTAGAATGGCCCCAGAGTCTTAATTAATACAAAGAAAGTAAAAAGCTTCAAACTTTCTGAAAATTAAAATCTGGGGGTTTATTTTTTTCCTGTTTGTTAACAATTTCTTTTATAGTTACCAGAATTTCAGAACTAATCTATGTTTTGAACTTTAAAAAATTAAATTTTGTTTGAAAACAGAAACAGATTTTTAAAACTCTCAATTCTTAAAAATTTTTTTTTCAGGAGGGTCACCAAGACTGACTATCTTTCCACATTGCTGATTTTAGTTTCCTCATCAAGTTACTTTGAATTCCCAGACTGGATTCCATAATAACACCCCCTCTTCCCAATTTTTTATCTTCTGCCCTTTAACATTCTGAGTTTACTGATGACTTTTACAATCAAGTTCTCCTTTTCAGCTTACCTGTGTTTGTCTGTGACGTCACCATAGAACCTAGTAAAAATGTTTTCTGCATGAAATAGCACAGGGCATCAGCTTATTTATCTTCCTCACTTGCTAGCCGTAGTTTATGTATTAGATATTATGCTAGCATTAGAAAATCAGCATTTCAATCCAATGGCTTGTATGAGATTACTTATTTCTGGATCCCAGGAAGGAAGCACAGAAAGGGAGTACAGTGATTTTAGTTTGTCGGGGTTCTGCTCCGAGAGGGTCAGCACTCCGGCGTCAGAGACCACACAAGGAAATTTATAGATCACGCGCAATGAATTCGTGGGACCTATTGCCAAGAAAATGTAACAGAAACAAAAACACAGGACAGCGAGTACCTGGAACCTGTATGGTGATCGAAGAGAAAGCCAACCACTACCTACGTGGAGTAAGAAACATTTCTCAAGGACTTTTTTCCCTTTGTACTCTGACTTTTCAAGAAAACTACCTCTGAATACTGTAAAGATGGCAATGTTGTCAGGAACAATATACGTTCTGTAAAACTTTTTCAGAGTTTCCTGCAAATTGTGGTCCTTATATGCACATTTTCTGCATTGCAGTAAGCCAGCTTTCTCTCCAAAATTACACCCTTTTCACTGCCAAGGAGAAAGTTAAGCTGCTAACAGTCTGACTGGGGGGACCACAGAGCTCTTTGACGCTCATCTTCCTATTTCCTCTGATCAGTTTTGGCAGCTGGGGATGAATTGCATTAAACTTTGCCTGTATCTGCTGACCCAGACAGTTTATTAAGAGAGAATAACTTCATCAGGTTGGACAAGGAGTGACTGACAAAGGAGAAAACAATCCCAAGTTGAACCAGACGTTCTGTCAGTGATACTTGTGAGATCCCTGGCTACATGGGGAGGGACCAACTGCACATTTCATTGAGCCTTCAGGACCGCCGACACAATCCTACTCTAATTTCTGCTTGCTTGGGGAAGAAGCACTGCACCTCAGTGGCATGGATTTGCAAAACCCTCCCAGCTGATGACTGAAATGCTTCTTACTGAGGTCTTGCGCAGCTTAAAGCACAGTGCAGCCATCTCTACGATATTCAAATGCCCTTGAGATGGGAGAGAAGGCTCTCTGTGCTTTCTTGCTGGGGTTAAAAGACTCTCTGGCACTTGTCTGCAGCCTCCAACTTGTTCCGGTCCTTGCCCTCATCAAGTCAAGTAGCACCGTATCAATTTTTTTAGCCATCCTAAAAGTACAAAATGTTACTCGAAGGAGCCCTAAGACTACTTGATATGAGGAAAAGGGAAGAGTGTCCTTTACCAAGAAGAACTGCTGGCCATTTCTGTGCCCAATGCTGCTTCAGTACAGATGGAAGACAGGAGAGTCACAGGCTGCAAAGCTGGTGAGGCTTACCCTGGCAAGAGGCCTGTGCACTGGTCCCAGAGGCTGAGGAATCCAGGCTCCTTCTGCTGAAGACAGGGGTGCAACACCAGCTGAACCACAGCTCACCTCACATAACCCAGACAGGATTTTACTACAGGACAGCAAGAGGTGATGCCCTCGCTGCCATGCACTGCAGTAATTTGTGATTGAAGGCAGTGAGACCCAGAACGGCTCCTTTCTGTCATCTTTGCCTTATTTATGTTACATTTATGTTTTTTAGTGGTCACTGCAAAAAAGAAATCTGGGAAATTATCAAACTCATTTAAAACAGATTTTAGATAGCTTGCTTAAGGCAAATCCACTTAACACTCAGGAAATGTATGATGTCCCCTTTCTTATCCTCTCACTTTGTGCACACAGCCCTTCTCTCCTTTTAGTTACAAAGGTCATAATTCATCCCCTTCTTGTTTTCAGATAGCTTAAATAATACACAACTTCCCTAAAAGTCAGCCTTTCTACCTTGCAGATTCAGCTAAACATCCCCTTGCCAGCGTTCAAACTTACTGCTGCACCTCAGCTTCACCTAGTCCGACTCTAAGTGTTGCTGCTAAAATGATCTCTTCGGTTTTCTTTGCTGGCTTCACCTGTATATCAAAATAAGAATGTTGTCGTTGCTCTTACGGCTTCCCCTCACTTAGTCTTACTCTGTAATGCTGATTTGGTTGTTGATGTTGCGTTCCTTTTTGTTACCCGAATTAGTTCATTCCTTCTCCCCTGGTGTCCTTTCTGCAAGGAGGAGCCCTGTTTGGTGGAGCCTGAGCTTTCACATGTGCCTCGGCGTTCCCTTTTACTGGCACCTTGTGAGCTTGTGATGTCTAAACATGTAAGAAGTTGTGATCATAGAAG
Organism: Psophia crepitans; assembly: GCA_013399095.1. Taxonomy (NCBI): domain Eukaryota; kingdom Metazoa; phylum Chordata; class Aves; order Gruiformes; family Psophiidae; genus Psophia; species Psophia crepitans. Next base: position 290,322 of record VWZZ01001259.1, read on the forward strand.
TGAACACTAAGAATGTGTAAGAAACTGGTAAACTGATGATCACTCTTCAGGAGACCCATACCCCAGTGCAGCAGGTCTTCTGCCTTGTTGTTGGGTTGGGAGAGCAATGAGCCTTGCTACTTTCTGATGCTGCCACTCTCCCTTACCAACAAACACTTTGCGCAAGTTAAACCACTCATATAACCATCTCATTGCCGTTCCACCTTGCAAAGATATGTTCAGAAGTCAAAATAGCAAGTTACCAGATTACAAAATCCACTTGCATATTCAAACATCCACTTGTGATGTGCCATAAGCATAAATACGCACACAGTCACACTTCCTGCAAACAATTTACATAACGTTGCTGAGAGGTATTTGAAAATATGAATATTTAGCTTTTACATACCTTTATGTACAGCACACTCTCAGATTAACTAATATCAAGTAATCAAAGTTTTATGAATACTCTAATTACCTTTAGAAAAATTTATGGAATATTAATGAATAAGAAGCAATTAACACATCATTCTATAGGCCAACAAACTCATTTCCACCATAGGAAAGAAAAAAACCCTAAAGATGTTGTAAGTTAACAGTGCATGGAGGATGCAAGTTTGGAGAAGAACCTAGTATGTTAAGCAAAATTGCATGGCAAAAAACTTCCTATGCCAGTTGTTCTTAAAGACCATCCTTAAACTTACCAGTTTGTAGTAACCCATCTACTAGTGTCTGCCTGTAAAGACATAGTAAAGAATTCTGTAACAATGATAGAATTTCTGCTAAAATTATATTTTTCTAGGAGAAAATTTAATGGTTGTCATGTTCCATAGTAAAAAAAAAATAAAAATTGCAGTTGACTGCTTCAGGTTGTTTTGTTTTCAGACTTTGCAGTGTTTTGGCTTCTAAAAAAGATGTAGAATTTTCAGACTAAATCATTTTGGATGCTAGCTGTGTTTCGTCCCACACGCTTGTGATCTGAACACATTTGAGATAATTTTTCTGGAAACAAGAATTCACTCTTGTGTTCCAAGCTATACTGTGCTATCCCTTCTTGAAAGAGAATTCCTCCATGTTACTGGTGAGGTTAAAATGATTTAGGGCCTTTTTGTCAGAGAAACAATTCCATTTTCCATGAAGTTTAACATTCTAATAGTTATCTTTGGGGGTTTGATTCAACCTCAGTGAAGTCCATCAGGCTCCTCGCACTGCTCACAGAGCCAACAGCATCAAATTTTCATTTGGCTTTGGTCACTAGTGCCTGATATTCCATAGACTTTCTTAATCATTATACTCACATCTAGATTTATATAGATCATCACTGTTGACACTGTGATTATTTGGATTTTTTTATTTGTTGACCTGCACAGCTGTTGTTCCCTATAATTAACGCAGCAGACTCGGGAGGTGCGCCAGACAAACCTGTGCGAAGGCAGTCTACTTCGCATTCAAATAGGTATCGGCATTTTGCAAGAGGTTTCTTTCTTTCTTGACTTCGCTATGAGGTCAATAATTTTCCATAAGTTTATGTGGGGAAAAAGTTTGTTGAAACGATATCCAGGGCCTCTTTTTAACAATAATTTTCCTTTGCTATATCTTGCCAAGATTATTTAAGCCTCCCAGTGCATATTTATAGGAAGTTTGGACAAGGATGGAAGGAGGATTCATTTTTTTTGAACTCTCCTTCAAGACCCTGAATATTTCATTGCTTTATTAAAAAGGAGAATTTTCACCCTGCTGCAGCTTTTGGATACCTGCAAGAAATGTTTTTTCACAGGTTACTCTGAGGTTTTGAGAACAACCATTTATATCCAACATGCAGTCACGGCACATGCCTTTGCGGTGATGGACACGCTCCAGAGCCTTTGCTACCTGTCGGCCCCTCACCTGAGCCCTGCCTGGCCCTGGAAGGGTTTTGTGCTCCCAGTACCAGGGAGAAGATTTCAAACCACTGCTGTTACGCAAGCGTGGGCCTCTTCTAAGACAGGCTTGGCTAACGTTGCCTTCAGACAGATTCAGTACAATGTTTACTGGAGGCTATGACATGCCTTTGACCTCACCTTTTGCCTTCAAGTTTGTCCAGTTTCAAGGGCCGTTGGATTTCACTGGTATTTTCTTTTTCCTTGTTGTTTGCTAACTGCTGTTCTTCTTGTATTACCTTAAGTATGGATCAAACAAAGGAAAATATACATAAAAGTTCAGACTAGTCATTCTGTCTGTTGTCTAGGCAGAGATCTGAACACTTACCAAGAGAGGGCTATAAACCTATTTGTAAGATTTTGACATACGCTTAAAGCATTTCTGGTCATCATTAGAGAAATAATATCGCAGGATGTACCCGGTGATCCTGGGAGTCCCACCTGGCACACTGCAAGGGTCTCACCCGCTCCAGTGCTGGTACACTCACTTCTGTTCGTTGACATGGTCCATGGCATTTTTCCAGATAGATCCAGATAAATAACAAATGACAGGCTCTTGACTCAGCTCAAGAAAGGGAGCAAGCTTGGAGTGGGGGGAGCTGAAGAGGAGAACAGCCCCCTCTGACACCCAGGAACTGAAAAGCAGTATTATTGAGCAGAATACCTCTGCAGATGGATGAGTTCAGCTCAAAAATAATTCAGGAAAAGCTGTGAAGAGAGGCCCTCATTGGCATGACACCTTGCGTGGACTGTGCTCCTCCTGGGATTTCCCAGCAGAGGTCCGTCTCATCAGATAGTTGACTAGTGGCATACAGCCATCCTTCTTCATTTCCTGCGAAGCAACTCGCAAGCGTACGGCTTCAAGAACAGCCCTCTCCCCTTTCTGAACTGCGTTCCCATCAGAAAACTTGGAGAAGTTATAATAGGAAAAAAATGTAATTCTTTTTTCTTTAGTTGTGTGTTTTCAAACTGTTCTGAAGGGTCTATAAACCAGGGCATGCAGCTGTGCAGTGGATAATCTGCATACTTACTCGTTGCCTGACTACAGGCCAGAGGCTTCTCTGTGACAACATATGAGTTCTGACTGGGCACCAGGTCTGAAAAATATATGTACACATTGTCATTGCACATCTGGAATTTAGAATTGCTAATGGATGTGCTGCGATAGAAAAGAAAGTGTCTGGCCAATAAACTTGGTTTATATATTTATTTTAAAAAGCATTACCACATTTCTGGCTAGTAGCCTTTCATCCTCTAGACTTTACACCAGTGCATCTGGAATGCTAAGCAGCTCTTCCAGGGATGCAGCAATATCCCAAAAGGCACCTTTTTTTTTTATTTGAAATAACTTTAAAAACTAATTAAAAAAGGAGGAAGGTGGTGTTTTTCCCTATGGAGGCTTACATGCATTTTATATCAGCTCCTAAAATCTTAGAAACCACAGGTGAAAATTCTTTCTCGTCTCTCGGTTAACCTACTCTTATCTTCCAGGATGCCGCTATAAACACGCGTAGCTGTCTTTGAGTAACATATTTTGACCTTGTTATGCAACTCTAAAGAGCAATTTGTACTATCAGTACAAATCTAAACATTTTGGGTTTCTGCGTGTCACTTTGATGCCTCTCCTCATGGTAGTCACTGAACCTGCGGGCAGAGCAGATGCGAGAGTCCCCGTGCTGCGGCTCCCCCTCCGTCGGGCCGGGGATCTCCCATTTGTCAAGTCAGGCTCTCTCAAGTGTGGGGGAATTATAGGAAAAAGAATCAGACACCAGCAAACAGAGAAAGCTGCAAAACCGCTGCCTGACCCGGCGCACCCATAGGTGTCCACCAGAAAATTACATACCACGGCGATGCATGAAATGTTATTTCAGCCTGTTTCACGCCTATAAAGGCATGTCTCATTTACTGGCCACCCTTACAGTTATGAAGCCCTGGCAGACAGGGCGAGTGTTTCATGTCTTGATGCAGAGACAATCTGAAACGCTCCCCCCGCACACAGGTAGCCTTTCATTTAATTTGTTTCTATAGATCTCATAACTTTACGCAATGTGCAGTGTGCACGGAGTATTTTTAAGGCCAGAGCAACTCAGAGCCAATGGCAGCAAGCGGCAACCCCGTATGTTTAGTGAGGATTTGTAGGGCTGGATTACTGAAATCCTTGAGAACCAAAGACACGTTTTCATTCTCTTCACTCAAGACTAGGAAATAGGCTCAAACTGTGAAACCAGAGGTAAAAGATCAGCTTTTTATGTTCAGACCACCCAGATGGTCTAATGGCAGCATGGTGGCTTTGCAGGGACTTAGAAGATATGGAAAAAACCCAACTCACGACCCCCCTTCCCACCCAAGCTCCCATGACTGGCTTCATCAACAAAAGCAGAGCCAGGCTGGTCAGTGCTTTATAAAGCTTTATTGCAAGATGTGTTTACATAATGCTGTAGAAGTGAGCTTTTTAACTACTTATATCAAGAAATTTTGGACACAGGTCTGCGGTCAGTTTTCCATATTGACCCTGCATGGCACAGGAAAAAAAAAAAAGGGGGGGAAAAAAGAAGTGTGATTGCATCTTTCCAGACAGTAAAGAGGGGGAAGAAGAGGCAGATGAGGGGTGTGTTAAAAAGAAAATCCCCCTGGTTTACACTAAACGTGACAAAGCTTTTGAAGGATCAATACAAACGGTAGGTGAGCTTCGTGTGTAATAAAATCTTGAAGAATAATTCAAGTTCTTGATGAAATAAAACTGAGAAACAAAAATGCAGTTTTATGGACAATTAAATTTAACATAGGAGAAATTCCCCTAAAATGAGAAAACAACAAACAAAACCAAAAACTCAACCAAAAGGACCTGTAGATAATACCTCTGACCATGCATGGCTTGTTTTTTAAATTACAATTCACAGAATAACACTGCTGGAAAGCCTATTTTACACTATGCTACACAGAACACGAAAAACCATGAGTAGTGACATTTACACAATTTTACAGTATTCCTCCTTCATCTAAGAAACACGTCCTTTTCTACTTTACATTTTTTTACAATTCCCAGCTCACAAAAAAAATGACACTATATGCGCAAAGACAGTCTTTAAAAAGGAGAAATGCACCCAATGCTACAAATAAACCTTTTCTTTCACAGAAGCCTCTGTATTAGATAGTGATTAAACAAAATATATCTCTATCTGCCACTCAATGTGAAATGGACTAATTAGAAATAATTTTTTTTGTGTGTGTGTGTGTAAACATAAAACTGTACAACATCTCGGAAACTCCTTGCATTACTTGCTACGCAACTATTAAACTGCTTGCCAAAACCCTCTCGGGCTTGCATCTGCAGTGCCAATTGAGCCAGTTGCTGCCCCAGTTGAAAAGAGGAAGGTAGGCTTACATCTTGTTCAAGTGTTTGCAAATAATTTTTAACAGGTGCCTATAACCAAACGTTTTCTCTTTCAAAAATGCTTCAGTTTATTTTCTTTCAGAGCCTGGCAATAAGTACCTGGCAGTTTTCCCTGTGGAGAAACATCAACAGTCGCAGTCCTTGCAGCTTAGGTGAGTGCTTCTTGCACCCAGACGCCGGAAAGGCGAAGCCATCACGTGCGCACGGCACAGGGTCAGGCTCCCTGCCTACGCACGCGGGCACAACCCGCCACGATGGTAACGGGAGGGGCGGTGCATGCGTGGTGGGCGTACAGGAGCGAGAAGGAGAGAGGGATGTATCACCTTGTGCTAGTCCGACACCAGGTCCCTGTACATCCTTTAGACAAGGTGCCCGCCTGCGCGGAGCGGCTGCACCATTCACTGCACCTACAGCGGCATCGCGACCCTGAGGCTCGCGGTAGTTGTTGCAGTTCTCACCTGTGACTTTTCGATGGCTTTTAGCATTTGCCAGGGTAGGTTCAGAGCACAGCACACCGGGTGTGTGTATTTAAGGTGCTGTCCTGCCACCTTATCTAGTACCTTGAAGGGGAACGGAGCACCTTGCAGGACGCCCTTGCTGTTCAGTCACGTCAAGACTCTGACTCCAAATTTCTGTTAAATTGGGGCAAGAACTCTTACCTAGATATTCAGATGTGACTTTCTATTAAGCTAAAGCCAAAATCTTGTCTACCTACAAATCTGGTGCCTTATTTTGCTGACGGAGTCAATCACTACAGAGATTAACAATAAAGAGGGTTCAAAAGAGAAAAAGAAACGTATTTTGAAAACTGCTGTTTCCAGTATTTATCGGAGCAAGAAAGACCCTCATTAAAACACCATTTTTTTTTGTTGATGTTGGATTGTGGACAGGGACCTATCAAACAGAAGGGTCACACGTAGCAGCCAAGGGGCTATAAAACATCTGGAATCCATGAGCCTGGTGCTTGGCCTTACTGAAAGGTGAAGAGTGGTGCATTTAGTTTCTGTGAGGGATCTTTCACTCTTGATTGTGGCACGCAGCATTCCCTGGGGGTGTTTCTTCACCGCAGCCACATAACTGCTACTGAAAGTTATGCCTTGGGAGCGAGGGAATACCGAGTATTTGTATGGAGTCTGCTTTTAAACACCAAGGAAGATGAAAGGAAATTGGGATAGCTTCCCTTCGGCAGCCATTTCAAATGCTAAAGTTTACCTCAGCATCCAAATCAGCAAGGCATTATGGCGGTAGACAGACAAGTTATTGGCAGCAGATGGGTGCTGAAATGAGCACCAGCAGCGACTCTGAGAGCTTGGTGGAGACGCAAACCACTGGGCACATTTGCAGCTGACTGGTGCTATGAGACAGAGAAGAGACGCAGTTTTTATGGCTGCAAGTGTTTAAAAACAGCCTCTGTGGATCTCTAAGTGAGAAATGGGAACTTGTGTTACTACATCGTGTTTCCAAGACCTTTCTATCGGTCGCAAAACCAATCCATATCTCACATACATTTTAAAACAGCTGTTACACCCTTACGGTGAGCTCTTTTGATGACGGAGGGGCAGGCAGCAACTCAGATCCTGAAGGTTACAACCTGACTAGACAGACAAAGGCATGCAAATGTAAGCAATTCCTCCATTTCACCTGGAACCCACTTGTTAGACGAAGGAAAACAAATGTTATTTCCACAGTGAGGACATGCTAGCAGGCTCAGGAGCAAACACTGCCACCTCACAGATTAGCAGATTGGGCCGCTGGCCATTTTTATGGTGAAGCAGAATGGAAATCTTCTCTGCAGGTATTGCAGTGTTACTGTGCTTGATCGTCTTGGTGCAGTAAACATCGAGGACAGTGGAAATACTCGGACTGCACACTACTGCAGAAACAAGACCAAATTATCCTTCAGAAAAAATTGGTATCTGTTTTACAGATAGAGAGCAGGAACTTAGGCAAAAATACAGAAAAGCAAGCGCAATGGAAGATTAGGCAAGGAAGAATATGCTTCACATGTAAGACACTTGCATCCAGACAATCTGAAAGAAATTGGCTTTTTGTCCTGAACTTGTTCTAACCCCGCTCCCCATATTTACTTTTCTTCTTAATAAGGAGCATACGAAGTTTTGTACAATTTTTGCACAATTCTTGGAAAATACATATGCTCAACTATTAGTAATTCATCAGCTATGTTATGTTTCACACACAGATGCTGTCCTATGTCTAAATGAAACAAATTTGTTTCCTGTTACCAAGTGGTCACCAACAGCCACTTACTTTGCACATTCAGCATATTTTAATTAAATTATTCAGTTTTAAAAACTTGTTTGATTTTCTCCCTCCAATCAAATATAGGACCTCAGTCAGCATAAATGCATTTTGTCAATTAGCAAGTATCACAGTTCGTATCACATAAACACTACATTCAGAGTGTCTTCCTCTTGTTTCAAACCTCAAAAGACCTCCACAAACCCCCAATACCTTCGTTTCTTTGTTCTAAGCATTAAAAAGTCCATAATGGTGAGCAGAACATAAAGATCCACTTTAAAATCCAGATGGTCTTAGGTCTTGCTCATTTTACAGTGAAATTAATTATATGCCACTTCTTTCTGTTACCTAACCAGCTTCCTCCTTTTCGTAGCTTTCAAATACACAACACATTTTATTAATTACACAGCTACTGCCTTCTGCCTACTGGTACAACTGACTTTTTAACAAGCTGAGGGGAAAACCAGATCAAACTCGAAGCTATCCTTAAGAACCATTGCTCATTAGTGACATTTTACCCATGGACTTTGACATGTGAAGATCCAAGGCAACGCCAAAAAAAGAATTGAATGTTACGCTCACGAGAGAGACAGCATAGCTAGGATGTTCCATCACAGATCTCATTGCAGTGCTGTCAGCCACCTGCTTCTCTCATCGCTTGGATGCTGTGCTCAATGCAGTCTGATGGATGACCGAGGTTTCAAAGGTTTATTGTGTTTGGTTCAACTATCTCGAACAATCTTCAGTGATTATCCTGCCCTTAACGAGGGCAGAGCAGGATAACTGTTGACGTACCTGACCTAGCTTGGGTGCCAGAAGCAATATAGCTATGGCATTAGGAGCCCAGCACAGACTATTAATTAACCCTACTTTCAAGTGTGTTTTGCAGCCAAAATTGAACCCCGTTACCATGACTAAATTGCTGCAGTCCCCCTAGCTTGAAGGAAGCCTCGGCTGTTACTGCTGTGCAGACACACCCTTAATCTTAGAGGCTAAGGCAATGGAAAGAGATACTCTTGTGCATCCTTGAGGATCAATTGGTCATATACAGACTTTGGCTTAAAACGTTCCCTTTTACGTTACTGTTATCTGCAGTTTTCTTCAAAATTCTTCAGCACTGGCTAGGGTGACTGTTCAGTTCCTCGTCCCTGCTGTATATGTCCTCCACTTAAAGGCAGATGAGTTGACTAAAGATTCTTTAAACAGACATGCTGAGGGCAGTTATAAAAGTCAGTTATAAAACAGTCAGATAAGGACAAACATATTGGGGTGTTCACCATGGTATCCTCTCCATTTGCATCAAGGATAATCACAAAAAAAGAGTAAAGAACAGCAAAAACACAGCAGGCTTTTAGCAGGGCCATTTCATATTCAGATCCATTAATTTGAAACAAACTCGCCACCACATTATCTTGCAGCAGAGAAAAGCAGCATGAAGGGCACAGGCAAGTGGACAAAACTTCTTGATCTGAGCATCTGAATGCATTTATCGAGTATGTAAAATTGTTGGCATGGATCTCTTTGAAACTGTACAAATGCACGGTACAGCCACAGCTCAATGAGAGGGAGGTATTGTGTCCTCTCCTCTGTGTGCATGCTGCTATGTACAGTATGAGTGTGTATTAATACACATGAATTCAGGATCCTAAACTTTCCACTTGTATTGCAGGCCACCTCCTGCCCCATAGGGTGAATCCCATTGAGTAACGTTGAGTTCCTACAAAAAGACATTCTTTTCCTCCTGTCCAGGTGGAACGGTAAGGCCCCAGAGTGAAAATCGTGGTCCAGCTAGCTTCAGCAGGAGCATGATTTCACACCATGACTGTATGTGTATCGATAACATGCACACATGTCCACACATTCGTTCTGTACATATACAAAGGTACACATACATTTTTACATTCTTTGGTGGCAAAATAATAATTAAAAAAACCCCAAACCACAGGGTTGCACAGACTGTGCATCTTCGCTTAACGAATCTGCTTCAGCAAAATTGGGGTCGCTGTAACAGGAGTTATTTTGCCTCTTTAAGGACTGTTCCTTGCATTGACAAAATGCCATACATTTACAATGACTAAAACAGGGCACAGGGAAAGCCAACATAAACACAGCTCACATGACAGACAACTCAGAGAGAGCCCCCTCCTACCCACATCAACACACCGTGAGAGAAGAAGCAGCCACATGCTTTCACCTACGAGCACACAAACGCTTCCTCAGTTACTGTCCAGATGTTGAGCTGAGCTGTGGCACACTCTTCTTCTGCCCTGGCTGGGGGGGTTCGCTTTTGTGGCTTATTAAAATCAAACTAACAGAGGACGGGATGTCGGGAGCAGCAGAGGAGGCTGGCAGGTCAATGCCACACCGAAGGGTTGTCAGCCTGTGTGCTTCAGATGAATGGCTCTTCTTGTCGCCACCTCTGGGACGTCAAACCTGCATCTCAGAGGTGCTGATGAGGCCCAGTGCTTTGGCTTCTTCTGGTGTCAGTCCGCTCTTTAGTGTCCTTCTCACTAGATGGTCATAAGTTCCAAAAGCGGGCAAGAAAAAAAACAAACAAAGAAGATGCAAACAATTAGAAGCGATAATTACACAAGACTTTCAGCTAAAAAAAACCCCTGTTAACATGCAAGCTGAGTCAAATCAAAAGTTGTTATGTACTCAGGGCCTCAAGTTCAGAAATACTGAGTAGTCCCCTATGCCAAATCCGTGGGAGCATCAAGTACCCAGTAACTCCAAACACTCAGGGAAAAAGACATTTATAGTTTGACATTTACTCAACAAAAACTTTTATGGAAAAGTAGGACAGTGTTTTAAGATTATTTTTTTTCTCTGAAATTGGACCAGTTGATTTTCAGTCCATAGAAAGTATCATCTACCCTATTATTTTTTAGTTTCATGATGATTTTTTAGAAGAGCTTGTGGATCTTTATAGGGCTCAATTTAATTCATCAATATTAAATCCTATGTGGCCCTTTAAAGGCATTAAAGAAACCAACTCAAAAAGTTAAAAGATTAAAAATGTGGCTATCTTCTAGTCAATTCAAATCATTAAAACTACTGTCTTCATACACACTCCCCTTTCTTCTGTAATGTTCCCCTGTCCTAGCCCCATTTGTGTCACCTACGCCATCAGTAGTCTGCAGCATTTTAGCTGAATTTAAATTATAATTCTAGGCCAAAATCTTGTTTCTTAATTTTCTATGAAGTGTTCTGAACACTAGCCCCAACATATAACTTTTAAAATTTGAGATTGCCTTTTTTATTCTGAAACAAGTGACCATGTGACTGTGCACACTGAGCATTACTGTCCTCCCAGTTTTACTGGCACCATGATTTTCAGGCGGGTAGGCTTTAGTTCGAGGCACAAATGGGGTGTTCACTTCACACTTTGATGTTCTTCAAGTACACAGTACATATTCTGAAGTTTAAGCTGCATGCAAAGCATAAACAATGACTTTATGTTGAACAAAATATATTCAGAGCCCCAAAATAACGACGTCTAGAGGAAACTCCTAGAGAAACCAATTGCAGACGCTGGTTAGGGACTTATTGCATCACCATCATCTAGCGCAATTAAGACCTTGAACTTATTTAGATATTTAACCCATGTAACTGAAACTGGGTGGTCGCATTCCAGGGTCTAGCCAGAGTGAGAGGAGGGAATGGATCGGTATAGGAAACAAGGAGATAAGGGATAGGAAAAATACATCATAGTTGAACATTTGATACCACACAGGTAGGACAAATGTGATCCATGTTTGATAGTCAAACTGCTTTCATCAGTTACTGAGATTAATCAAATGAGCTGGGAGTGCCACATGTGTAATTGTTCTTCCATTACCAAACCCTTACTTGAACGTTTTTCTTCAAGGCTCACTCCTTTCTCCTACAGTATTTGCATACTTACTAAACACCACTAGCAGTCTGCACCGCAGCCTTCTATGATGGACGCTTTTTCCTACAATACTGATCAGCAATGTCTTCCGAGTTTAACAATGCTTAGCTTAAAGCTGTATAAGGTTAAATTCAGCTGATAAAGCTAAGATTAAGTAAGACAACTGGAAGAGCAATACATGTCAAAAAATGCTCTGGTCCCCATGGTGCAGAATACCCAATGTGGACTTTTGAGTCAGTACTCATCACTGGCACCTTTTTATACTCCTCAAATTTGATATCCAAATGTCTACAGTGACAAATGTTAATTTCTAGACATGAGCTATGAAATACCTTAAGGTCTTAAGGTCTCAGTGAATCACCCAGTGCTCATTTCTGTATCAAAATGAACTGTATCGGAAGTGAAAGAACAAATCTAAGAAAGCCGCAGTAGAAACATTTCTGACTTACTAAAAGCAAAGCCTTCCCTGTGCAGTTCCCCTGCTTAGCTAGCTGTGCTGCCTCTCCCTTGAACACAATTTTTTTTCTGTACCCTCTGTACCATGCAGCCAAGTGCAGACCATAGCGAGCTTGGCCACCAGATAGCAGAGTCATGTTAAAAAATATGCGTACAGGAGACCGAACTTTCACAGGATGACTGTCCAGACGACATTACCTCTTCCCAAAAGTGAATTGGAAAACTGAATGCAGAACAAATTTCCACGTTTTAGACACTTTTTCAGAAGTGTCAAACCACATGTATTCATGACTGCTCTCACATATAGCCCTGGCTCTCTCAGACCACTCTCACTCACTCACTCACTCACTCACTCACATTTGCAAGCTGAGCACTCTAACCACTGTAAACCAAACAAAGCTATTTTTCTTGTTAGATGGTAAGAGAGGAAGAGTCAGAGAACAAGCAATTGTTTTTCCTGTTTGTAAGCATTTAATAGGAACCAAGGTGCTCTGCTAACACTGGCCATGTACTGGAATAAGCAAAATTCTGGTCTTACTTATGAAAATGTAAATCTGGAATAACCTTCTTTAGGTCAGAACAACTACTACTGCACAAACAACTGGGCTGAGATTCTGTCTAACTACTGAAAGTGAAACACGTGTCTCTGTAACTTCCACCAAGCAGAATACAGTTGTTTAAATTCCTCCATCAGCCTGAGTGGCAGGATTACTAGTTTACTAGGAAAAGCCAAATGGATTTACAATAACATATAGGTCTGTGATTCTGTGATTCTGTCTCTGAAGAAAATTACAGGAGGTTATATTCAGAAGTCATAATCAGGAGTTAAAATACGATGGTAGAAACCATCTTCATGGAAAAACAAGGAAGAAAACTAAGGAGTCTTCTTTACATAACCAAGATTTCTTTCTGAATCCTCAGATGCCTACCTATCAAACATACCAAAGTCTTAGTCTAAGGACCTTGTGTATTAACCCTTGGATGACTGAAAAAAAGAAGTGCTGTACGCAGCATCTGACAAGGACAAGCGTCCTCTTCTGGGTTTGCTGCGTGACCCACACAACAGAGGCGAACCCTGAGTTTGTACCTTTTGTGCCACTGCAAAACACCCAGGAATGACAATACTCAATGAATTGCTGGGACATACGCAGCTGTAATTAAACAAAACAGTACCTTTGCATCCCTCCCTTGATTGTTCTAATCTCAGCTCTCCTATAATACAGAGAAGGATGACTTGGATTTAAGATATTCTAGTGATCTAAGCTTTTAAGGCCAGCAGTTAGAAGAGAAGAATTCCAAACAATGTAGGACTTTGTTGGTCATAATGGGATTGTCAAGAAAATAGTTAATAAAAAGCAACGATGTGAAGAATCTTTTCAGTTGCGGAATGGTTCCTATAAACACTGACGGCTGTTGACTTGTATAAACTAAGCATGTGGGGCCAAGTACTGCAAAGTACTTTGACTACTGGCAAGATTAAAGCTGTCCACCATCAACAGGAAACCGGAAGGATAACAGCTGACAGAATCACGGTCCAAACTCAAATGAGTCAATTCTTGCCCCTGCGGTGCAACGCGCCAGTCTGACACAGATGAATCCACTTGTTGTTTGGAGTATTTTGTACTTAGGCAGATCAAAGTGACCTGATAAAGGGTCTCTTTATATGAAAATTATATCTAGTATGTGCAAATTACTCACAGTACATTTTCTCATCTGACAACACAGTCAATGGACGCAGAGTATCAGTAGTAACACAAGAGCAAGTTCCTGCCCCACTACTCTCTGCACTGGTTTGTGGAGTATGGAGGCCTGTGGGTGATGAAGCCAGGAGAAAGTTATCTACAGGAACAAGGACTACTCTGGGAGGTGGGCGAACCTTTTCTTGACATGCTGCTAAACAGATGCCCTCAGACATTTGCCTATTTCCTCATAAAGTGCTTGGTAGGGTTCCTCTACCTTAGGAAAGGTCATGAACACATTCAGTCATCAAAATTGAATGCAGAGAGATATTTTCCTTCCATGTTTTATAGGCACTGCAAAATTGCACTTCTCAAACTAGATCTTCACCCTCCCGTCTTCCCTGAACTCTGTCGTGTCTCTAACTGGACTAGACATAATATCTTGGCTTGTAAAACTCTTGGCCTGCTGCAGATCACATTAAACTGAGTTATGGAATGTATTTTGGAGGCAGTGACAATAAAAATAAGACTTTCAAATGACCTTTTAGGTTCTTCAAGCAATTTTTAAAACATTTGCTAAAGAAATATAACATAGAGAGAAAATAACTTTTACTCTTGTCACAAGCAAGGCCTGCTGAGATCCCATAACCAAGAAACTAAATGTTGTTTTTCTGGGGTCAGAGGGTATGATATTCTTTGTTAATCAGGAAATCTAGAATTTTATTTGATATCCTGGCAGAATGCGGTGTGCTTACGATGAACTCAATGAATTTGACTCTGCCTGTTGGCTCAAAATCCACACAGATACAGAGCTCTCACGGTAGATTGGGAACGTAAAAGAGTAATTCCCTAAGCATAGCTTTGTTGAAAATATAGTTAGGGGTTGGTTGTTTTTTAAAGGGCAAATTAGCATTCCCCATTTCCCCTTCTCCTACCTTTTTTTTTTTTTAATTTAAATATGCGACAAGCAGTAAAGAGCAGTCCAGCTGGCACCATTTATTCTTGCAATGGCTTTTGGCATGCGTGTCTACAGTTGTGCGGATGAGTCCCGTGAAATGCAGAATAGATATGACCATTCTCCTGCTCAAGAAGTCCCAGAATTAGTGTAATTCCTACTACAAAAAGATGTGGCAGCCACAGAACTTTCCTTTCGTCCCAGCTGCAAAAGTAATGCAGCTGCTGATTTGGAACGAAGGAATTATAGGTGGCTATAAATTACAGAGTGAGGACTGCAGGAAGGGCAGATTATAAGAGGCAATGCAGGCCAGTTCCATCATCTCATTTCATGTCATGTATCTTACTTTTATTTTTTGCTACCTATCCACACCCAGCTTGCACACTCAGTCTATTTTCTCATATATTTACATTCAACACGTTCTCTCTGACCTTACTCCAATGAGTTCAGCAATGGCAATTTGCAACTCAAAAGTTCAATCCAGACAGTCTTGCTCTTATTCTTTTAATCGTTTTCTGCATTTGTGTATTTTTATGTCACTACCCTTTCAACTTATGTTTAATCATGCATGATGATAGAAGGCCTAAATGCTTAATAAAAATACTAAAACTTTATGCATAGACTTTTTTTATACAGGAATTTGTAGGTAAATTTTTGTATCTTACCACATATGTCTGTGAAAAAGTACAGCCAGCTGAAACATGATCTTTGTTTGGTTCAGCCACATAGAAAGGTCCAGGAAACAACATATTATTATGTATTATTATTGCCCTGCAGCTTTGCTTTGAGTCCTGTCAACACTTCATAGATGGCACAAGTGTCTTCTAACAAGTAATGCTGTACTTCATAACCATCTCCGGGTGCAACTTATGGTAGCTGTGACATAAAGAGGAGTGTAGCAGCGGAAAAGGATGAAGTGGCATTTTGTAAGGAAAGCTTATCTTGCGGTTCATCTCCAGGTGGCTGATGTTATAGGGAACTAAAAGTAACATTGCTTTAAAGAACCTAGGTTGCATGAGGAACATACGGGTTTTAAAGTAATATTAAACATGTCACTGAAACTGTTAAAGTTTCCAGCTTTGTGTATTTCACAGATCATAATTTTCATAGTCCCAACAGCAAAGCAGAAGATTTAACTCCTTCCTTAAAAGACTCCTATGACAAAACCCCCCTAATTTTCAGGACTTCTGTGAAATCCACTGTAAAAAGTTACTACTAAAAGCAATCTTACTGCCATCTCTTTCATCATTTCTCCCACTTAACTTCACCAGTCAGAAGTGATTCCACTATTAACAGGTAAAGTATCGAGAGTGTAGAGTTCACCAAGAACTGAGTCTGCCTGTAAGCACTATACACTATTTTCAAGACCAGACTATACATTAACAATGCACAGGACAAAAACCAGGCAGCAGATGGGATACAGAAAGTAGGCCACTTAACACAAATGTTTTGGGCGTGCAGCCTTTGCGGTCCATTTGAAATTTTAAAATGACTTAAAGTCTGTTTTAAAGTTGTCTATTATTAGATAACAGACTTGCCCTGAGGGGGTATCTCAGGCTTATGAACGCAGAGCTGTCTGTTGGAGAGTGACTTGGTGGAGAAGTGTGACCATGTTTCACCATGTGGGAACTGTGGAATGCAAATTAATTATCACCATTAGAAATCCACACTGGGGGAAAAAAAAAGCAGTAAAAGGCATGGTCTCCACAAGCCCATCAGATGAAAACTAACTATGATAAAAACAATCTTGTAATTATGCTATTTATTAGATATGCTAGTTATTCTTCCTAGAGAAAGCCATATATATATATATATATATTATTTTTTGACATATTGCTGGGGCAATATAAATTCAAAGTAGCTTTGTGTGAACCATTTTTATTCATTTTCTAAGAGAGACTTCGCTCCAAACGCATTTGACACTGGCATTCAAGCACTGTCAAATTCCTGCCTTAGCAGATCCTCGTGTTAAACTCCTTCAAGGCAGCAGATGGCTCTCTCTGGCAGCCGTGGTGTCACGATGCTCTTCTGGAAAGCCACACATGAGATGGCTTTTGTTACCGCATGCTTTTTGTAAGGCAACTTGAAAAGTAACCCTGTACTTTCCTGTCTTTTCTCATTCTCACATAGAATCACAGAATCATTAAGGTTGGAAGAGACCTCAAGGATCATCTAGTCCAACCATCCCCCTACCACCCATTACCCACTAAACCATGTCCCTAAGTACCACACCCAACCTTTCCTTAAACACCCTCAGGGACGGTGACTCCACCACCTCCCTGGGCAACCCGTTCCAATGCCCGACCACCCTTTCCAAGAAGAAATTTCTCCTAATCTCCGACCTGAACCTTCCCTGGTGCAACTTGCAGCCGTTCCCCCTAGTCCTGTCACTAGTTATCTGCAAGAAGCACTTTCCTGAACAACTCTGTGACATTGTCAGCCAGCAACTCACTGCTGCTGACTTCTGAGTTGGATGCTGTAAATAATCATCATCTTTCAGGAAGGAAGGATGATATAAATAAGGAGTAAATTGCTGACCAGGGGTAAACTTGAAAGCCATTTCAACACAGAAAGAAACCAAGGAAAATAAATATCCTATCAGCTTACGGCTGACAGTATGCAACTCAACCATACATTGTTTTTTTACTACTCACGTTGTATCTATCCCAATTTTGGGAATGAATTCTGTGACAGCAATTTGAAAGTCTTGAAATATACCTTTAAAATAAGCCAACTGAAAAGAAAACAGGGTGACGTAAATGAATTCACTGAAACAGTGAATTGCAAACTGGCACAAGTGAAAACAACTATTTGCATTTCTTTTAAGATGCAAACAGATGAGGTAAAATTAGCTTTTTCTACAGAAATACAGAGGGTAGGAGCCCCAAAATAAATAATTTCTATCAGAATAAAAGTTGTTATAGAAATGACTCATAGATTCCTCTAAAAAAGTGACTGGGGAATGAATTTAAGCCACTTTTACAAGCATTTTTTTACTAGATTTTTAAACCAGGCTTTCAAACCTCCTTTTGTTTTGAAGGCTACACGATACAGAACTGTACAGAATGATTGTAATTTCACTTTCACAGTGAAGAATTTCAACCAGACAAACACTCTTGAATGAAACTTGAGATGCGAAAGATAAAGTTTGAAGCTCATGGAAACTACCAACAAAATACATAGGTACTATATATTTGAACAGTTAAAAAGCAGAATGTCTACCCCTGTCTGTCAAAATAAGTTATTTTAAAAGAAAACTATAAAAATAAATGTAATGCACATTGTAAAGCAGAAACTGAACATGCATAAATAAATATGTACCTACTTAGAAATGGTATTAATTCAAGAATCACCATTATATATGTCATTAATTACAGCTCACAAAACTGAAAATATGGAACCAGCTATTCAGCCTCATGCTTCAAATAAATGCACTGATTTACAACGATTAAAAGCCATGATGAGACCTATAGGTTACTCAACGGCCCCCGCATCATGTTTGTTCTCCTACAGCTGTTGATGCTGGTTTCTGGCAGAGATGAGATACGGGACTACACAGGCCTCACCCGGATCAGGTACATCGATTTCTACAACTTACTGTGGTCAACTGCATTTATTATTCATTCATTAACTATTATTAATATTTTTATTTATTGTTTGTATTCTTATTTATTGTAGATCATGGAGCTTAGTTCTGTCATTTTTGCAAAGATCTTGATGTCATAAAGCTGAAAGAATGTATTACTTAAAAGGCATCCAAAAGACACCAGCTATCTTGGCATCTAATGGAGATAACCTTCCAGCTGCCAGAGTTTTAAATGCTTCATCTCACATTCTGTTTTCATTCAATAATTAGATTTTTATTAACTGGGTATTGACCTTCTGAAGGCTTAGTACTTTGTGTGAGGACAAACAGACTTTGATACCGAATACCATCAGTGATACATTTACTTTGTCTAAATGTATATCGCTAACCAGATTACTCCGCTCCCTCCTCTAACTCCTGATAGGATCCAGTTACTCAAATCCTAAATAATTAGTTGTAAATTCTCAGTGAAGTTGCTTGCCTTTAAAGCGTTTTATATAGACTTTCTTCTTGTAAGGTTTTTATTTTTTTAAAAGCATAATTTCCATTAACTCCTGCTTTTAGTCAGGCTATAAATACCAAGAGAACAGTCTCCCTCCTGGTATTTTGGCACTTCTGTATCTTTTCATAGCCAGAAAAAGTAAGTGGAGAGACAAGAAAATGAAAAGTAATGAAAAAACAACGAAAAGAAGAAGAAAAAGTTAACTGAAGAACCCTATGAATACCAAACAAAAATTATACAAATTTGGATAGGTTCCTATCTAATATTTTGTTTGCTTACAAACATGTTTATTCCAAAGCAGTGCTGCATGTGTAACTGAAACTTGTCTAAAGCTTGTCTCCAAGCCCGGTCCTTTGGCAGAGCTCCTTCCCACTTTTGGCACCTGATGACAGTGCGCTAACCCTTATTTCACTTTTACTGAAGGTGGAATTTAGCATGAAATACCTGACCTGGGATGTTACGTAGCTAAATTTAATCCACAGGCCCTGAGTTTATTTGTCTAGGATTCAGATAATCTTGATTCAATTCCTATCTCCTCCATGGTCATCTCATACGGGTCTGACAGATTACTTGAGTGGTGCCTCAGATCCATTTCTGCAAAATGACTGTAAGAACTTTTTACTCCCTGCAAGTCATTATGCAAATAAATCAATAAATCCTTATGAGATGTTTCCATATCTCAGGGGTCAGTCACAGGGTATATTATGATGCTAACATGTGATTTCAAACCCTATTAAAAGAACAAGGCATTATCATGTCTCTCCTCTCTCTTTTTTAAACATCACAAATAATTTTCATCAAGTAATCTCATTAGAATATTGGATTAAATTCTGATTCCATTATTATCTCCTCCAAAGCCATTTGTCTACCTCAAATCTAAAGCAGATTTTTAATTTTAAGAAAAGGTAAGAGAAATAGAAGCGCACACAGAGAGGTGCTCTGAGATAAAACGTTGTAGGGCAAAACATGCCTCTCGCTGTGCAACGTCCTTCAGATGAACGCAGTATAACCACCACTGTGCTACTCACCATCAAACATTAGTCACACCTGGGCCCTACATTAGGGTTTACCATTCAGGGGCAGCTGAAGATCCAGGTACAAACAGAGCTGTATAGTCAAGCCATCTCTAAAGGCCTATTTCCTTGGTGCAGTTATTTGAAATTATTTGTTGGCAAGACTGTGTTGGGATCCTCACTCTTTGACCACAGTCTTGCCAGGAGATGCATTTTTCAGACATGAAGGTTGTTAATACTAATGATTCATAAAGAAGGAGGAAGATACTTGCAGGTTCGTGTTTTAATTGCCTTAAGGCAACTGCTAGTCAGCTGGTCTGGTTTTGCTACCCTATGACTTAATTAGCATTTGAACAAAGTACTTTATCTTGGTCCGCTTTCAGACTCCTGCCATGGTCATTCACAGAGGTCAGAAATCAGCCTTGTTTGGCTCAACATTTCCAAGTACTGCTCTGTCTATGCTAGAATTACTGTGAATACCCTCTGTAGGCTGATTCATGATTATAAGACTGGAGCATGATTTTTGTGACCCTGACTCATAGGAATTACATGATACTCCTGAGACAGAGCTGTTCAGTTCAGTGGGCAACACAGAGATGGCAACTCCCTAAGAGTCTAATCCTGGGAGAATGATTTTATGTTGGATGATGAATCATAGAATCATAGAATCATTAAGGTTGGAAGAGACCTCAAGGATCATCCAGTCCAACCATCCCCCCCCACCTACTACCCACTAAACCATGTCCTTAAGCACCACATCCAACTTTTCTTTGAACACACCCAGGGACAGTGACTCCACTACCTCCCTGGGCAACCCGTTCCAATGTCCGACCACCCTTTCCAAGAAGAAATTTCTCCTCATCTCCAACCTAAACCTCCCCTGGCGCAACTTGCAGCCGTTCCCCCTGTTTTATATAAACAGCCAGGACAAGAAAGAAAACAGCATTAGCTTCCTATTTGTCTGTCATGGAGTTTTGGGGGTTCTTTTAAATCACTGTACTTAAGCAAAGTCTTTAAGTGTCTTCTGTTGCCTCAAAGCTGCCATGGCTATAAGACCTATTTGATTTCTCCCCCAAGTGGAAACATATGGCACAGGCTGGTTCCTCATGGTGTGAAACTCTCATTTAGTAACAGAATTTTCTAAGCAGCCCTATTCTTCTTCATGTAACTTCTTCTCTTACCTCACTTCTTACAATCTTCACAGCAAACTCTGCTTACCTACCTTACATTTATTTATTTTCTTAATTCAGCTTTCTTTGTATTAAATAACCTCCTTTCTTGACCATTTTCTGAAACCTCAGTGATGTCTCTTACAGAGTTTCATTTTTACTCCCCCAAACCCACTGGTGCAATGCCTGTAATAATGTTCTATAAGCTGCTAAAATTAACTTTAGCAATGGTATTCATTGGAATTTGGACTATCAACTAGAGTGATTCTTAAAACTTCCTTATCCCAATTTTCCTTTGCACTCATTGTTTGTTATGGCATCATTTGCGAATGTCATCCTAACCTTATGGGAGAACCAGACAATCCTAATTATATTATTTTTTGTTTCTTTGCTAAGTTGAACAGCTCCCCGTAATATTATAAAAGCTTCTCTCACAGAAAGCTACCCTCAGTCTTCAAGAATGGAAACAGTATATTTACAACCTAATTTGGCTTTTATTCTTTTAAAATATGCTGAACTGACATCTCTAGAGGCTGGGACCTGCTGCTGGCACACAGAATAACGACATCAGAAAGAAAAAATACAGCAGAGGCTTGCATTGAAGATGCCTTTGAATGACCACCTCAAGGCGTGAAAGAGTGTTTCTGTAGCTCATTCAATCCTGTGGCTTTCTGATGAGGCTTCTAATAAACAAATATAACTGTAATGTTGTTTTCTCATATATACCACCACTCCATTGTGTCTAGTAGGCAGGTCACTGAACACCTGTCGTGAGGCAATGACTTCCAGTTGGTTACTGTATTTTTGAATGTCAAATTTTATCTTTAAAAACCTCTGCTGTATACAGGTCTAGCACAGAATTAAGTTGTCTTTCTGCAGATCATCACAGGAATGCAGTTGTTATGCACTTACCGTGTACCTTAGCTTTCTGCAGTCCATTTCAGCTCCCACGGAACAAATTCCTTCCTACTAGGTCTCAGTCGGCTTCAGTAATATATGGATTTATCAGTGACCCTTTGCATCTTCAACCAACAGATACAGACATTTCTATCTGCCTTTTGTTGGATGACTCACTGCTTTATTCCTCCTCCCAATTTATGGTTCTGCTGATTGGTCTGAGAGTTCAAACTCTTCCGCGTCATTAAGATCTAACTAAGCTCTCTGCATACCAGATACAGCCACGCTGCTCAACGATTACAAAAGGTAAAATGGTTCAAAAGAATATGTCAAAATGTCTCCCCATTATAGCAACAATTTTTGAATTTAACTTAACCTTTTCCATGTTCCCGTTTCTGTTTTCCTCTAGTTATAAATGACTTGAGTATCACTTGCTTTTTACTTCACTTTTTTTTTTTTTTTTTTTTTTTTTTTTTACATAAAATNCCTCACCCATGAGAACCTCCTACTTGAACCACAGGGAATGTTTACAGTGCAATTGCATATAAATCCTTTGGGTTTCTGATTTTGCTAAAGACACAGATCTCCGCTCACATTCATTAAAAACTGCTGAATACTAAGTAAGTCTGACAAGATTTCCAGTTCTGCACTGAAAGCAAGGAGGCATATGCAACATGATGCACAGTGAAAATCATTCCTTCCAAGTGAATTTCGCTTTGATGTCTATGAATAGATTGAATACCAAGCTCACAGCAAAAACCAAAGGATGTGTACGGGAGCCTGAAGATTGAACGTGGTGAATCAAGCTCATCAGATAATACGGTCTCTCTGCTCTGCAAATAACAAATACCATAGTGCCTGCTAATCTAAATCACTAAAGTATGCCTAAGATCTACTTTCTAATATGTTCATGGAGGACCTGTGTTGTATTCTACCTGGAAGATTTTCCGCTCATTTAATTCACATCATGCATTGACAAGGACTGGTCTCTGCCCATTTCCTGGAGGTACCATATTATCAGTCCAGCCGACTGTATTGTGGAGCTGAACTACTTCATCTATTCATCAACCCAGTATATTGATGACTATCTATCAGAGTGAAACAGTTCAGTTAAGATATTCTCTTTTCATACCTTCTTTTAGCACATCAGCTGAAAGGGACGCTAAGCTACTGAACTTTACGTTTGTTTTGAAACTGTTTTTAATCCACTTCAGTGTCTCATTCAGATCTTGAAGAACAAATAAGCAAAAGAGCTGGATTCTATCATGATTAATTACAATGGGAGTAAGTCCCAGCCTAAACATTTACTGAATGCTCAATCCCTGTTAATGTTTTTACTGAATATAAAAACCAACTCCAGGGAAAAATATATAGTATTTTTTATATAGTATTTTTATTATCATTATCCTGGGTGGGGGTTTTTTGTTTGGGCTGTGGTTTTTTTTTTTTTTGCTGCAGCAAGTGTTTCCTTGGGAAAAAGGTACCTGGTAAAAAGCAGAAACAAGACTTTTTGGTGTGTGTGCATGAAGACAGTGTTGCTAACAGAGGAAATATTTTAGCACAGGATAAACAATGGAAATAGGCAAACATACAGGAGGTTTATTTGCTATGCACAAGCCAACTAGGGCAGTCAGCACGTGCAGAACACCAGAACCATGTGGGAAAGTGGGTAGCAGCAGAAGGTGATATCACAAAGAAGTACGGCACAGTGCATGACGGAAACTAAGACAGACAATCCAGTGTCAGCTCATTTTCTTTGCTTAGAGTCTGGCTCATCTAACCAGACTGTCCACTTTGCTTTTGCTCTTGCCACATGCAAAAGTCCCTTGTCAGCATGTTGAGGAGAGTGAATATGCTTTCAGCACATGCTAGTTTATAGCAATCATTGCTTATATCAAATGTTGTTGATCACCCACTATGTTAGAACAATTCCACACCCCCACACCCCCCGACAATCTCTGTGATTTTTCACTCACTGTTGTTGTCTCCTCTTTGTCCTAACTTCCCAGAAATGCTAAAAAGATGGATGGAAAAGTCATCAAAAAGCCACGTATGGTGAATGACATTGAACACTAAAATGTTATGTTCTTTGGGTACTTATCCTTCTCATAGTAATTGCAGTAGTCTCTGCACATAAGGAAAAAAAGAACTAGAAAGGTCAGCACCTCTTAAACATTGTATTTACTAAATCACAAAATCAAATTGCTCAAACTCAGGTGCCACCGCTCAGCCCTGCAGCCACACTACATGACAATGTGCTACCTTTTCTTCCCAGTGGAAGCTAAGCTCCTCTATAACCACTTTGTGGCCAAGCAGCAGTAGACGTTTTGTTTTCAGGGCTGTGGAAGGCGTGCACACAGCACAAGAGAGAAAGATTTTAAGAGGTGAAATCTCTCAAACTCCTTTTTGCTTTATGAAAAAATTCAGTTACAGATACGACTATTAATCTTCATGCCAGTTCACTGTACCTTCAGAGTCTCCATTTGAGGTCTTGATCTGACTTCTTTAGTTAAGAATAAATACTGTCATCAGAGAAGCTCTAAAGCACCATAAAACATCTTCTTTCCTTACTGCTAAGGACATTTCATTTTTTGTAGAAGACAGAGTCATCCACTGCATCCACTGTTTAAACAATACTAAGAGGAATATATGCCAGTCATAAGTATATACTCAAGCTACTGTGAGCTACCATTGCATGTCTGCATCCTAAAGGCCTGGTTCCTATACTGATATACATAAATATTTGCACATTTGCTCATTTGAGAAATTTAATAGCCATATACTCACACGACTTCCTATTTGCTCGTGATCGCTTCCTCTCTCTAGGCACCGCTCGCTGGCTTGGCACTTGGGTGGCGGACTTTACAATGCGATCCATGATCTCATCTGCTGCATCATCTGTTGCATTAGGTGAATCGTCGTTGCCAGCGTTCCATGAACCAATACGGCCTGGAAAAGTCCAGCAAAGGAATTGACGGAAAAGAAGACAGAAGTCTTTTGCGTCACTTGGTTTTGCAGTTCAGTTTTTTTGGGAGCTACAGCAGGCAGCTCAGTCATCGCTAATTCAAATTGGCCAAAGTAGAAGACTCTGCCTAATGGAGAATATTTCTAAATAATACCCTAGACTCTCTGCTGTATCAGCAGAGACCCGAGAGCTCAAATGCAATTATAACTTTCTATTCCCTTCAGCCTCAGAGTCTTATCCTTGACCATACAACTGGCAAATGTCTGCTAGAGACTGTCTATAAGCCAAGGATCGCTGGAGTGTTGCGTGACCGTGTTTCCCTTTGCTCCTATTGCACAGAAACTAGAAGTCATGGCACAAGTTAGAAACTGGTGCAAATCAGCAAGACAGGTCCTTTGTATCAAAAGAGAGAAACAAAATTCATTTCCAAGCATCTGTATCGGAGCCTAGTGCAAAGAAGACAAGGGCAAAAAATGTGGTTTGACAAGGCTAGTTGTCCCTTTCACAGGGAAGAATTCACCTTCTCATCACAAAGCTGTATGTGTCCTGGCACAACTGTGCGTGCTCTGTTATGAGCAGAAAAGCAAGAGTCACTGGCACGCTGAAAAGCTAAATAAGCAATTTTGGTTAAAACCACAAACAAACTAGCGAGCTATGTCTCCGAACCCAAGGCTCTGGCACTCCTTACTCCACAGAGCTGTGTCAGACACATCTTTGGGTTCCTCCACTACAGACTACTGTTCCATGTGCTTTTTGTTTTTAAATAATTTGAAGGCTAGTATGCAGCACGAACGCTGACAGCAAGCTTTGCAAAAGAGTGGGTGTGGTAGAACTGCAAGCAGCTAACAACTCACTGGCGAGGCCACTCCGTATCACGTCCCCAACGTCAGTAAACCACAGCTTTGATTAGCACTTTGCTCTGCTGCTGCTCTCCTGGCTCTCATCAAGAGCAGCTGTATTACGATAGTGCTCCTGACAAGCTTCTGTCTGGCTCACGCATCTTCAGCCTCTGCCATTCTTCAGGGGAACACAAACTGACTCCCATTATCAGGACACACTGCTCGTTAGCATTCAGTGGATTACTTCAGCTATTCAGCTTGTTGCAGCTTGAATTATTTCATCTTTGTACTTTAGCTAGTTGACTTGCCTCTTAAATTGGGGCTGTGAAACCTCTACATTAGACAGGATCATGGCTTAAAGCCTTAATAAACTACACACACACAGAGACTTAGTGGCAGATGCTCTGGATGCGCTGTCAGTGGTATCAAAATCTCTCGAAGAAAGTGTAAGATATCCAGATGCGAGGGAAAAGAAATACCAGAACAGAAAACTGAGGGGTTGAACTGGTGCATCACCTTTACTTCAAAACCATCTTCCAGGTATCATATGTACGGGAGTGGGTGAGGGGAAGATGAAAGAAAATAAACTGGTGAACCCAGTGTCTGTAAAATTATTTAGCATAAAGGAAGTGGTTTAGTGGCTACTTAAATGAAGAGGTGTACCAGTGAATCATGTCTTGGACAAAAAGCAAGGCTATCTCATTGCCAAGAATGGTTGTACCAGTGAGCTCTTCTGTCAGAGTATCAGGTGTTGGACTCGGCGGGTTGGGTCAGGTTTTAATTTCCTCCCTGTCAGCTTTCAGCGATCACCCAGGCTGACACTTGGAAACAGCAGAGCGCCGCGGACCTCAGAGAAAGAGGTATCTGTCAGGACAGCAACGAGATGGGGGCTGTTCACAGCAGCTTCTTATGCTCCTAGGCTCCACTTCATCCACTACCTCTGCAGTTAAGCAGAGGTGGTTAAAAGATTCATCATCTTATTCCTCTCCCCAGTCATTCCTAAAATGCTGCAAGGCCCTTTCACTTCCATTTGCACTGCTACCTTCTACATGCTTCTGTTGAAAATAAAACCACATCATGGATCTGCCATTTTGCATTCATGACGAGAACCGGAATAAAAATTGGGGTGCTAGAGGGCAGCCACGTTCACAGGGGTGGGAGGAGAGTTGCAAATTTCTGCAGGCTTGTACTCCTAACATCCCCTGGCACTACTTTGGCTGTTATTCACGTGTTAAAACTTCAGGCAAATTCTCCTACACCCCCATGCCCCAAATCACCACCTCCAATGTGGATACATCACGGGTGTCATCTCCTTCCTCTTCAACCCCTTCTGCTGCGAGCGCTACGCAAAGCGCCATGACCCACATTTGGGTCACTGTGTGGCTACCGCGCCACAAGAAACATGGCCAAAAGGAAACTGTTGGCACTTACCTCGGCTGGCTCGGCTTCGAGTGCGGACACCGAGCGCCGTGGTGCTCTCCCCGACGATGGAGGAGGTTTTCAGCACGGCCTTCATGTTCTCGTGCTCTGCCGCGTCCTCGGCGTACTGCAGCCCCTGGGGCTGGTTCTGGCAGGGGGGTGAGCTGCTGGAGAACTTGCCGGACTGGGGAAGGAAAACGGATTTGTTGTTTTAACCAAAAACAGGATGCAGAATAAGTCAGAGTCTTGACTGCAAATTACAAGGACAGAAACGTCCTCCTGGGCTGATCTGGAGTGCAGATATTCCCAAAAGAGCCAGACAACAGTTGCTCCTCTCTCCCAGCATGCACCCTGAGCAGAAATAAGCTGGAAACAGGGCGACAGCAGGGAACAGACACAATCAGAAGAAAACCAGATGCATTAGCTTGAGCTTTATAATTTTGACCTTCTGAGAGTATAAGGTACAAAGCAAAGACTTGCTTTGAAACCTTCGAGCCAGGCTGGGCCCAATCTGGGGTCAGGTATGACACCGAGGGGGACAGCATGGGACCTGTCACAAATGAGAAATTGTGTTTTTTTTCCGTACAATCACCTTTCAGTAACAAGGCAAAACTGGGAGAGCAGTCTGGGAAGAGAGACCTTTCCCTCTTGCCTCTCTGCATTACTACACTGAAAACTCTCAAACTGCTCTATAACACAAATACCTACAAGTAACCTTAAAATACATTACCAGTAATGCTGAAAAAATCCCCGGTCCCAAAACACCCAGCCAAATTATTTCATGGCCAAAACACAAAAATTGCAGTTGGCAGTTAGAAGAACAAACAAAACCTTACAAGAGATTTAGGAATCTGCCCTCTGCTTCCCCAGCCTCCCCATGATTTTCCTGTCACCACAACTACGTTAACAACATGCACAGCACGTGGATGCAGCAGCTCAATCGGGTACTGAAAACAGTCATCTAGAAATGGATGAAAACAGCAGAAATGGATACTTTCTAAAGAGATGGAGAGTTTTGCATCACTGGGCTGCTCTCCCTTTCCAGCCTCTGCCTACAAAGGGCCGCGATGTTGGTATTCACTCCACTGCTCTTATCTACAGAAAGGCTGAAGCACATTTTAAAATACAGTCCTGGCTGCAGAAAATACCAGCTCTGTCAACAGTAAACAGGCAGCAACAGATAATAACACCTCTCAGTATTTTCAGTCATAACAGTCCAGCATCAGAAACTGAAATGTGTTTTCTTTTCCCTTCTAATCTTTCTTAGTCCGACCGACTCAGCACAAATGAAGGAAGGTGTGCTGCATTCTCTTCTTCCTTTGCATAATAAACAACATTAATTATTCACCTGATGGTATCGAGCCAGTCAGTTAAAGGGATGCAAACCTGCAGAGCCCTTCTTTCAGAAAACGGTAAATTGGAAGAAAAGACTGGGTCCTACTTTCAGAGCTTTGATCGAGTCCCTGGGGTTGTCAAGACTGCAAACTGAAAATATTTAATCTGGAAATCAATGACAAGATGATTCTATTTTAACATGCCTTTTTGGGGCAGGACAGCAAGTTAACTAAGTAGCAAAACAATAATCCCTACAAGGCACTGAGCTAAATATACCCGTGTGAGATTTACTTTTGATAGTGAGAAGTTTCTTTTCTTGTTAAAAGACGAGCTTGCAACATTTTGATGTGCAAAGTGTGCAAGTGCTAGAGTTTTACACGTGAAATTAAAAGACAGAAAAACATTAGAGAGAAACTTCTATGAAAACGCATGCCATTTTTGCATTAAGAATACTCTCTTATATACAATGGGCTTTAAAGCTAATCAATAGCAACTTAGAAAAAAGCCCCACAAACGATAAAGTCTTCACATAACTATTAGTTACTATTCACACAGGTTAGTTAAATGTTGGCATAAAAAGGCTGATTTGTTTTATTTTCTTTCTCTGCCCCAAGCTATATAGCACAAATTATCACTGGGGGAGAAGGCAGAAGTTTTATTTAACTTCCTTAATTTTCAGACGTTGCTCTAGATTAATGCCCAAACCCCATCCTCTTGAGCAAATGAGTGCCGTTACAACGCGGTGAGCATTAAGCCACATTGTTTATGTTCAGCAAATTGAAGAAAGCAGTAATGCTGAACAAAAAATGCATTGCACAATAGATGCTCCTCAAATAAATGAATTGTTTTAATATGAATAGCTAGTACATTATAGTTCTTAAATTATTTATTCACACCTTTATTTTCAACATCGCCTTCAGGAGTACTTTAGGACAAATACATGAACTACTCCACGGCTCATCTCTGCAATGAGTGAAGTATCTTATTCACAATTCATACAGCAAGGAGAACCATTACTATTCGCACTGCATCCTTATATCTTGATGCTTTTGAACATTTTATAAAATAATACTATTGGGCTTACACATCTTAATAATGACAATAAAATTATGATGGTAATCCATAGCCCAAGGTAACTGATGATCCCCATAGTGTTCAGATCACTGATGTTTTCAGTTGTGGAGATACTTTGCAGTTTAGTAAACAGACTAAGGAACAGAAATGAGGAAACTTAAAATTATTAAGGCCTCAGATCAAGATATCCTTATCCAAAAGAGCAGGTATGCATATAGTTAAAGCTTACTGTAAAAATGCATTCTTATGATTGAGCCAAAAAGCTATGAAAAAAATGTCATGGTTCATAATTCCAGTTGAGCAGATGGAGTTGAGCAGTCCATACTATCTGAGTTAGAAATTAGATGTCACAGCACATGGGGACATGGGAATGACATGCTCTTTCAGGGAACCATACCTCAGTATCCTCTTCTTCATCAGTCTGCCACCGGAAACAAAGGACAGGGTGGAGAAGGACAAACAGCAAGATTTAGGAAAGACAGTATGGTCAAACCATGACAAAATAACAGGTAACCATGGTAGTGTTTATGCAGTTATAGGAGGACATAAAAATACAAAGCGTATAAGGAATTCCTTCCTTAGACAATCAGCTTGTCCTTTTTTTTTCTTTTTATTTAACTGTACACAGAACAGACTGTCTCCATAAGTAGGGTATATCAGAATTTCTTGATTTTTGTTAGAGAAATTATCAACTGAAATTACCTCTAACCCATCCTATTTCTCTCCCTTGAGTCATGTGATTGCCTGCCCACTTTTTGCCCTGTGGAAACTGAGCGCACTAGGAAGGACTCCCTCTCCTGTTTCCAGCTCTCTTCAGCACAGGGAGGTCCTGGCTGCTCTTTCTCCCAGTGCAGAGGTCGGCTTCTTGGCAATTCCTTTTCTCTACACATAAGTGCTTGTTTTAATTCCTTTTTTAAGCTGGAGCTTTTCAACTTCAAGCTCCAATTTAACAGAGCACTCAAATCAAACGTTAAGTAGTCTTTGACTAAATGCTTTAAGTTCTTCAGTAGCTGCCCAATACCAGACCCTGGAAATTAGAGGGATGCAATTATCCTTTGTCATTCAAGGCTTTCACCCTCTGTGACAGCAGGCATGTAAAACTATCTTGCAAGTTACACAACTTTAAATGCAATGGGCATATCAAAATATTATGGCATATGGAGTGTTCTTAAATTTGGAGATTTACAGGGAATTAGCAAACTATTTAGAGTTGTGTTCCCAAATGCCTGGGGGATTCTTCATTAGGTTGTAAGATGCCCCACATGGCACGTTCCCAAGTAAAACACAGTTGCTCAAGTATCTGGGCTTCTTGTTTCCATACTGTTCAGTTGGACTGTTTATAAAGCGCAAACATAGCCCAGAAATTTGATGCATCTATTTTATTTGTGGGTTTTGTTTTGTTTTTTAGAAGCAGCATTCCACCAATTCTGTTCCCCTCCCTAGTGTTACTAATACATATTTTTGACCTTATCTCCATCTCAGCTATGATTTCTGTCTGGGATTGATACATTCTGTTCCAGAAACATTCATCATTAAAAATGAAAGCCTGATTTACTTTGGCCCTCAGCTTAGTTTCAGCACAATCTCCATAAGAAGATTAGCTGTGAGAGTGCTGAGCAGCGCATTAACATTACTTTTTAAGGGTATGTTTTATTTGAAGAGTGAGATGCTTATTTTTCCTTGGACACAGTGGCACTGACAGAAACACAGGCAGATATTTTGCAGAGGGACCTCAGCAGGTATGTTCCCTTTACATTATGAAAAGATTCATTTGTTTTTTCCACCCCCTGGGGGGCCAGAGATTCACACCGTAAAGCCAGCCACTGTTCACTTTTTGGCATGAATAAGAAACAGAAAGGAGACGAGTGGGAAGAAAGAACATACTTGTATTCTAAATCCATATGTACATCTACCTAATAAATAAAAAGCAGGAGGAAAGCAAATTAAGCTAAACTATGCAAAGGGCACTCAGGGAAAAGTGAAAGAGCAGAGCACACACATTACAAAGAGTGTGCTCCAAACAAAAGTGTGTTACATTATTGCTTTATATCAAACTGTATTTTTACAGGGAAGGTCCCAGCTGCTGGCCTTCCTGCCCATTTAATCTATCCAAACATGATTTGCTGTGTACTTACTTTAAGGGCAATATATCCTCTCTGACTTTGCTCATCTCCAGTATCTTGGGCATTACCATTTCCCTTCCCCCTGCTCTGGGCAGAGGGGGCTCACAGCTAGAACTGCTGGTCTTCTACACCCAAAGCCACTGCAGTGCACAGGAGGAGTGGTTCACCGTCCCCTTCGTGTCTGCATGTCTGGAGGGCCATTTGCCCCCAGCAAATATTGACCACAGGAGTCAAAGTAGCAAAGTAAATAAATCAAACTTGTTTCAGGAAGGGAATCTGCTCACACTCAGGTGTGTGCATTCTGCCTTTCCTTCTTCATTTCATCATTATAAGTACACTGAGAAATGTTAATAAATTAGGAAATTTTTATCATGTAATATTACCAAAAAGCACTGGAAGAATATTGCTATACTGAATACCTTCTGCAGGTACAAGATGTTAATTTCAAGAAAAAAAAAGGCTGTTCAATTATTCTGTCATTCAATATTGCATGTTGCAGGACAATTTGAGATTTCTCTCCTTCCTGCCCTCCCTCCATCCCTCTCCCCCTGCCTCCCGTTTTTCCTTTAGGCTAGCATTTCTATGTGGTGAATTTGCCATTTCAAAATATTATTTCTATTACATTGCAATTTTGGAATTGAAACTCTTAGGCATTGT
Organism: Psophia crepitans; assembly: GCA_013399095.1. Classification (NCBI taxonomy): domain Eukaryota; kingdom Metazoa; phylum Chordata; class Aves; order Gruiformes; family Psophiidae; genus Psophia; species Psophia crepitans. Next base: position 322,437 of record VWZZ01001259.1, read on the forward strand.
AAAAAGCAGAGCTTCATAAATCTGGAAGACAGATGCTTATACTACCTACTATTATTAAAAACATTAAAAAGCTCAGACTTGTACCTATAATTGCATGTCTTCCCTATTTTGCTTGCTTGTTATTTTTAGTGTGCCTGAAATGAGTGACGGCTATCACTGGCTAAAGCCAAATATAAGGTTACAGAGATTAGGCAATTTTCCCTGTGAAACTGTGGCAACTCACTGTTGTATTTTTTCCATCCCGCCCCATCTTTCTCTCTCTCTCTCTCTCTCTCTCTCGTGCAGATAACATTCACCCAGATTTAAAATGACAGTGCCCAGTCAGCTTCAGCTATTAAAGAACATATAAACATAAAGATTTCTGGGGTAAAAGGCTGAAAGAAAGACTGGAAGTATTCCTCATCGTGTTTCTCAGCCCTGCTCCATGTGAGCAGTTGCTGAAGCTGATGCAAGTTCTCCACGCAAAGAGCCAGCAGACTCTCTCCATGCAAAGAGCCAGCAACCCTCTGCCTTCCAAGCCTGCAGGGGGGACCAAGGTTTAAGAGATACATGCCTTCTCATTAAGAACTGGGATGGTTCTGGCTATTCCTTTCCCACTTTTGCTAAAATCCCTCTGCTTCTGCCTAAAAGCAATGTACTGTAAGGTGATAAAAATGAGGTCCTGAGGAAACTTTCAAAAGGACAGGGAGGTAAATATCAGATAACTGCACAATCCTTCTAGGTCACCGAAAGCAGAAATTAAAATTCCACATGGCTACTTCTTACTAGAATTACTTTCTACAAAGCGTTTCTTTCCGATGTCAAGATCTAAACTTTCTTCTATCATTGTTTTGTAACTAGTTGAACACATTGTCAATGCATTACTGATATATCTTCCCTTTCCAATGACTTCAAATATAAAACACTAAGAAAATCAAAACCAGATACAAACCACAGCCAACACAAGGCTACAATAAAACTCCCCTTTTTCATCATTCTTCACACATAAATATCTTCCATCCTGCTGATTTGGAAACTTGTTTTGAGGTAGATCTGACTTTGAAGTTGTCAAAGGAAGCTGTGACAAATAGTCTGATCCAACTTTAATTCTGTTTTACTACGTACTGCAATCAAATGAACAGTAAACGAGGCCATATTACTGGGCTACACTTAAAGAGATTTAGTAAATCCTCAAATAACCATATGGCCACACGAATAACTCCCTTAAAGGGCATGTCTATGAGGAGAATTTTAAAGAATGTGTTTTTTAACTCCAGCAGGCTTTTTCTTTTTAAGCTAATAGGACCATCATATCATTGTAAATTAGTGATAGGCAAAAATGCTCCCTTTCTGGGGACCTTGCAAGATATTTTTTGGTGGAACGCTACTGTCAGACGGCATTTAATTCTTGTTGAATCTCAACACTACCTTGGGCTGATCAAGACATTTTCTTCCAATAATACATTTTTCTGGGAAAGGCCTAGCTGCCTCCTTTCTTGCATTTACAGAAAAGGGACATGGTCCCTGCCTCCAGGCATCACTGTCTAGCTGTCAACCCTGAGCATTTTTCTGGTTTGAAAGGGTCCCTTCACTCCGCTCCCTGAACCCAGCTGCCAGTGATCAAATTTCCTTTTCCTCTTGCATTTCCTGCAGGAACAGGACACAGAGACCCTACCACAGTCAGTTCTTCTGGATAGATAATACACAAGCATGGTGACATATG
>VWZZ01001259.1:324808-491353 GCA_013399095.1 Psophia crepitans
TAGGAAAATAGTAATGCCTTCACACCTTAATATTGTTTAAACTTGTAAAAAGTATTGAAGCTACCAGAAGAAATTAACATTTTAATTTACTCATCTCTTTGCTACCTTTTGCTCCTCTAGAATATGTTAGGAAAATTGAGAAGCAATTGAAGAATGTGATCCCAGTTCCCCAGTGGTAGTTTCAAAAATTTGTATGACTTCATTATACCCTTCGCATAAAATCAGTATGTATGACTATTATACCCTTCGCCTTTTCCTTAACCTGAGGTTAGAGCACAAGGAAAATCTTGCGAGATAATCATACAGGTTTAACATTTTCTCTAGATGGGGAAAATTTCCAAATTTAGAGAGGATATAGCCAGGAAAGATCTACAAATGACCGTGAGTCAATGACTTAAATACAATCTCGATTTATATCAGTCTCAATATATACATATTTTTTGACCCATGTTGCCTGAGCCATAAAACTGTAATCAGCTTAGGGCTTTTCATGTTAAAGGCAGGGGTAGCTTCATATGCAACAAACTACTCACATCTAATCGAGACTCCAGATTTGGATTCTGAGACAGCTGGAAACTTTTATTAAGTACTGGCACTTCTTAAAACTTTCTTTGGATTGAGTGAAACTACATCAACTTAAAAAAAAAAATTAAAAAAAAATCAAGTGGATTTTAAAGCTTACTATGCTGAGAAAGCTAATCTTTATTTTACATTATTCTATTGGTATGCAATCATACAGTCAAAAAGTTTGCAGGGTAGCATCTATTGTGAACATAAATTTTTCTGTTCTTTCAGACTCCCAAAGTAGTCTGTTCCCATAAAATTGGCTGTTCTGTGCTTGGAAGTTAAGAAAATTGCTGTACGTGTGCATGTATATATATAAAATAGAAAAAATACTAAGATTAAAGACTACATTAGAATATTCAAAGATAGAGGAAAAAAATCCTTTTAAATTCAGTTATAACTACTTAAATGGCTACAATGGTTCATCATTTAAATCATATCCTCAATTAGAACACTAATTTATAGGGTTTTTTCCTTTTTCATATTCTTGGCTGATCAGGTACACACAGCTCCTGGTGTTTTCTAGATATTTTGTGTGTCTGTGTGACACATAGAGATGATCTTTTGGGATGCTTAACTTCAGTTTGTTCTCATTCTATAAATTGGTATGAAGTGAAAAATATAGACAATCAAGGACTCAAAAGTTTTGTCTTCTAAGACACTTACAGTAGAAGAACGTCTTAACAGTAAAAAAAGAGTAACAACACTTCATACACGACATTCAGTGAAAGAAGTTTTAAAAATCCATGCTGTGGGAGATACATTTTGACACTTACATCTGTTATCATTTTCCCTCTGGTCTTGTTTCTTTCCCTGTGGTTAGCTCGTTTCTGTTTTTGCTGCAAAACTCGTTCCCTGGTGGTGCGGTATTCCAGAGCAAATTCGCTAATAATTTTGCAGAACTTATTGATGTTGACTTCACGTATTGCATAGGGAGGATGGCCCATAAATAATAAAAATGAATGAAACCTGAAAAACAATGAGCTCATAAATGCAAAGGGAAAAACATTTTCTTGATGGTTTCTAGGAAAAAACCCCACATTTCAGTGAATCCATTTATTATCTCCCATCATTTGTTTTGTGCTACAGAGTTTTCATGGATGCTTTGCATAACACTGGCATGTTTTATAATTAAAACCATGAAAGTCCAGTCTATGATAACTTCATCCCAGTCTACTTTCCCAGGCTGATGCAAGAGATAAGATGTTTACGTAACTCCATCTACTTTATATGACTAATTTGGCATGTAAATGACCAATTTAATTTCAGTTATAGAAAAAATATTTATTAAGTTTCAATTCTATTTATTTGTATTAAGCAACTTCAAAGAGGCTGTTCGGATGTTGGGGAAAGTCTAGACAAGAAGAATGCAGATTTACAGGCTAGCAAACAGAAGAAGAAAAGAATTTCTAGTTCATGAAACTGACCATAAAAATATATTATCTACCAAGTACTTTAGTTTAGGATACACTCAATTCACAGTTTTACTGCTTCTGTGGCATTCTGAGCTTTTGCACTATTTGCAACTTTTACTACTGCTTCTACATTGCATGATTTACAATAGCATGCTGAAAGTTTAAAAGTGTGCGTGAATCCCTTTCAACTGCAGCTATATCCCAGACAATAAGAAGTCTTCCCAATCCCAGAAAGGTGCAATTACATGGACACAGTTTTGCAGAAGGTTATAGTAGTTGTTGCAGCACATAACAGGAAAAGTTAATGTTTTTCTTATTTGTACAATGTCTAAGATGAACACAACAGGAAACTGGTGAATTCATTTCCCTTCCACAGCAATTGGGATTTCTCCTTACTTATGGTACGAAAAAGAAGTCATTATGGCAATGAAAGAAGAGCTGAAGCAACTTCTCAAGGTATATCCACAAATTTGGGATCATTTGGAATCCAGACGCTAATTTTGACCAAAAGCTGCTGGCTTTTGGGGATTAGGAGTTAAATGACCCAGTTACTGCATCTTGGGAATAAATGATTGTCTGGATCATTGCTTCTTTTCATCAGAAATAAAGAAATTTTGTGGAGCAGGGATCTTTCTTAAATGGCATCTATAACGAAGTATGCACCACATAGATCCTGGTAACATTACTTGCTGGAATGTAGTTTAAACACTTACAAAAACATATTTATGATGTCAGAATTTATAATTTTAGCAAGTCATTCATCAAGATATTGCTGTCACCAATCTAATTCTGTACCTGTTAATTATTCTTCTATGAACAATCTTCAGGATTATGATTCTTTCTGCACAGTCTTTAAGGAACTCGGACATTTTTTGCTTTAAAGTTGGCTTCATTTCGTGCTTTGCTATAGCCTTAAGGTGATCCCATGATGCTTTGCACCGTCTTTCCATCTGGCACAAGTTTTCCTGGAGTTGTTCAAAGTCAACCTGAAAGAGAAGAGAAGAGAAGAGAAGAGAAGAGAAGAGAAGAGAAGAGAAGAGAAGAGAAGAGAAGAGAAGAGAAGAGAAGAGAAGAGAAGAGAAGAGAAGAGAAGAGAAGAGAAGAGAAGAGAAGAGAGAAGATGTAACACTTCAATTAAAAACACTGCGGTAGTATCCTTGGATATCTGAACAATGCAATTTATATAAAAGAAAGGGTCAATGTGCTGTCAGCACAACATTAATTCACATTATTAATTACTACTTAATAATTAAGAAATAGCTTTCTGTTGCACTTTGTCTAGACATGAAATGTAACTAAGGAAAACTGAAAACAAAGATACCCATACACATATATATCTGGTTTTGGTCTTGTGGGCCTAATACCTGAAGAAGGGACAATAAAATATCGTGATGTGTTTTTTTCCCTTGCTAATAACTTCATGGCTGCACCAAGCAACTGCATGACTCAGTTATTTCTGAGGTAATACAAAACATTCTCTTTTTCTTAATCCTTTTCTTTACTACTCATAGCTTTTTATACCCTGCTTACTGCTGACTGTCGTACCCAGCCAACACTTCTCCAATTTAGGAAGCACTTGGATCTATTCCCTAGCCATGCACTGACTTGTTAATAGATCATCTACTTCTAATCACAAAATTCACAGGCCAGAATTTTTTAAAGCTCTATTGAAAGTAAGTGTTATTTAGTGATCTCAGCACTAACTTCCATCCCTTGATATACAATACGGTTTTGCTGGCTTGTAACAAGATCATATAATGGCTTTGAAAGTCTCTCAACACAGTTAAAATAAATGACTGCATCCTACAGTAACATTCATCAGGACAGAAGCCAGCACATTCCACAGAAGGTGAGAGAGAGCTTCTCCTTTACTCATCGACCAAAAAAGGTGTTTGAATCCCAGGGGCTCACAAAAAACATTCAGGATGCCTTGCTAACAACTGGACAAAGTGCATTAACGACGCAGCCACAGAACGCAACACATGAAAAAAGCAAAGCTACCCAAGATGTGCTTGAATTCTGAAGAAAGGAAAAATTTATTTTACAATACCACTTCACAGTTCAGATGAACTCAAGCTATAAAATACAGATCTAGCTCTCAGATTCTAAACATATTACTGTTTGGGATGTTACAGTCTGGTACTCTAGTTAATTCCTTAATACTAAATGAAAACCAGTGTCAGAGACAGGTTTTAGTAAACTCTTTTGCTGTACCCACTGCTGAGACCTATACCGCGGACAGCCATGAGAAACGCATTAGTATTAAAAAGCTCCTGGTATTGATTTGATTTGTTTTTGCTGTGATTTATAAAGTGATGAATTTTTCCTCTTCACAAGGAAATAAAAACATCCTTTGATCCATTCTGCTATTCAGAAAAGCCCTGCAGGCGGAGCAGCTGTGAGGTTTTTGTTTTCCTTATATCCATATCAATGCATATGTGTGGGTTTTTTTAAACTGTCCTTTCCAGGTCAGTATTTTCACTGTTGATGATAAACACATTGCTGGTCTCCATAGACGGTGTATCTGAAACACACATGGGGAAAAATACTAGCACTCTTATTAAGAAAGAAAAGCCAAGAGGAGGCTTTTCTAGGTCTTACTAGTAATAATTATCCAACCTGGTTAGAGAAGTCTCTCAGCTCCTGCAGCAGAGAAATTTAATTTCATGACATTTTACTGCAGTCCTCACTGAAAATAAAATGAGTTTTAATCTATGAAAAAGCTCTGAGGTTCAAGCCTGTAGGGGTTCAAGAGACCTCTCTGGAGAACAGCATACCTGCAGGGAAAAGATGTGGCAATTTCCTTGCCCCTTGAAATCTGCCGAGAGCCAGCGCATTCTGGGCAGTATCAGCAGGGACAGGGGACGGCAGGTCTGGCTAAGGGGTGCACAGGAATTCTTTTGTGCACAAACAAAAAACCAGATCCCTTTCTTCTACTCAAGGTATAGAAACTGTCTCCCCACAAAGTACCAGGTAACAAAGCTAAGTCTTCAGATCTTTCTAAAAAGCACATGCAACCAAACATCCTGCTGACAAGATTTTTCTTACCAGATATCACAGAAGTGAGATTTAAATGTTTGGGCTGGATAAGCTCAAAGCAAAAATTCTAAGGTTAAAAATATTTGGACTCTTCTACGAAATATATTAACACATTTGACAGCGTGCAGCTTTAGAGTACTACCTGCATGACATTTCAAATCACAGAAAACAAGCTTCCTACCCCCCTGCCCCTTTTCCACCTAAAAGCAATAACACTGATGTGGTGCTCTCCAGTGGGAAACAGTGTGACAAGCACTGCCAACCTCACTGTACCTCCTCCTTCCTTAATTTACGTACCCTGCGCTCTCATTTCCTCTGCCATCCCATTCTACCTTCAGTGCTCATGTTCAGATAAGAAATTAGCCATAAACCTCATAGCACAGTAAAGCCAAAGATACTGAACTTCTAACTGGTCTCTCCTGCAATTGCAGACACTTGTACACAGGATCCAGGTGATGGGTTTTTCTAGGCTAGTGGAGTATAATATCTGGGTTCCATGCCAGCAATTAGTGTATCTTAAGTGCATGTATCAACCCTCACGCAGACTGGCTTTCCATGGCTCTCTGAAATAGCAGTATGTATTATCAACTGATAAAATATACCAAAATCCCATTGAAGTAATACGCTCTTACTCTGCAAACTCTTACATTTTCTAAGCCTTGGGATGTGTTGGAATATTAACCAAGACAGACAGCAACTAATTCCCTTAATTATGAGCACTAGATTCCACTGAAAAGCAGGATCCTGAGGAATTTTACATCCTCAGATCCTCTTCTCTCTTCACTGTGAACCCAAACGCACCATGGACGTGAAGAGGTTTTAATAGTATTCTAATGAGCAGCAGTCCAATGACTACATGGCCAACAAAACTCTACATTTTATGCACATTTGTATCATAAAACAGCAGGTACTTGCATGAGTGGAAAATGCAAGTAAAATACAAATCCATCTGAAAAGCAACAATTTAGCCTCACTTTAACTGAGGTAACTGACATTGAAAGATGAGCAAAGAGGTCCAAACCTAGATCAATATTTGTACATAAATGTTTAAAAGCAGTTATACTGTTCAGCAATACCCTTGTAATTTCCTTTTTTTTTGTTTTTGTCATTTTTGCTATTATTGTTCTGTTATGATGTCTTCTAACACTGAATATGTTACAACAGTAACAATGATGATAAATTATCACAGGGGCAGATTGTTGGGGAATAAGGAGAACAGGAACTTGTGTGGAGTAATAATGACAATTACTCAACCTAATATGCATAAAGGAAACATGAAAAGGCATATATAATAAAATACCACAACTCTGCTAGTCCACACAGCATTCCCAAGGGAAGAAGGATTGCAGCTTTTCAGCTTTTCATGTATGTGTTTATTTCTCGCACTTTACTAAAAGAATTAATGCAGCAAAATGGTAGAAAGATGTGATTCCTTTCTTCTTTTTTTTTTTGTGTGTGTGTGTTGGGTTTTTTTGGGGTTTTTTTATTTGTTTGTTTGTTTGTTTTTATGTTTTTTGTTTTTTGTTCTTTCTTTCTTGAAAGGAAAGATGCACCAATTCTTGCCTGCAGCTGGAAGGCCATGCCGGGTCTGAGGAGGAATTCATCACATTCTCATCACATTGTGGCTCCAGGAGACCTGGGCATGGGAGGTGCTTGGACAAGAACTGCTGTGGTGTTATTTTGTAACTGTGCTCCACTGAATAAAAGGAAGATGTAATCTGAAATGGTCATTACAGCTTTTTCCCTGGATACCTGTTGTGCCCAGCCCCAGGTTTTGGAGGAAGGTGGAAACACATGTTCTTCTTCTTCCTCTTCAATTCAGCACACCTATGAGCAAAAGACATGCAGCTTGCTGGTCCTGCCCACCGTTACCTTCTGCTACAATTTTAAAAATAAATCTCCTTTTTTTTTTCCCCCCTTCAGGCAAAAGAATAAGTGGTCTCAGGCTGTTATGCAAAACAAAAATTACTTTTCTTTCAGACAGGTTGTAATGTTTGTTTGCATTTCTAAATCAATTTAGAAAAAGCAACTTCCTAAATGCTCCCAGGACATATTTGATATGTTGCTCCTTTCTCCTGCCAGGTTCCTCTCCATTCACAACCATACTAGCTGAAAAATAGTCAGAACTAATTGTTATTTATCTGTGAAATCCTTTGCTAGGCCCGCTGTTCACTTCACTGAGAAGTGCCTTTGTAGACACGGTTGCATCAGAGTGGAGTAGCCGGAGACAGTCTATCCAAATAGGATTTAAAGACTAGTTACATGACACAAGCACCGCAGGGTCAGCCTCGTTCAGGAAACCATAACTCGGTAATTGGCACTCAGTAACTTTAAGAAAAAAAAATTTTAAAAAATCCATTTTTCAATTTAATGCATCACCATATTTTGTACAAATGACACTAAGGCCAAGAATAAAACCTTCCAACCACATGCCAGCAATGCCAGCACGCATTTTAATCCCTTTATATCATTATTTGTCATTTGCTACCATAGTAACAGATGACTGCCATAAACAACACCACAAAAAAAGAATTCTACCAGGTTTCTCACCTCATTGGGCTGAGAATTCAGTATCACACAATGCACCTACTGCCAAAATGACTTCTGTTCTCGCTGGTTTTCACCTGACTCAAAACCCACCACCACCATCCAATGGCTCAGCATTTACTTCCCTGCCCATTCAGGTTCCATGAATGCTGGCCCTTTAAAACGCCTATTTTTTTTCAAATTCAACTCCATGCACTACATCCAATATCACCTGCCACGTATACAAGTTTAGAAGTTTCTAACTCATGAAATACTAGACTATGCTCCAGTCATTCAGGCAGGATGTGTATCAGGGAGCCTTTCTGGTCTTTGGGTTGGGATGTTGTGCCTCTGTATGGCCACAGATATCTCAGGGCGACACAGGAATTGGACTCTTGTTATTTGTCGGGAGAGAGAAGAATGCATGCTTTGAGGAGACATTGGGAATTAAATGCATTGGCTCAAACTTAAAGTGCCTTCTGCTGTATATTCCCTAGGGCAGCGTATACAATTCCAGGTATGCATTGCCATGCACAGCAAACAACTGTAGCTGCTGTGAGACAACAGGTCATTTTTCCTCAGCGTTCCCTCAGCTGCAATGTGTTTTGCACACACGTTTCCTCCTCCAGCTAAATCTCTAGTCTTTGGGCTAAGCTCTACCGCTACTGAGAGCACAGAACTGTCCTGAAATCAGAGATGCTGCACCTGATTACACTCACATTTCCTGCCTCCTGCATTTACATGCAGCCCTTGAACAGGGTCAAAAATGTCACAACTGGATTGAAGTAAAAAACCCAAAACAAATAAATGCAAGGAAACAGGTGAAGCTGAGGTTTCTGCTTAAAAAGCACTTCTTTTCAAAATCACTAAATTATCCAACTTTTTGTTCTGAAGGCCAGTGAATAGCTTGTTATGTAGCCTCAGTATTATTGTATCGGTTTTCTATTACGTGATACTATATTCATTGTTTATTGCTACAGCTTGTTTCTGTTAGTGGTGAACACATCAAATTCAGGTATTTTCTAAGACCTGGATCTCTGCATTTTTATCCTACCCCTGAGGTGCATTAAATAGAAGATTGATGCTTTCACTATGACAAATGTTGCCTTAAATTCACAATAAAATGACAACTATTTTATCTCATGTCATAGAAAGATACAGATAATTACAGACAAAATCTTTCTCTCTTCAAAGTTCAAGACAGTCTCTCCAGCACACCACAGCCTAGTCTGAGCTGTTTATAATTTAGGGTCAGACTGTTCGTTCTCACATTATTACAGGGATGCATTCTGGCAGGGAACATGAAATCGTCCTCTTTTCCTGAGTTGGTTCAGCGCCAAAGGAAATTCTGAGAATTGCTCCTTGCAAACACACTGTCATCTGAGTGCAGCGACCTTCTGTGGCGTACGTTCAAAACTCTGCCTCCTCCAGTGTTTCCACGCTGGCTTGCTTCACCGAATGTCACAAGAATTATCCCAAGACCAATGTTAGTTCAATATGCACACTGCTGGTCACACATTTTAAGTGAAGTAGGTGCCAGCTCTCAAAAGCAAGCAAAATATAAAGGAGGTTCTGCCCAGGCATTTCTAATTCTGGGGTAAGAGGTGGCATCCTGCCATAATAATTTTGGAAATGAAAACACCTGAATCAATCCACTAATTAAAAATTAAAGGACAGCGGTTCTTACTGAGGTATGACCAAAATAATCTATCCAATCGTACACACGTCTCCACTGCATTTTAGTTCCTCGAACAACGTACAATAAACACACTAATACAGGATCTTTCTCCAGATGCTGCATGTCAGTTCCCATAATCTGGGATGAAGAGGAGCAAGACCATGAAGTGGTGATGTAGGTCACTTCAGTTGGTGTTACAGCACCTGTGACACTACTTGCAGCCACTTCACCTGGAAGTTACTGAAACATCGCAGTGCTGTCAAGGCACACGTGCTAAACTTCATTTGCTCTCTTTCAGACAAACCTCGAAGTCTCATCTGCCATTGAAGGTCCTTCCCCCTGCCCCAGCCTGCCCTGCAACCAGCCGCCACTGCCTTATCCTGCTCCGTCTTCACCTTGGCTCCTGCTAGCCCGTGTGAGGCGCTGGGGCAGCTGCAGCACACCACGAGGAATAGTACAACCATAAGAAACCTTGCATCCCCCAAACTCTTTTTTCCATGGAAAATAATGTGACTTTTGGCATTTATTTCTGTTTGAAATAACGTAGGGAAAGCATACTTGAATGATAATTGCACACAAATACTTCCTGTCAAGCGAGACAAGAGAAACCCCACTGAAGCAGTGCAGGAGGCAGCACGATCTTCCCCACTTTTTTTTTTCTTTTCTCCTTTCTCTGCTTTCCAGCATATCAAGCAGAAGCTGCAGCACGCCAGAACAGCCATTCTGTTTCAGCCACCTCCTTTCTCCTCGCACATCCCTGCCAAGTCCCTCGGAGGGCAGCTGCAGGCTTCCTTCTCCCCTGCATATGTCTTAGCCTCGTCCTAAGTTCTTTCCTACCAGCAATCCTTGCCCACTCCCCTGCGTTGTTAACATTGCCTACTTTTAAAAGCTGCCTGCTTCGCCATTGCCTGGTGTCCGCAACTAATCCAACTGACTCGCTGCAGGGGCTAAAAACCAGCCAGAAGTCTGGCATTTTGTAAATAAATTTAAAATTATGGGGAGAAAAAGACAATTACTGGTTTACTCTATGGAGCTGGCCAGCTCTCAGATGCATGGGGAAAAATATTTATGGGGATGAAAGAGAAGATGAACATTTTTAACAATAACACATTTTTTTTTATTCACCAACAGAGAAGATACTAGTGCTGATGCAACCCCTCCTTGTTGAACTGGTAAGGAAAGTCATAGAAACAATACTGCATTTAACGGCAGAAATACAGGGGTTTTCTTCAGTATTAAGTACATCAGTTCAGGTGCAACTCCAGTGATTAAGCAACTTAAAATATGTAAAAAAAAAGCAAAAAAAAAAAAAAGCAAGTACTTTTAATAATGGGATACTAAACAATCAGTGGGCCCCCATGATCTTTTATATTTTTATACAACTATGAATACTTTTATTTATCTAGAATTCTATTTGTTTGATAATTTTTTTACTTGTGTCTGCTCTTTTTTGTCATTTATGACTTCAGTTCTTCAACAAAAAGCCACAAGTTTTGCAATAGCTATACCATTTTGTTTCTGGTCTTTCTGGTAAGCCAGCCTGTTTTCTTTATGATTTTTTTCTTTCCTTGAACTCAGGCTCAGGAAATTCTCATATCATGTGCATCTCAGGGGAAGGGGCATCTCTGTTTATCTACAGGATGGAAAGTGTTTAGCCTTTGTGGCTTCTGAAAGATGTTTGTAGACAAAATGGAGCTCAAAATACAGCCTAATCCACAGTGAAATATTAGTTCTCCTTTCCTGTCAGCTTTCCTAAACCAAGATTTCGCCTCGTCTGTGAACACTCCCTTGAAAAGGGCAGCTTGGATGGCTTCCATGTCCTAACTCTTTGATTTGTGGCAGCTAAGATCAAGTGGGAATAGAGCTTGTTACAGTAATCCATCAGTGGTATAACACATGCAGGAACATCCCAAAGAGGGAGACCTTGGGCGTCACGGGGAAGGTTAAGGCTATAATTTCTCTTAATGTGATTTTGTCTGGCCTTTTCAGAATTTCATCCGCTTTGGGCAGGGCCACTAGATCAGCAAACCACAGACTGAACAACTGTGCTCAATTTTGTATGCTCTTAGACCTAAAAATTTTTTAAAAGTGACAGGATTGGGTTAAGCTACCTTCCACTTCCTAAAAGTGAGAAATAGAAGATTCATTTGAGAGTACCCTGTAACATGGTTGTGTGGATTTTGGAAAACAAGTGCTCTTGTCTTCGATGGTAATTTTCATGTTCGTAAGTACCTTGGTTCCATTCTAAAAAAAAAAGTGAAATAACTTCTTAAGAAAGAGAAGAAGCGGGAAACGAGAAACCAATATACCTAAATGTTAAGAGATGAAGAATCACTCAAAGAAAAAAAAACTATAAAAAGTGTTAAAACCTTCCAAACATGAGAAACCAACCTCAGTGAAGGCAATAAAGCAGAGCCTAAACATAGGCTGTACAAGAAGAAAATCAGGAGCATGGAGATGGAATCCAAAGAGCAAATATCTAAGGATATAAAACAAAAGCCACAAAATCCTTATGGTGTCCAAAAAAATAAAATACAGAGGAGGTCCTGGATCACTGGGGATGAAAAGAAAAATAAGGAAGAAAAAAGTTCTTTTCATCCAGCTTCACCACAAAGGATGTTGGGGAGAAACCTATTCTGGTACCTGCTTTTATATTTCCGTATTTTATTTTTTAACAGATGTGAACTAACAGCAAGGTTCAAATACTTGGTAGCAGAAATAAATGCATTGGAGGGTGATGATAGCTTGCAAAGCAGTAAACAAGCAGAAGACAAGAATCTGACAGCAATTACAATAAAGAAATTGAGCCACTAGCTAAAACAAGTATGCTCTCACTACACTTAAGGTTTAAAGAATCAGTGGATAGCGTAAGTTTCACCTATCTTTACAAAAGCAGCAGGGTTGATTCAGGGGACTGTAGAGCTCCAAGCTTTATTACCTGGCTGAAAGGATGAATAACAGGAAATTAAATACATCAAAATAATCGCTAGGTTCTGAATGCGTTTATAAAACAGAATCATAGAATCACAGAATGGTTTGGGTTGGAAGGGACCACAAGGATCCTCTAGTTCCAACCTCCCTGCCATGGGCAAGGACATCCTCCACTAGACCAGGGTGCCCAAAGCCCCATCCAACCTGGCCTTGGACACTTCCAGGGAAGGGGCAGCCACAGCTTCTGGGCAACCTGTTCCAGTGCCTCACCACCCTCACAGGGAAGAATTTCTTCCTAATATTTAATGTAAAGCCATTACCGCTTGTCCTATCCCTACACTCCCCAACAGAGTCCCTCTCTACCTTTCCTATAGGCCTCTTTAGGTACTGGAAGGCTGCTATAATGTCTCCTCCTAGCCTTTTCTTCTCCAGGTTGAACAAGTCCAACTCTCTCAGTCTGCCCTCATAGGAGAGGTGCTCCATCTTGTGGCTCTAAATCTTTACAAGAGCCTCATGGGAGGCCACCTATGAAGTGTGATGTTAAGAGAGTCAAAAAAAAGAAGGAATACATACTGATTCTCATCTCATGGAAGAGTTAACAGCAGATGTCTCATGGTTTGCACTTTGTATTTCAAAATTATCTGGAAACAAGGAAGCATATCAAGAGGGTAAAATCTACAGATTGCAAGAAATCATTCAGACTAGTCCTGATTAAGATTATTAGGGATCTGAGAGATAAGAAGTAAATCTGATTCAGCAGATCACGGTCATTACTGTAGATCGCAATGAAGAGCACCCTGCAAGACTCCTCTGTGCATCAGGCTGAGTTCTGAATTGCCAGATCAGCTGAGGAGACTGCCTGGATGTCCTTGTGAACTGCCCAAAGACAACTGCTGTCAAAAGGATAACAACAGTCAAAAAACAAAAAGACAATCTCAGGACATCTAATAAAAGATAGCACAAGCAGAACAGACAAAGAAGGCACGTAACATTTATAAGGAGAGGCTGGAGCTGTGTTTGCTATCATTTAATCCATTCTAAAAGGTAAGACTGAGATAAAGGGTGGAAATGGCCTCAAAAAAGAGATGTAGAAAGATTATTTGTGGCTTAGACAAGGATTTGAGCAGCTTGGTTGAATTTGGTCTTGCACTGACAAGGGTGATGGACCAGATGACCTTCAGAGGTCCTTTCCAACCTAGGCTATGCTATGAAATAGATAAAAAAAGTTTTGACTGTTCAATATATTCAGACAGTAAGTCCTGAAAGTGGCAAATTCAACAGGAGACAAAATTAGATTATGAATTCATTGTCATAAGAATTGCACTAGGAGCCAAAATAAGATTTTGTTTTTTCAGTTTTTAAAAATTGTATTATACAGCACCCCATCATGTCTCCCCTGTACTTCAAACAAGGTGGCTTTTGGAAAAGAAATCATTCCTCAATTTCATCCATATAATGAGTATTGTGTCTCATAAAATAACATTTTTCTGGGACAGATCTTTCTCCTCCTTCGAAGCTTCTTGTGCTCTCCTCTCAAGCAGCTGGTATTGGCCGCTGTCTGGATCAAGACACTGGACTAGATGGATACTAGTATTTCCATTTTCACATGAGACATGACTCCAAACCAGAATTTTCATGTTTCTTACCTCCTGATGATATTCTGTCATGTATACTCCATTAATTAAGTAATGTACTGCTTTTAAGGGTCATCTACGAAATCTCACACTCTGAGAGCTCCAAGAGCAAGATTACAGTGTTTCTATCATGCCTGCTAGCAGCAGTAATAAATAATCTGTATATCAAATTGAGGCATTGATCTGACCTGTGCATTAGCCAAGGCATTACAACTGTTTAAAAAGAGGTGCTGCCACAAGTTTCCTTTATTTCTGTTTATCTTCCCAAACTCCTAATCATCAGAATTGTTATCAGGAGGAGGACAGAAAAGGAGTTAAACAATATATTTCAAGGACACTTTCATTCTGGAAACAATTTTATTACCAAAACAGTTCATTCCTTCCACTGCCCTTCAAATACAATCAGGCATATGCCTTAAAAAGAAAGATTCTCCCAAACCACAGAACAAATATATTTTAAGATTCTGGTAAAATGAAGTTTTAACCTGAAAACAGTTCCCAATAGTTAAAATGGCTGTCATAGCATGGCTGCCTATTAGTGTACTGTCATCTTTGAAATTCAGTGGGAACAAATCCATATTCATAAAAAGTGCTGTGACCAGGGAGGAACAAAATCAAAGAATAAAATAAAATCTTAAATATTTCACTTTAAAGAGGGTTTTTAAAAACATAGAATCATAGAATCGTAGAATCATTAAGGTTGGACATGTATGTATTTACCCACTAGACATACCTTGGCTGACCTAGTGATGGCCCCGATCTCTGAATAAAGATCAGTACTGTCTGGGAACTTTTCTACCACCATAGTGCAGACGTGGTGCAGGAGGGACTGCTTGTGCACTGTGTCCTTGACTTCTGGAACCTTCTCGAGGTAGCTCAACTCAAAAGCTTTGGCCTGTAAGGGGGGAAAAAAGGAAGAAAAATGTTTACTCCTTCCCATGCAGATTAGTAGACAAAAATCAAGTAGCCAAAAATCTACCCAAGTAGGGGTAAAATGGAAAGAAGAATAATAATCCTAAAGGAGAAGAAACTTATTGCTTTTATTTGTTTAACTTGCTGAAGGTAGGCCTAAAATCACTCCATCTACAGTGAAATGCCTCATGATACAGGTCTCACAATTTGAATGAGTAGCAACAACACTAAACTCAAAGGATTTACACTGGAAGAGTGCCTAGCTCCATATTTCCTTCAGGTTTTGCTGAAATAGGAAAGAGCACCCTGACACACAATAAAAAGTATGTTCTGTTTTCTAAATTATTTTTCTGGTACAAAATAAACATTGGGTTGCAACCACGGGAATGGTTTTGACTTTTGTTTTTTGAAGGAAAAACCTGTAGGGGAAATGCTGGGACATCAGGCTTACGTTGGTTCCATTCAGAAAGTTCCCAATGGCTAGTAGAGTAGAAAGGATAAATCCCAAGGTTTTATTGTGCTCCAGTTGGTCCATTCCTTCCTTCAGGTCTAGAAGTGGTTCTGCAACTTCCTGTCATGAGAACAGAAACATGAAAGTGAAGGCTGCAGTTGGCTATAGCTGCTCGAAGTTTTTAATTCTATGGCTTAGATTAATTACTGCAAAAAGTTCCTGAACTGGCGTCTTGTAGAGTGCAAAGAAGCCATGTGTGCTGGCTTTCTTCCATGTTCCAGCTAATAAATCACATGCAAGGACAGCAAAAAAATACATAAAATACTTTCCTAATGTTGCTTCTTTATGTATGCAATTGCCGTACATGTCCTGGGGAATTTCTATGACTCCAAACAGGAGAGAGAGAATCAGAGAAAGAGTTGCTGCATTTGAATTAGATGCATGAACATCCCCCTGCCCCAACTGATAAAAAACCTTCTTGTAACTGTTTTTTCTAATCTTTGAAAAACAAACAAACAAAAGTTAGAATGCTGGCTGACTTGACATTTGTAGCCTGACCCTAAAACATTCTTCAAATGATGGCCTGAGTTTTAGATATGAACTCAAATGATCTCAGTTTTAGATATGGTTTTGTGCTTGTGTGACTTTAAACCTCATAAAAAAAACCCCCAAAACCAACCCACTCCAAACATTAAGCTTTACAAGTGTTTTCATTTTAATCTTTGAACTTAATGCATCTTCCAGCCACACATGTTATCTGAGTATAGGTACATAAACTGATAAGGCTTGGAAACATAAATTCTGTTCCATTAGCTCGGGAAGTGAACTACACCAGAGTTCAAAGGAAGAGAGCGAGGGTAACTGAGTTGACGGAGCTTATTTCTATGTCGTTGTGTGAGGCCTGGGGTTATTTATTTTGTATGCACAGTAATAGTTCACATTGTTTCTATCTCTAGATGTCATTCTAAGCATCTGTGAGCAGCACTCTTTTCCCAAATTATTACACTCTTTTTGAGCCAAGAAGCCAAAATTAAGCTGTTATTTTAGACCAAGAGGCAAAATAGCTGAGAACTTCATTTTCTTGGAGAAATACAATGGATACTCAACAATTGTAGCGATATTTCACCATAAATAAGAGCAAAAAGATGAAGGAAACATACATTTCTAGTCACTACAGAACAATTCATCTCTTGAAAAGAATATGGCAAATTCGAGACAATTTAAGATGCAGCATAGTGAGCAAAGTAATTTATATATCAGAGGAGAGGTGTTAAATAATCCAAGACTTGATCAAGTTAAACTAAAGTCAACAAATCGCTGCACAGATTTGTTTGAATTCATTTAAAGTCAGGGTTGACTTAGTTTGGTTCTGTTGCATTATGGGGATGAATCAAACTGCTCTGCATCTGCTGTAAACACAGGTTTTTGAATTATTTTACTTATATCAATTTGCAACCTGTTTAAAAATCATTCCTAAAAGGTTAATTTAAAACATTCTGAAGGTGAGTAAAAAGGTAGGCCATACTGTAGCCCTTCATTTAGTTATTTACATGCAAGTTATCCAAACTTAGACTGTCTCACATATAGCACACATTTATAACTGCTCTGTTTTATTTTATTGTAGCATAAAAAAACAGTAAAAACCAATGTGCTAGATGATCAGATGAAATATCCATTCTTGCTCCCTACAGAACTCACCTTCTACCTAAAGAAGGCAGATAAATAATGCAGAGCTACCTCATATCCTTAGATACCATGTATCCTTATTTTCCATGTTTTTATTTTTCACCTAAAATTATGCTTGAATGAAATCTGAGGATTGGTCCAGAATTTCTGCCTGCGAGACATCTGATAATGCTTGATAAATGTTGATGCACATGCACAGATGAACCCAACTATATGTGTGCAATGAATCCAGGGGTCCTGGGACAGGGAGGACGTAGCGCGCATGTTCCATACATGATCCGGCACGTGCGTTGTTAGCACCCTGCTATACTGGTTACAAGCCGAGCTTACTGCACGTATACAAGCTCACGTGTCTGCTTTTCCGGGAGGGGTAAAAACTTGGTTGCGATAGGAACTTTGAGATGATTGAAATGTAATTTGCCAAATTTGCATTTAATCAAGACTGGCCTGAAAGTATCATCATACCTTTTTAAAACAACAGAAAGGATCAGGATCATACTTTAAAATTTAAAAAGCTCTGATGCACTTTTTAAAATTTTCAGACAGTTTAAGCATCACTCAGAAGTACAGTCTTTGTGAATACTTACTTCTCTAGCACACTGTCTCCAGGGAGGCTGGAGGCAGGAGTAATCTTTCTGCTCAGAAGGCAAAGTAAAGCAAGCTCTTTTCTTTACCAGTTCTACTTTTCTCTTTTCTACACCTGCTTATATTCATATCTGATCCTTTAAAGTTGTCAGCAACAAGGATATGTTTGCCCACACTGGCCTTCAGAAAAAAATCATCTGATCTAGCACAACTAAATTCTCTTCCTCTTTCTCCTTTAAACTCCTTTCGAGGTAATGAAGTTTGACAGCATCTGCATCATAAATAGTTCAGTACAAAGAACTAGCAGTAACACAGCGTAATTTTTCAAAGCAATCAAAAGTCGGAAAATGAAGATTTAAAGTTGAAATTCAACCTCTTTTGTCTCTAACTTTAAAATATGATACCAAAAGAAAGGTCAGAAAAGTTATTGTTGCACTGATGACCTTCAGTAGGCATACAATACCTTGGATACACGTTAACATTTCAAAACATTACACCCCTTATCAAACAGATCATTCGGAAAGGGTTTTCCTTTTTTATTTTCTCCAAAGAGCAAAGAATGAGTATTCATTCATCTAGTTCAACCCCTCACAGTCTGAGGCTGCTCCCTACAAATGTGCCCTGACTTGCTTTAGTAAATTAAATTCAATCCAAGAAAGATGACTTCCTTCATTATGCCTGGAAAGCTTTTCTACAAACATCAACAATACCTCACTTAACCCTTTTCTTGAACAATTTCATCCTGTTTTTCTTTCAGGTTGTCAGAGATGGAGCTAAGACCTACTTAGCCAAAACTCTGTTCTCACCTTTGAGCAAAAGAGTCTCATGACTGAGAACCCCAGCCTTACATCAACAGCTTGGGTACTTCACACTGTTGATATCATGGATCATCTAAAACTCCCAGCTGCACAGAAATAACAGTTTCATTCACCTCTTTCATAAAATGTAAGTATGACTCGATAAACAATATGAGTGCACTCTGAACTGTTACGATTTTCCTAATTTTAATGCAGATTTTAAAAGACCAAGCAAATGCTGGACAAAATGACAAAAACTGTGGAGGTGATCTGGCACCTAAGTTTCATGAAGGGCTTGCCCAGCTGCAGATGGATCTTCTGCAAAAACATAGTTTCAAGAACAGAAGAGTGTCAGTGAGCCAAGGGACTCTTTCATTATTATAATCAATGCACACTACTTCATTTTTTTATACTGAATATGCTCATGGTATCTTATCTCAGTCTAAATAATGCTTATGTTTATTGGTCACCTGGAACTTAAACTGACTTCAACCTTTTGCTCCTGGAGAGAACCAACCGCTCACTCTTTCTTGTACCTCTGACGTCTGATCCTGTATCTTCCTCTTCACCCAGCTAAGACCCAAGCTGTCTGTCACATCTATGCTTGTCTGCTAGGCCTCTTATCACATGCTCCTCTTATTTTATCACAATTATCATATGTTATTTCCTGTACCATTTTATGGTAAGTACTGTACTTAGGTCTATCTACCTTTCAACAGGGATAAAAATATTGGTCCTTTCTTCACTCCAGCTATCGCTTTCTTTGAGTGATTTAGGTATTTGAAGTATTTTACACTAGCATCCATTCTATGTGGATTTTAGCTTGCAATTCATTAACTTTGTAGCACAAACATTATAGGAAAACCAAGAGGAAAACTATTTTTTAGCTTTTAGCCGTGCTTCAGATATTACTTTTGATTGAGAGGAAGCTAGAAATTCTAAGTACATACATAGATTAACAGCTAACTCAGCTTACATGAAAGGAACAATTTAGCTTTGTGGTAACTACAAAGCCGGATAAATAGCTGTACCAGAGTGAAAAAAAAAGGCAAAAAACTGTTTGGGGCAGATACAAGTATTTTATGTTATACAAGTAAGAAATGTAAATGTCTAAAACTGAAATGTCACAATTAAAAAATCTTGAATATTAGTGTGATTGCATTTCCTAAATCCTAAGAAAATTTAGCAGAGGTCGAGTAATTTTGACCGTATCATTTGCAAATCAATCCACTGTTGTTAAATAACCGTGGCTAGGTAAACATAACGCATTTTCAGAAGCGTGTCCCACTTCTCAGAATCCCTATCACACAAAGTGATACCCATTTTTTAATACACATATATGCACATAGGTACACATGCAAAATTAATGTATACAGGAGAGAGCTGCGTAAAGAACAGTGCATGGGATCTGCACTGGAAGCGCAGCCAGAAGAAAGCTCCTGCGCTGAGATTCCTGAAAGAGCTTGTGAAAATCAGGAAGTAGCTGAAATCGCCTACGCTGCTTCACTCTATTTCACCTATGCACCAAAATGCCATGCTGCCACTTTGAAATTTTTGCCTTTAATTCATCATTCATGACAGACAACCCAATTATAGTGTTCTCTGAATAAATGCCATTCAGGAAGTTGGCAACAACTGTCTGACTGAACTGAACACCCCTGAAGGATGTTTTGTTTATAACTTTGAAAGAGAGTTATAAACAGAAAAAAAAATGAATGGATGGTGCTTTCCGTACTTCAAATGGATGCAAGATCAATACTGTCATTTTATGATGTAAATTCAAGTACTGTAGTCCTTGTTCAATCGTTATCCAAATAAAAATTCTTACTGCTCTGAAGTAAGAATTTCCTGAATAACAACATCTAGAGAAGATGTGGTAAGAATTTAGCCCTCTTCTTTGCTTCAATATCATTACTAACTAATTAAAGGAAGGAAGACATAATCTCTAATTTTCTTTTATAGAAGGAACAGATTATGAAGGATCGTTCTAGCTGTTTCCTGTTTGGCCACTGAAACAAAAGCAACCCATTTACTGTTTTTTCAAAATATATGCTCATGTAATAACAAGGTCAGGGAAAGATCAAACAAAGCCTCGGGAGAGTCTCCACCGTTGCCTCCCTACTTTCTCCTCACCTTTTCCACTATCTCGTAGTCCATCTTGAAAGCCCAGAGCTGGAGCCTGGCAGAGAGTTCGCTGATGGAGGAGAGGGTGAGAAGGAATTGCTCGGCACTGCCCA
Organism: Psophia crepitans; assembly: GCA_013399095.1. Taxonomy (NCBI): domain Eukaryota; kingdom Metazoa; phylum Chordata; class Aves; order Gruiformes; family Psophiidae; genus Psophia; species Psophia crepitans. Next base: position 345,264 of record VWZZ01001259.1, read on the forward strand.
GAGGGACATCGGGGTTCGCCAGCTGTGCCTCCTGGATCTTTTGCTTCTCCTCCTCGGTCGGGATCATGGTCAGAATTTTCTGTGAAGGGAGACAAAAGGCAGGTATCAATCGTGGGGCCGAGAGGCCTGAAAGGGCTGGATGTTGGGTGACTTCACAGCAGCACCAGTAGAAGTTCTCGAGTCCCTGGCTGGTACATCAGGACAGCAGAGTAGTGACCAAGAACTAACCCACTGCACAAGAAAGCAAAACAAGGCCTGCTATCTCAAACTTCTGCGGTTTGTTGAAAAACACATTTGTATGAAAAGGCTGTTTTGTTTTATTTTTTTAAATTTGTACTCAGTAGATATGGTTGATCATGGGATGAAACTCAAGGAGACACAGGGAGACTGGTTAGGACTGCTCTCCTCAGCTTTCATATGTCAAAACTGGCCACCTTTCTGCAAATTACAAACAAAAGTAAGGGTAGGTGTGCAATCTTGTGGCCTGTGATTTACAGTCAGACCAGATATTAAGGTCCCTTTTAGCCTCAGGATCTATGAATCTTCGAGCGCACTTGTAGGCATAGAACTTGAGGACTCCTGTCCCTTGCTGTTCTCATAATTTATTATTTTTTGTTCATTCTGATTTGTTTTTTTAAGGAAAATACAACTATGGCAGCATATTAGGTCACTCCCAAAAATTTCACCAAACTGAGGACAACGTCCCAAGGAACATGCATTGAATTTAAAGTTATGAACTGCATAACATACAGCCTTTTTCTCTTTTGATCTGAGAAGTCTAAAATATTGATGAAAAAGGATCCCTGTATTTTCAGTTTCTGCTGTCAGTATGGCTCAGAACATTTAAATTTTCCCTTTAATTCTTGGATTTTACATGCTTGTTTACATGTGGCAGCTTTCCTTCTCTAAGTATTGCTCTCTAAGGTATTGCTTCTAAATTAGTTTTTAACATAATAAATGCATTTTAAAACCAAAGTAAAACAATATAAAGGCATCAGATAAGTTGAGGTCTTTACCCTGCTGATCAATGCCTCATTAAAACAAAGCAGTAGATTTTCTACACAGCTTATATTTATTCATCTGAGGAATGACATGTTTTTGCTGTAGCCTTCTATAATGATAGAGGCTGTTTTGGAGGGGAGGAGAGAATAATAAAAATACAGCCAAAGAGCTATCAGATCTGCCAGTCCAAACTACAGCCTTGTTCCAGCGTGGGACATAGCCAATTCATCAAAGTAGCACAACTGTCCCCTTCCAGCACCAGTAATTCATCTGACTCCTCATACAGCGCTGTTGCTAAGCGTGGAGAACAAGGGACTTTTCCTGGTCTACCAGGCGGAGAATAAGAGTTAAGCAAGCAAATCATGTTCAATTTGTTGAACTGGGACTTATTTAATTTCACCCACAACATTTGTATTGCTGTCCATCTTCTTATGCTGACTTCCACAAACATAAATAAAGAAGCACTTCTTTCTGTTAATGTTGGCTCTGTCTTTTCAGTTACAAAAAAAAAAAAAAGCCTCCTTGCTTGGACACGGCAAGCTTCTACCTTAATAAATTAATATTCTAAGGAAAAAAGAAGTGGAGGAAAATCCCTCAATACACTCTGGGGTTTTTCTTACCCCTGTCAATGACTGGAAAATTTCTGATGTACACCTGTTTCGATTGATAGCATTTGCATATTGATTTTGAGACGTGCTATCCATTCCACCCATCCACCCATCCATGCTGAAATCTGTAACTTAGGTCATACCTAACATCAAACGAGATTTATAAATAGCCGCCACACAGCATTTCTCAGTGCTTAACCAATACTCATCTAAAATGTTCATAAAAAAGAGAGACTGAGTCTGAAACTCTTAAGAAGAGGTGTTTTGCAGAGTGTCCTTTGAAGAAGTCAGACCTCCTGGTGCCTACTCTTCAACAAGAAGCCAACACTCACTTGGCTGAGCCAGGGCAGCTTGCAAATAGGATCATATGAACATCCATACATGGAGAGTTTAGCAGGAGCCACGTGATGGATGTAAAAACGCTTCTGATGCATTTTTGAAGGCTAACGCTTCAGCACTATTCTCAATTGCCTCCTACAAATAACTAGGACTTTTGGCAGCTACCCAGGAATCCCACAAGTATTTTGTGGTGGTGCAGGGCCTTCACTCCAGAGATTTTGCACTGCTTTCGGGCATTTTAAAGAGAGCAATGAAACAGTAAGCTTTATTTCCAAAAGGACTCCTCCTCCTTGAGTTTTATGTAAACACCACAAGCCAGATGGAGCTGACAAAAAGCATTTGAGTCCAAGTGCTGCAAGGCTGCTGTGCTGTGTACCGTGTAGTATGTGAAACAGAGAACACCAAGTGAAAGAGCCTGTAACTGCGGTGCCAGCTGCCGAGGATCACCCCTGCTGCTGAAAGCCCTACCTTGATGGGACCAGAGCTGCTGGCAGGTCTCACACCATCCAGGGTGCAACTGCCCCCGTCGCAATGACTTACTCACCGGTACTCCTAATTTTCTTGGGCAAATAAATCTTATCCTGCTGGGCATTATCCTTGGTGTGCCCTGAGCAAGTGGTAAAACACTCCTGTTCTTGATTTTCACTCTATGACTAATTTGAGCCATTTTTTCAGTGCCGGAAACTGATGAGTATGCCATCTGCCAGCTTATTATTATTTTTATTATTACTGGTTTTTTAAATATCACTGACAGTAAAAGTAGCATAAAACTGCAGCGGGGCAGAAGGTTACTGGCACTTGGTATGACCACTAAAACACAAGTACTGTTGAATCTAATCGTTAGTTCATAATCCTCTCTGAGTATGGCACTCTTCAGGTAGATTAAAGAAGAACTGGTTATCAACAAGTCCTACGCTCACATCCTCTAATATTTAATATGTGTGATACACATATTTTACCTCCATGCATTCTCACACAACCATTTGGGCCAGAGACTAACATTCTGAGGTAAAACTGCACGTATCTTTTCATGGAGAAAAAGAAGTAAGTTTTGGAGATCCCGTTTGCATGAGAGAATCGATCCTAATTGTTGGACCCAGCCACTTGCTTGAGCTTTCAGCGAAGGGATCAAACTGCTTATTACTTGGATTCAGCCATCCTGACGTACGATCTCCAAACATTTCTAAGAGGAAAGCCTTAGAAGGCTCACAGGGGAAAATTTATAACTCTCATGTGCCTGAGATTTTGGGCTTCAGTGTGAGACGCAAGGAAGCACCTAACCAGAGACCACTAGCTTGGAGCCTCTGTGGAAATTTGGTGCTGAAGTTCTCTCTTTCAAGATGTAATGGGGATTCTTGGTGATGATAATTTGCAGGGATGCCTCGGCTTTCACATTTGGTTTCAGCTGATTTTACCAGGCAAACGGGAGCCTGAAAAAATTAATAAACTAAATATCTGGTGGTTGTTGTGTCCAAAACTTTCTGTGGCTTGAGGCCCTCAAGTTCATAAGCTTCATAACCAAACACACATTAGTGGGTGTTTCATCGGATATTTGACAGGCCTCAGCAGATGATTCAGATCCTGCTTTCCAGGCAGCTATTAACAAGACATGTCAATGGTTTGCATTACATGCAGAAACTGCATTACCTGCAGAAATTTTAACAACATCTAAAAGCATATGAAGGTCAGGATTATATAGTGAGTATGGCCACTCACACTGATTTTATATGAATGCTTTCAAAAATTATCCAGTTCTGAGAAGGGACTACATCAAAAATGCCTGATAGCCATCCTGTATATAGGGAGCTGACAGCTGCTGCCTTGGTCAGACAGCTCCAGTTCCTCAGCTCTCTACTGAAATGCATGAACGTGCATTTGCTGGATGAATGCATTGCTGGTCACAGAAACTGTATAGATGTTTCGGTTTGCTGCAAGGAGTGAAAGGGTACCTTTTTAAAAAAAAAAGTCTGAATCTCATTAGAGAGGCATTCTGCTGACCATGGGTGCACTGTTGAGTCTGTTCTCTCTTCTGTCTAGACTTGTGAAAAGAGGTGTTCTTACAGGTCATGTGAGCTAGCATAATTTGAAACATCCCATCACACTTTTACAAAGCATTAGCTAAACAAATTGGAAACTGGAAGTGCCAACGTACCGTGGCAACTGTCAGAACAAAAACTTAAATACCTTGATTGTTTCAGAAAATCTAATTTTGTTTCTTTGTTTATACATGTCACCATTTGCCTTTTTAACACTAGGTTCTCATTTCTTACCCCGTTTTAAACCTCTGGGCTACCTAGCCACTCCAGACACATGGCCTTCAAAGTACTTAAAGTATAAATGTGGGTGTGGAGGACCTAGCATACCTGGGGAGTTTCTTAATTTCAAATAGTTTTACTAAAAACTATACCTGCCAATGCAATGCAATATTGTGTAGCACCACAAAGCTATATTGTAAAGCACAAAGCAACCCACCCTAATTTCCTCATAGCATCACCCCAATTTTAATCTGCTAAATTAATCGTACTTTGGTATAATTATATTTTGATCCACGTTGCCTTACTGAGCAGTGCTTTACGGAAAGACCCACTCATTTCATTTCCTAAAGACAAGCACCAAGGACTGATTGGGTGGACTTTATTCCCGCAGCTGCCCATGATACACTTCATTAAAATTAGGCACCAGGATTTTAAGCTCGCCTCTTGCCTAGCTCAAAGAAAGCCCTCATCCATGCTAAGCAGGCAGTTCTTTATCCTGCAGCGAGCTTCAAGTTGTTTGAACACAATGAATGCCAAGCTTTCAAAGAAAGGAAAACACAACCACTTTGGCAAACGTAAGGTGGCAAAAATTTCTTTAGTTGGATTGACGCATGCTTGCAGACACACATTGTGCCTTTCTTTGAAAATACGTTTCTAACAGTGCCTGCTCTGCATACTAAATGGACTACATCTGCCTTTCTAGCACCATGCCCCATTTTCCACCCTTTTTCACAGCTCAGGGGTACCTAACCACTTCAAACACATTGCCTAAAATATGCAACATACTTAGGTATAGAGGTCTTTAAAATACCTGGAGAACTTTTTCTCATCTCTTAGTTACGTATTTGAAATTAAAAATCAAAGTACAGACTACTAAGAAGAGTTAAATGGCACAAGCAAAGCAGAATTCAGCAGAATGTAGGACAGTAACAGAGGGTTTACTAAGTCATTATGAACTCGATGGATTGGGCTGTCACAAACTTGTAGCCTGCATCCAGCTGCATCACTGCCTTGTTGCTAGTGCTACTGTCAGCACTACTTTAGTCCACTGTCCTTAAAGGAATTGCTCAGGTGAGTTTTAAGATAGCATTTAATCTGAACTTATCCACCAAGATGCAGAACTAAAGCCACAGACACACTAATATGACACGTGATGATGCTCCTCAGCGAGGGAAATAGCACAGACCTCACAGCCAAGACAAAGAATGGCTCAGGTGACTTTACAACCTGTTGGTGGCCTGCTCTGTGCTGGATCCCCTAAAAGCTGAAGATGATCAGAAATTATAGCTTCTCTGAAATTTTCGCAGTGAATGTTATGTCCTCACCACACACATCTCTTCTGCTCTCCTTGCATCTCTTTCTTCTGCTTACTAGCCGTGACATGTCTTCTAGACAAATAGTTATGCTGAAAGGCTTTGAGTACCCACTGTGATGAAGTTTTTTAATTAGACCAATTGCATAATGTTTTTCCATACCACTCCTGTGTTATTCAACCCATAAATTAGATATTAAATATATTATATAGCAAATAATTTGCTTTCTTGTCTGCATTTTTATATAAATGGAACTGAAGCTTATACTGTTACTGATTCATTCATCATCACTACCAATTATTTCCTAATATTTAGGAACCGTAGATAGGAACCAGAAAACTTTCACAAATCTAGACTGAACAGACAACCCCATTCCCTCTAAGCTAAGGCTAAAGCCAGCGAACAGATGGACACAGGGGAGAAGAGAAACAGGAACCAAAGCTTGTGTACACTGTAGATCAAAGGGCCAGTATGGAAAGCTGAGGCAGGGCTCTGCGGAAAACAGTGAGACTCACAATGATGTATTTCTGTACTTCTCTTTGCACCTCTTGGCCAATTCTGCATAGCTTAATCCAGCCCCCATCTTGCTATAAGCTTCTGTCTGACCCTGTAACAGAGTGCTACAAGAAGAATCTCTAAAGTGGGGACTGGAGAAGGGAATCTGAAATCAGTGCAGGGTTTTACCTGACAAGAAGTAAATAAATATGGTCCACTGAGGAAAAAAAGAAAAAAGGTCTTTTTTGAACATCATACTTCCCAATCAATAAAGGCTTCATCCTTAAAGGTGTGAAATACCTGAGCTCTGCTCCATAGAATCACAGAATCACTTAGATTGGAAAAGACCTTTAAGACCAAGTCCAACCATTAACCTAACACTGCCAAGTCCATCACTAAACCATGTGGCTAAGCCTTGCATTTACATGCCTTTTAAATGCCTCCAGAGACGGTGATTCAACCACTTCCCTGAGCAGCCTTTCCAATGACTGGAAACCATTTCAGTGAAGAAATTTTTCCTAATATCCAATATAAACCTCCCCTGGAGCAACTTGAGGCCATTTCCTCTTGTCCTATTGCTTGTTACTTGGGAGAAGAGACCAACATCCACCTGGCTACAACCTCCTTTCAGGTAGTTGTAGAGACTGATAAGGTCTCCCCTCAGCCTCCTCTTCTCCAACCTAAACAACCCCATTTGTCTCAGCTGCTCCTCATGAGACTTGTGCTCCAGACTTTTCACCAGTGTTGTTGTCCTTCTCTGGACATACTCCAGCATCTCAGTGTCTGTCTTGTAGTGAGGGACCCAAAACTGAACACAGTACTTGAGGTGTGGCCTCACCAGTGCCCAGTACCTGGGGACAATCACCTCCCTGCTCCTGCTGGTCACACTATTCCTGATACAAACCAGGATGCTGTTGGCCTTCTGGGCCACCTGGGCACACTGCTGGCTCATGTTCAGCTTATTCCGTTTCTCTTGATTTTAACTATCTGAGTGATCCCATCAGGGTTACTCACACCCTCAGCTTCAAACTGTGGACATAGAACTCAGAAATCCCATTTTCACTGGGTAAGTATATCAATAGTGTATCATTTCCTGGTTTCTGAATTCTTCAATTTGAAAGCTACCTGCCTATATATTTTAAATGAAATTATGGGTTTCTGGCAGCTAATGGACAGGCCACCCATAGGAGGGTGTGGTGATACAAGGCAATCACAACTGTGGACACCACAGGTGGTTGGCAGATGGACAGTCCAGCTACAAATGTTGGCACTGAAAAGGGTGAGCTGTGCAGAGCAGCTGAGCTTCTGTTAAGCGTGCCAGAGAGGGCCACAAAGACGATACATGGAAGGTAATAAAGATATGTCCTTCTTTACCAGCCATTTTATGTTGGACTTTGCATGGAAACACTGAAATCCAACTGGCAATCTGTGAGTTGCACTTGGCTGGAGGGGCACTTCTCTCCAACACTTTAGAGCTCAGTACTGCAAACTGCAGTGGTGGGTACGTGGGCTCGGTCATGAAAAATCAGGTTTTTAGCCTCATTTGTCACCTTCAGAATATGAGTGAGGTATGTACATAGCAAATACGTAAGATAGCTTTGGGAAGAAAGTATATTCTAGTCGAAATAAATCAGGCCTTGCCTTCTAGCTAGAACGATCTTTTGCCTGAAGTATTTCTTTTGCGTGTAACTGTTGGCAACTGCACTTCCATTCCAGCCAGCTTTTCTCATTTTCTTCTGCAGTCAGCACAGTGAAGGTGGAAAGGGGGAAATCATGAAACACAGCGCCAAACCACTGAAAGGTGACTGTGAATCCATACATGACCTCTGCAGCTCGGCCACTGGTTGAGATTTGTAGTTGTGCAGATTAGTCTTACTAGATGATACAGGCTTATTAAAAAAAAAAAAAAAAGATTTGAAATGAATACAACCACAATGAAAAAAAAAATAAGGGAGCAGGGGGCTTCTTTTACGCTTCATAGAAGAAACATATTTTGATTAAAAAAATAATAGACAGAGCTCATCTTGGATCTCAGTAAGAATATCTGCAAAGTCAAACATGTAATGGTAAAAATTACATCATCTGTAATATTTATACCAAATGCTTTTCTTCAAACAACAGTAACACAGAAAATCTATTTTGAGCAGAACTAGTCACTGTATTTGTTTTCCATTAGATATGCAATCTAAAAAGACTCCAACAGCTAGCTGGGCATGAACTTTATTACACCCTGTACCACTTGCATTAGCCCTAGTAACTCGCTGCCTGGTCTTGCTGTTCACAATGTTTCAGTCAGGCTTCAGAGGAACTCTGAAAATCTTGACAGGAATTAACATCATTGTTCCTCAAACTAGGACACAAACAAAGCAGAGAAATCCATGCTTACTGAGCATGCTCAGCCTCAGGGGAATACTACAAGCTTCTGAGCACACCACATTGATTCGACAAATTACAACACTCAGTCATGATACAATGCATCCCCTTTTTCCTCTTCCATGGTAAGCCTAGCCCATACCATGTGCACTATTGAAAAACAAAAATTGGAAATGCAGACTCGAAGACATCGACTACTCTTTCTTACCTCTATTCCTTCCTTGTTTAAGGCATATTCGTCAAAGTTCAAAATAGCAGTCTTGATAGTCCGGGGAGGGGGCAACACAGTCAAGCCAATATTAATAGCGTTGCTTCGTTTTGAGTCCAATACAATGATCTCCTGTCGCTTCCCATCTGCAGCAGTTTTCTTGGTAAAGAAGAGAACAAGAATATTATTCCTTCAGCCTGTTTATAAAGCAAAAGTCACTCCTTTCACTAATGACTTCCCCTACTCAAGGGTGCTGACATTGAATGTAAATCTAATGCATTTATAGTCATCCAAAAAAGCTGAATTCTTCAACCACATCCTTGCTGGTATCAACACGAGCTGCCACGATTTAATGAGACAGCTGAACGCAGTCTCAAATGCCATGCAAAGCAGACCTAGCATGAGACAAAGGAGTCCCTGCAAGGGCTGGGAATGCTGCTGCTTGGGGCAAGAGCTGGTCTGAAAAGAGCCTGAAGCTGTCCCCACCGGGGCAGCAGCCAGGCTGCTGATGGACTCCGAGGCTCACTTACCCCTTCCATGGTCAACCATGGCGGCCACCAACCCTCTCTCACCTGTGTGACTGGCTGGGAAACACATAGGATGGTTCCCACCTTCGTGCCAGCACCCTCCCATGTTATAAATCCACCTCGGGCACTGGCAAAGGAGCTGCAGAGGTCTTTCTGGAGACATTAGCATGGTTTTCTGCCCTTTGGCTGCCTGAGAAAGGGCATTCTACCTTGCTGCTCATGGTATGACTGTGAAGCCCTTCACAGATGCAGAACAACTTCAACCCTTCTGCTATTTTCAAAGTTTTATTTGTGGCATAACACAGTGTTAAATGTGGTCTTTGGTTTTACACCTCAGCATGTCTCTCATTCTCTCACTGTCCAGTGCTAGAAGGTGTCTCTTTGGCAACTACAGATATCATACACCAGACAGCCGTAAGAGGAAAGGACTATGCTTCTCATACATGGGTTTTTTTTCCTCCCTCTCCACAAACGCAAACTTTGGAAAATTTTTTCTCTGTTTTGCCCTACCAGAGGTGGACGGAGGGCTGCTGTCAAGCACAGGAGCGTAGGGAGAAGACCCGCACATGGATGCCTGCAAGCACAGACATGCTCTGCTGTGCATAAACCCATGCTTCAGCAAGACACAAGCTGCAGAGACGTGACTGTTGAGCCTGCTACCTGGACTGTGGTTGGCAGCTCTGGCAGCAGCAGCCTTAGTGCAGATGCACCTCAAGAGGTCAAAGAGAGAAACTAAGCAACCCCTCTTTCCAGGCTGCAACATGGCAGCACATATGGCTGTTCAGAACAGAGAATCATCCATGTTGTCTATAGCAGTAGTGCCTCTTGTATCCCTTGTGGATTTGGGTGAAGCCCAGGAGGAGATTCACAGATTCAGAGAGCGGTAGGGGTTGGAAGGGACCTCTGGAGATCATCTAGTCCAACCCCTCTGCTAGAGCAGGATCACCTGGAGCAAGTTGCACAGGATTCCTACTGCCCCAGTCTCAAGCTGTGCTCATGATTGCTTTTTAGACCATGAAGCTTCGGTCTCCGCTTCCTTTGGGTCTGCACCAGAGCCACCACTGATTCAAAAATGCCCTACTACCAGGTCTATACACTTATTCTACATTAATAAGTATTATTTTTATCAAAGTACCTCTGGCTGTGGCTCAGCCCATAACGGGAATGCAGTTACATCATTACAAAGATGCCTTTTTCTGGCCCAGCTCAGTTCCTCGCCTGCACAGGAAGAGGTATGCCCACCAGTCCCAGCAGCCTGCCCATGTGTGTGGCACCACAGCCCTTCCATCATACCGCCATGATTAACGTGGTATGATGCAACTGTGAAAGTACTGAGACGTTATGTTGGTTTTTTTAAACTTAAAAAAGAAACAACATTTTTGCAGTAAACAGGATAAATTTTAGGAGAGCAAAGACAACATTTGCTTTCAATTTTTAGGTATCTGTTCTATCAGAACTGCTCTCTTCTTATCACCTTAAAAGCATCCCTGAAGCCTCCTTGAACTTTTCCTTCTTTGAGTAAGAAAGTTCTCTTTTACCGGGAGAGCTACTTGAAGGACCGGAGATGCAGCTTCTCCTTTAAAGCAGTCCAGGACCATTAATCACATTTTCAGGACCACAGTTAGTGGCCAAGACCACATAAAAACAAGCGGGGTTCACCAGAGACTGCTTCCTCTTCAGTCTATATTGCACAAAGCCTTTTTTTAAACCATCACTTTTTACCTTGTCCACTGCAGCACAGAATTACACAGCTCCAAAGAATTTATGCAGAAGGGAGAAGGCTGGGGGAAGGAGTTAAAATTAGGCTTCCCACATGCGGTATGGGTAAGTAAACCTCAGATCTGCAGCTCTGCTTTTAGGATCCTAAGTTTGACAGGAGAGACATATTCATTTGAGGGACACATGATGCTAACCGCCGGGATGATTGCTATTGCAACAGTGCACTCTCTCCTTAGCAGTGAGTTATGGAAGACAGATGAAGCTGCGTAGGGGATGTAAGCATGTAGGTATTTTCCAGAGCTATAACTGCACATGGGGTATAAAAATTTGGGGTAAGTCACTTTTTTTCAAAAACAGGGGCAGAAGAGATTTTAAATGCATTCTGGGGACAATGGCTGAGTTACAAAGAAATCCTTTCCAAATAAATAAAAGGATGAAGAGAAAGGTTTTACTACTATGAAATTTATTACCCTACCACTAGGAAAAGTAATTCTTTTTTGTCTGCAATGAAATTGCACATGTGTAAGTGTCTGACTGCTAAAATAAGCTACAACTATTAATTTCTATTAAAATATCAGGTGACTTCAGACTGTGTTTTATAAGTTCATTAACAGAGAACGACCAAATGCTTGAGGGAACAGCGCACTAGTGCACTTGATTTTACATTTTAATGTGTCAGTAGGTCACATGAGCCCTGAACTGCTGAAAAATGTATCATTAAATGTAAATACAAAATTAATTATAAAATACAAACACATCAGCTGGCATAATCTGTGGGAAACAAACATTCCTGCAAGGAATTAATAACTGCAGTTAATTGAGACCTTTAAAAGACCTAACTGGCCAGATTCTGTTGCCTCTATTGAAGGTTGGGTAGTCAAGATAGGTTAGTCAAAACCTGTTACAATCCGAAGGTGACCTGCAGTCTGATGAGCACATTGTCTATAACACATCTCTTTGCTTTAATTAAGATGGGAAGCAGAAAAATTTTTAACAGTTTTCTAGTGGTCACACAAATAAGTAATTATATATAAGCACCAAGTTAGAAATATCTCCTGGATTTAAACCGCATCAGTAGTACAGAAAAAAATGTGCAATCCCTTAATAGCAAGATTTCTATCTCAATTAGCAAGGATTTAGCACCAGGGATTTAAAATGGAATCACTCAGCTGCCACTGGTGTTGTCCAGGATACATATATATTATCTTTTTCAGAAATTCTGGTCCACATTTATGACTCGCCTTGGCATTTATTCAAATTGCAAAAAACGTTTTTAAGAGGAGTATGTGTCTAGGCATGCATATACATGTGTACACGAAAACATGTTCCTTAATTTTTCACTCCTACTAGCTTTTATGTCTGTGGAGTTATGATGGATCACTCTGTCCCACAGGGTATAGATGAAACAGCAAAATAATACTTCCAAGTGACACACAGAACCAAGTGGATGGCAGAAGGGCCAAACAACATTTGATTCAGTTGTACCTGCATGTTTTCGTTTCTCTTCACAGGAAAATAAACACTTTGAAGTACTTTGCCAAAATACCTGCTTTGTTTGGTGGAGTGAGAAGGAAAGACATTCTAGGCTGGCTCAGAGGGCATACCTGATCACTCTCTTTCTACTCACAAACCAAATACCATTGTCCTCTATTCCAGAAAGCAAATATTCTGCAACTAAAGGTGCTTCACTACCTATAATCAATGTATGAGTTGTCCCTTGTGGTATAAGTTTTCCTAAATTCAAGAATCTCCCCTCCCAGTCCTGCCCCCCCTCAACTCCCATATTATATCCTACAATTTAAAATCCACTTTATTTTATTGCAGTCTATTGTGTTTAATGAAAAACTTCTCATGAGCCAGGAAGTAGCTGTTTATAGCTGTGTGTTGTGGAAATCACAGTGAAAGATTAGAAACTGGAGTAAAATTGGTTACAGCTGTATGAAAGAGCATATGCACAAGATTGAGCCAAGCCCCCCCCTTACACACCCTGACTTCGCTTTTCCTCTCATCTTTCTGGACTGTTCCTTTCCCATGCACCTGCTTCCATCTATTGCTATGAAATCTGGAGACCTGACTTTTGATTTGTTGCTCTGCACTCTTTTTCAGCTGATCCAACTGAGCCGTGAGTCAGACTTTACGATATTATAGAATAAACCTGTTTTGGATTGCAGCCATTGGACAGGAGAAACTAGACACAACGGGGAATGTGCTCCCTGGAAATAAACCAAGCAGTCTGGAAAAAGCGAGAGCTATCCTAATTTGAGTGCAATCTTCATACCAAACCTCAAGTCTTTTACGGATTCAGTGGTCTGCTTAATTATTCCCACTCTCACTTGATCTAAGGACCATCTCCTACCCTGGAAGATTTGCTGGTATTCACCAAAACCACACAGGAGTCTCAGAAGTCTGAGTAGACCTTCATTAGGTACTCCTCGGTCACCATTGTCTTCTCTAGAGAGACAATGAGACTTCTATGTCTGTGTTATAGGACAGGGTGGAAAGAGAGCCAAAAGCATAATGTCTCGTGCAGAGAGCAGTTATTATTCTCCACGAGGAAAGCAGTCACCTAAATCATTCCTCAGACTTGCACTAATTTCAAAGAAACCTGCTCACTCATCCTGCAGCCAGAAGCCAAAAGCTGTGCCAAAGCATCAGGCAGGTTTGGGAAGCAAGTGTGCTGGGGGGAAATGGCCAAAGGTAGTTTGGGAACGTGCATGGTGATGAATGGAAAAGTGAACATGTCAAAATTCCAGCAATTTAACTTTTTATCAGTATTTCTGTGTGAGATTAAATGATTAAGAATCAGCCAGACTGATCCATTACAATGCTGGCATTTAGCACAAAGCTAAAGCTTGGAAATGGCAAATATGTCATCATTCCACATTCAATTCGAGGAATTAAATGTTTTATGGATCTAAGAAAACGTTCTCATTCCTTCCATCTATGAACCATCTGTGGTAGATTTGTATTTACAGGCAGAGAGGTGAGGAGTAACACGCCACGACATCACCAGCATTCCTTCCTCAGTAGAAAAGGAATTAGAGAGAGAAATTAATCTCAGCATTGGCCAAATGAACGATTGATCAGCTGCATGTGTTTTTAGAGCTGCTATGCCATACTTTCCAGATCTATATGCATCGCAGCTAAGAACAGCGATGGCAGGATCTACATGAGCCATGTATTTAGGTACCTGTTGTTTGCTAGGTACTTAATGACGGGCCCAATTGTTCAAATTGCAATGTTTCCACTTGGCCAAGAAGATCAAGAATGATTATTAGAAAATTTTGAGTTAATAACCCATACAAGTGACATGGAAAACTTTTGCCACAAGACATCCAGTCTCCCCATATTAAGGGCAAAAAAATATGTATCTGATACATAATATATATAATGACTTTTGCCAGCTAAAGAGAAGTAAAATATTCAAGGCATTGACTGGTTTTTATGTCACTAAAAACATACAGGAAAACATAGAAAACATACCAGTGATTTATTTAAGTAAGAGAGGTGGACATCTTTTACTAGTGTTTTAACCGGAAAAAAGATTGTTTCCCTGATACCGATTACTCTGCTTAGAAGAAAAAGAATTTATGCAGCCATGGAAAACAAATGTTCGAGCTAATAATGTTTTTAATGCTACTTCAAATTCCTACTAAATGTAACTATAAATGACTTCCTTTTGTTTTTGAGTCTAATGTTAAACAGCCATGTCACCAGCCTTTGTGAATTTACTTTTAACAATGCTCCTACAGAAGGGGGAATTCTAGCTACAGAGGTAGTTCCTGTGCCAGCTTCTATCCTAAAATTTGGCTAGCCACATTGTACAAATTAAGGCTTTAAAATAGGCCTGTTCACCAGTATAAAACAAAAACCCAACAGCCCTGAAGAGTTTAGCTGTAAACTTGGTCGAGCTGATAAATTGATCCTTCAGAACAAAGCACACGTGTAGGCTCTTTGCAGCAGATTTGGGTTGATAGTCTAACCTTTCCACATAAAGATTAGGAAAATATTACCAAGTGAAGAACTGTCAAATACACAGAAATGAATCATCACTCCGTCCGTGACCTTTATATGAATGTAACAGAAAATATTTCAGATTTCAGTAGATACTTTGGTGCTCAGCTACTAAAATTTGTTGGTATTCCCCACCTGAAGTGATATTCCAAACTCGGTAGACCTGAGATAGGAGAGCAGCTTGGCACGTACACCACTCTAGCCTCATCTCCTAGTTTGAGGCCATGGAATATCTTCCGTCATAGGCCACGCTAGAAACACATTCAGTAATTTCCACTGTTTTCATATAAACAACATAAATCACCTAGATCTAAGTCAGAATGAATACCAATACAATAGCAAAATATAAGCAAGCTGAATATGAGCTGTACCTTTGTGACAGGCAGTTCCTTGGATTTAGACTCAAAGAGATGCTCCAGTTTGGAAGTGTCCACCTTAATGGGTTCCAGTTTCGACCACAGGAATTCTCTGCAGCGTTTGTTGTTTTTACACTGCCACTCAAATGGCCGTACCTCGTTCCAAAACAGACGGATGGTTTTCTTCTTCTTTATAAATGCTGGCTGACCCCTAGAAACCTGGGGTGACCCTAAACCCTGAGGAGTGCTGAACAGCGGAGGAGGAGTCAATAAATTAGCAGAGGGTGGAGGTGGAGGTGGACATCCAAACAGCGGGGGAGGTGGTGGAGGAGGCAAACCCAGAAAAGGTGGAGGTGGAGGAGGGGGAACAAGGGAGTCCCCAGGACCCATATCCATGTCCAACACATCTACATCATCCTCCTCCCCCAAGTCTGTAAAATCCATGTCTTTGATTTTAAGTTCTCTAGGATTAGCCATGAGCTGATCCCAGATGTAGTCAGATTCCTTCTTTGGCTGTGCTGGTGTTTTCTCGGGGACCTGTTCACTGATTTCATCTTCAGGCATGGCTGTCCCCTTGGCCAGCTCACCACTGTTGAATTTTTCCGCAAAGGCTTTCACGCTGCCTTGGTTGTCCAGATTTCCAATCTCCATCTTTTTGACACTTTCATCTTTGGCCTGCTTCGTGGCCTGAAGGATCGAGATCCTACTGGCTAGGCTAGTGAGTGACTCCTCGCTTTCCTCCGTCTCCTCCTTTTCCTCCTTCGCCTCCAGCTCCTTCTCCTCTTCATCCTTGGGCTTTTTGTTATGCGCATACAACATGTCCAGCATAAACCGCTTGTTGTTGAGGATGTTGCTGCACTGCTCATTCACACCAGCATCCTGAATGGTCTGCGACCATGGACCTGCAATCACACACACACAGATGGGAAGAGTCAAGAGGAGGGAGCCAGAGCATCAAGAACACTCTTCAACCCACCAGAAAAAATTGGGGGGCGGGGGCGGGGGGAGCAGGGCACACATGCACAATTAGTCCAAAACTGGGCAAGTAGTAGCTTTGGAAATTTTGAGATAAGTGGCAGTGCTGAGATATGGCCCAATCTTGATGGGCTGGGAGTAATTCTCAAAAAAGGAACTGGAGTGGAAAATAATCAGTGTAGCTGGGGAGGGACTATGTAACTGTGAGGATTTCAAGGTTCGGATTTCTCCTGAAATCTATCAGATTCCACTTTGTACTTACTACTCCAGCTCATTTTATACAATGCATAAATGCTCTGAACCTTTAGTCATCTGGAATGGGGTTTAAATATCATGGTAATATCACAAAATAGGTCATCATCGCACTTTTCACCTGGCCATAAACTGGAACCACCCCAGGAAAACTTCCATATAAAAGAGATCTTCCCTGTCTGATGTCAAGGTCAACACATAACTGCTTACTACTCCTCCTCCTCCTCCCTCCCTGCTGGCTAGAGAAGGACAGCTTTCACATCTGGCTGTTCCTCAGACCTCCCGGCTGGGTACCCGGGCCATCTTCACAACATGGACTATCTGAATCCCAGAGCACGCTGCGAATACCCCAGGGTACAGCTCTCAGGGACACTCAGTGAGTATAAGCATAAGCAAGATTTTTCAAGTTATTTCTAGGAATATGAACACCTTTATCAAAGATTTTTGAAAACGCTGTTTGAAAATCAGCCACTGTTACCCTCCCTGTAATATATGGCAGAATCAAAAGCCTAATGGCCTTCTTCCCACATCACAATCATTTAACATGTCAGCGTAATGAAGCTTCATCTTTCTGGCTCCTGCTTTTCTCAATAATAATCTGCAAAATACCATGTTTGAGACAGCACCATAAATATCAAACTATAACAGTCAAATTGTAAAAACAAATGATGTAAGCGTCTCTGAGTACATTTCCCTGAACATAATACTGCTAACCAATGTGGATAATGTGTCTAAAAATTATGGTGCTTCTTTTTCCAGTGGCCATCAGATGAAGTGATTAAACATGGACAAAAATAATTCTTCACACTTACTGTATTTCCTGTAGGGGATTCCTTCTGTCCCTGTAGTCTTTACACATTTTATTAATATATATTTTTATAAGCTTGATTTCTTAAAAACATCTTATTTTGATTGCTAGCCTGCCTTTCTTTTGATCCCTTGTGGTTAAAGATTTTTTTTTAATCTGTCAGTTGCCCTTTCACTTAAACTTCTATTTTATCTTTGTTTCTCCCCTTATGCTCCCACCTTTTTCAATACTTTACAGTTTTAAATATCTTTTATGGCTTCCTTCATCAATGAAGTTGCCTTCTCACCATGATATCTAGCCCTGTGCGCTGAGAAGGTGTCTGCTCCGTGAGATCTACATCCAGGGCCCCGCAACTCCTCCTCCCCCCGGTCCCTTTAATATAACACCACATTAAAATGTAGGACGGGTCTCACAGCATGAAGCATATGGACAGCAATGACTCTCACCTCTATTCAGATCAACCTCTGAATCACATTTTAGAATGAGTCCAGAGGTTTAACCCCAGAGATTTTTTTCAGCAATGAATACAACCTCCCCAGCTGCTTCCATTATGTGTTTATTTTCCCTCAGATTTTATCCATGGGATTGCTTTCTCACCAAGATTTGTCACCTGAGGTAGTCTCTCATATTTGTCTCTGAAGTAGTCTCACCAGACAATGCAACTAGCCAGCTCCTTCTCCACACCATAGATTTTACCCAGCTGAGCACCACAGGGGACTTCTCCCTACTCCCAGCCTTTCCTTCAAAGATGTTAAAATTGCTCCCAGGGTCCCTCCTGCAAATCCTGTGTGACCTATCTGCTCTCAGTTTCAGCAGCTAGGATCTTCCAGGATTTAATCCCTTTTGCAAAACTGCTCATCAAATTTACCCCAGACACAATCCCTAACTTAGGCTCCCCAAGGCTCCCTATGACTCTCCATCTGCCACAGCTGATCAAAGATTATTGTTGTGAAGATGCTGGCTACCTTGCTAGCCTCTTCTATCCTCCTCTCCACAGGTAAAGCTTTGAAATATCACTGGAAAAACAAGACCTGTTGGAAGCCAAATGCAGCAGGACGGCTAACGAAGGAGGAGCCAGGACCAAAGGCTTTACTCATCTGCCCTTAATGCATCTGGGCAGAACCAATGGATCACCTCATAAATGGAAAAGTGCTTGTTCAGAATGTGAGAACTGCTGGAGAAAGCACTCTCATTTGCTCTCCGAATCTACTCACCTACTAGAGAGCAAACAACTCACTACATGACACCTCCTACATACCATAACCTAATAAATCTTTGGTCTACTGGTAATGTAGGTCAATTTTAAGATGTTGAGTTTTTGATAATAGTATAGTTCTTAGCTTTTAACAAAAAGTACATACACACTTAAGTAGAGTGGTAACAGGTTGGTAACAGACAAGATGAGGGGAAAAAAACTGTAACCTGTTCTCCCTTACTTGCACTTGGACTACCTTGAACTATGCCACAGTGTAAGGACATCCTTCATCTGTCATACCTCCCCTTCCTTTCCTACATCTATATCCATCTACATTCTTTAAGAGTACGATAGCATTCTAAGTAACTCAATCTTGGTGCTGGTTGAAAAGAAGATAGCTCTTAAATTTAGAATAAAATTAAGTTAGTGCTTCCCATTAAAAAAAAAAAAAGATAGGGTTTAAACATGAACAGTACAATCTGAGAGTTTATCTCTGTGAGATAATCCTTATGATTCAGTTATCCCTTTTTTTTTATTCAGAAAATAGCAAGACTATTTCACATTGTGAATCAATTCTTGTTTTCTTACTTAAAATTTAGAAAACTTAGGACAATGCACTTCACTGTTCAGCTCTAAGAAAACTTGGGAACCAAATGCCCTAATTACATTACATTCCTTTACCTCCCTATAAAAAGGGAAAAAGAGTAATTAATCAACAAAGGCCAAAACCTGCCTTTCCATCCATCCCCGCCTGGGCTGCGTGACAAGCTTTGGTTGTCATTCTCTCTCCAGACAGAAAACTGGTTCTTAAGGTGTTTTTCAGGCTGGGCCTTTACAGGTGCCTTGGTGGCACACCTGACCAGAACGACTGGTCACTACAGAACTGGTCTTTTCCAGACAAGGTCTGTTACATGTGCCTCCTCCAGACCAGCTAAAAAGATAGCCACAGCCCAGACCCAACTTCAGCAGCACCTATGTAGGTGCTCTGAAGCACTCTCCTTTCTGAAGCCTCACCAAGATATAAGAACTGGAGGGAAGGAACAAACATCCCAGCCCTCATTGCTCCTTCCTCTTTCACTAGAAGGATGAGAAAAGGTATCTGGAATCTCATGACAAATCATGTCAGCACGGTCCCTCGTCTCATTGTTTTATGTGTGAAACACCCAAATAAATTCTCTGGGAGCTAGAGATGCAAGTCACTGTAATGTAATGATCCAATAGTTAATATATTAACCTCAGGGGAAGAAAATGCCCTCGAATCAAAGGAAACCTCATTTCATCAAGGCCTTACTGTCCCTCAAACATAGAAATCCCATCAAAGTCTGTGCATTTCAAGCAGACAGTAGACCTGACTTGGCCATGGTGAAGAAAGTCTTAGGTGCAAAGCGTTTGTTAGCTAATTAACACAACAACAGAGCTACTAACGGAACACTTTTTTTTTCCACCAGAAACCCTTCATTATTGAAAAAGCTTCACTTTACCAGTTTCATTGTCACTGGTTAACTTGTCCTCTCTCTCTTCCCTCTCTAAAGTGCTGCTTGCTGAGGATATGCTGGATGCAGAGCAGTTGTCTTTTTCATTCACTTCCTCATTCTGCCTCTCTTTTTCACTGAGTATTGCACTTTCTTCTTGCTCTCTCTCTGGTCCTTGCTCCACCTCACTCTCTGGTCCCACCTCTGTAGCCTCTATTTCCTTGGGAGTCTCCGTTCCCTGCTTGGCCTCAGCCTCAGCCTCCTGCTCTGGTTCTGGTTCTGTCTCTGTCTCTGGTTCAGGTTCACTGGCACTCACTGGCGGAGAGAACAACGGGAGAAAGAGATTCACTTAACGACGGAGTTGTCTCAGGCTCCCCCCTCTAAACGAGAGCGACGTGAAAGTTGTACAAGTGCCTTATGGAAAGAAAATATAAAGCAAGTCCAAGGCATGCTGAACATAAGGAGCAACAGACTGATGAATGTTGTGCGACGACAGCATTGCACGTGAAAGTGGCCTGGCAAACCCCCTCGCTTGCTGTCTGGAGCCAGCCCACTGTTTTTATACATACTTCCACAGCTGGAGTGTTGGATTTGAACGAACCAGCAGAAAATGGGTGTCCCACCTGAGCACGACATTGACAATTCAGTGCCTAGACAGAGCCAAGAAGGAAGAGATCTTTTAAAAAACAAAAAGGAGGGAGATTGTGGCTTTTGGTTGAATATTCTTTGGGTTCTGGAAGAATTCTTTTTTCACCGGATGAGGAACGCTTCAACAAAAAAATACAAATATTAGTTTTATTAACACAGTTGAATGGCACAGTCTGGAAATGGCACTGTCACACATTTGGCTGACAAAACCCATATGTTTTTTCATGCACATTTACTTCAGAATAGCCACATCAAAACTGAACCAAGTTTCCAACTGCTTGGCATATAGCACAGATCTAGCTTCCAACTGGTTGGCATATGGCATACGATGAGTGTTTTTTATCAGCTGGCACACCGCAAACACAGTTGATAGTACACTTGGTTTCTTCTTCCTTGCTTTACCACTGACAGTTGAAATTCATTCATTCACATTTATGGCTTCTAGTTAAATCAGCTGATTTATACATGCAAATATTCTCTGCCTGCTGCAAAGAAATTGAAGAGCATCCACACATATTCACATCAAGCAGCTCACAATTTTCTGAAAACTGAAATAGCCATGCAAGAGTGATGAAAATGGGCATGCATGTTAGTTCTGCATACTCCCCAAACTCCCTCTGCACTACTTCTTGTGTTGGGTGGCTGGACTACGATGACCGAGTCTTACTTGTTTTTTCCCTCTGTTAACTACTTTTCATTATAACACTGCAAAAGAGCCTGCTGGACTTGTCATGGTCTTTGGATCACACGATATACAATGAGACTTTCTTCAAGAACTACATGAATCTTTGAAAGAAAAGAAGTATTGCACTGGAATGCAATCCAAATATTTCAGTCCTCTAGGGAGCAGGTAAACAGATTTATCCTACGAAAGTGTAAGCCAAAGTAATGAAAGTCACAATGTTTTCCTAAGATTGTTTCATGTTGCGTGCCTACCCTATTTTCTGAGACACCCACACAAAGAATAATGATTTCTAACAATGCCTGTGCCTACCTTTACAGTAACACATATGGTTTTAAACTTGTTTTCAGTAATGCATCTTCAGTGCTGCACTATTTCACTTCATTTCAAATAATTTATGTGTACAAAACTGCAAATGATTTTTTTGCCACTGATTTCATTGGAGCTAGGCTTCTACACTTTCACAATTGATTTTAAATGTGTCATTAGTTAAATAACCAGACATGTATATATAGTGCATTTATATAAAAGAAATGTACACGTAATATGTTTAATATATACCCATGCACACTCAAATCCCTCCAAGATGTTTTAAAACACTGCCGAATCAAAGTTTACCTTTCTCCCTCTTCTACACAAACGGCCTGCAGTTCTGCACATGCCTCGTCTCTCTAAATGTACCTTACCTATGACTGTACCCTGGACCCTGCCTATGAGACAATCAAAATTATAGAGACCTGGCAAGAAGTTGGCAGACACTCTGAATCTCAGTGGTGTGGTTCTGACCACAGCTGTCAGTGTGCAGGAATAGCAGAAGAGCATTTGGAAGTAAAGCCAAGATTTGAATATAACTGAGATGCAAGCTTAGGAATCCTTCAGGACTTTCTGGAACTAATATGGTACCGTAGGATGGAAGACTTTGTGCTTGCCACACTGCAATGGTCCATACATACAAATGTCACCAATTCATCATAGTTCAGTATAAATGTAAGATGTTTCTCTCTAAAACAAAAGCTGTCATGCAATAACCAAAAAGGTCAACTCCAACAGCTCAGGTGGAGAAAGAAGATGATTAAAACATGGCCAGGACTGCTGATGCTTATGGCACCTTTGTCATCAGGAAGCTACGCTCAAGATTTAATAGGATAAAGTTAGGGGAGACTCTTCAAACAAGAAATATTCTCCACATATCGGAAAGATTCAGTATCTTAGCAGACTCTAATATAACTAAGAGTAAAGAGCAACATACTGGCACAGGCTGCTCTTTTGAGTTCAAGGAGCATCAAAATCTAAGCACTTCTAGAACAAAACAGGGATATGTTGACACTCATTTTGACAGTCTCTCTCTCTCCCTCTTTTTAGGGATAATATCAAACTATACACCAATAACCTGAATAACTTATGAATAGTGAGCTATGCCCAGTAGCGCTTCCCTTAAAAAGCAGTTCAAAAATCAAACCTGTCAACTAACACTAGCTGGAGAACAAAGCCAGAAAGCTAGATGTGTGTCCATCATTTGCAGTTCCACCATGTAATCCACCGGGCTGATACTGGTGAGAACTTCTAAAGATGTTAAAAAATACAATTGTCAGTGAATCCTCGGTGGTGGTCTATTTGAAATGAGCTGGAACTTCCAGTCCCGTATCTACTGGACACCAGACAAAACACTACTCTAAGTGGCAACCTTGCAGGTGGCAACAGAGTTAAATAACAGACCAGGCTCTGTTCCCTGTCTTCAGATTTCTGCTGGTGCAGACTGCAAAGACTGAGGGAAGCAAGCATGGTCATATCAAAAAGCATCAACAGCAAAGAGGGCATTCCTGAGACTCTGAGAAGTGTGATGCCATTATAAGCAACATATTTTATTTTTTTAGAACAAAACCCAGTTCTTACACATATACAGTTCTTAAAAGCTAAACTGGGATTGCCAGATTCAGTAATAGAAGTCATCTCTTTTCACTTGCACATGCTATTTTTCAAACATCTCTCAAGGCTTAGCTTCCCTGCCCCCGCCCCCTCATTAAAGAAAATGAGGGAGTTATGGTCTTTAAATGAGCAGAAGTTCTATTTGCATTTGGATTATTCAGGAGGAGGAAAACTGAACGTGGCTTTAAGGACTAATTTTTGAGTCATATGCCCACTTCTTTTTCTGCCAGAACTTAATCTCTAAAAATGTATTATTGGAAAAAAATGTGAGGACTTCTTGGAAGAATGAAATCTCCCAAAGAAGCTGTGTAATCTCATCACTGAAAGACATGGTAGCAGGGTCCCTCAATCAATGTCTAGATTTTGTCATTTTGGTAGACAGTGTAATCTGCATCTTCTGACATTTTCAAGACTTGCCCATGTAAAGCCCTAGCAACCTGATCTGCTAGGATCTGATCAGATGGTGGCGATAACCCTCTTTTGAGTGAGAGGTTAGAGAGGACAGCCAGCTCCTCCCTTCTCAAAAACATGGCTATGAACTTGTAACGCTATAGAGGGACATGGAGGGAAATGACTTTTGTTTCGATACTCAACTATGAATGAACCCTGAAGCAGACACAAGATGTCATATCCTTAGTACCTGCTGATAAGACCTCAGCCGTCTAGTCCTATAAGCCCTCAGAGAGAACAGACATCCCTCCAGGCCCACATCTAATCCCCTGCCAGGGTAACAGATAAGGCCACTGTATCTTCATCTATTTTCTCTGCTCTCTACTTGGAGCAGGGAGAAACATACGCTAAGCATCTCCTGAGGATGAATACAGTAAATCTCAAGACAGCTATACCCAAGCCCTCCTGATTCGATTGCTTGGGCACCGCTTAAAGTCTTAGTTGTTATCTCCCTTCAGTTCTTCCAGGATGGGATTCTTCTTGCTGTGAATTCAGCAGGAAATCTCTCTCTTTCTCCACCCGCACTCCAATCTTTTATTCTCATTCCTTGTGATGGTAAAAACTAGCACAGAGCGACCACCAGAAGGGAACTTGCTCTTTCTTTATTATGTCAGAAATGCTCTTTCTTTATCCTCACCCCAGTTCCTCCTCTGACTTCCAGTACTATGGTTCCTTTGGCTCTACAACTGGGGCTGCAATGGCCTCACTGCACCCTCATGTTCTGGCGCTTCTCCACCTACCAAGATGCTTTTCACCAGTCATACTTTAGGCAGTATCTGAACCTTGCTCAACTACTACTATGTTCAGAAGGTTTCCTGTGGTCCACAATGTGCACTTGGGTTGGCCTGCTTACTTCCCCAAGTGCTAAAAAAGCTGCTCCTCTCAGAGAAGGGTTCATTTCCAATTCCTTTGTGGATTGAATTCAGAGATGTCTTGGTTATTGTTGCTTTCCTTTACTGCACATGTGCACTTCATAAAATATTCTCCAATGAAGTTACAAAAGAGGAAGTAGCTGCTCTGAAAAAAAAAAGTTAAGTTCCATTTTGCAGTTGTGGGGCTGCCTTCATTTCCTCTGAATGCCATACCCCAAGTTTTACAAGAGTAAGTCTTGCAAGAGTTGATTACTTCAGTGGAACCAATTGTTTTATATGAGAAAACACTTCAGCTCAGTAAGTCCAGATTTTTATGTCGGGTAAAGATACTGAGACGTTTCACAGCGAGGGACAAAGTTCCACAGACAAAATCCATTTCCTTCTTGAGCCCAGTAGATACTGAATGTCCAAAGGATACTTCAGCACAAATTGTACAAAATAAATCTGAGCCTGAAAATCACTTATTGTTTTGCTAGTAGAGGAACACACTTCCTGTCTGACTTCAGGTGCTGAATTCTGCAGACGAATATCACACATCCGGTAACACTGTTCTTGCAGAGTCTTTGGAAGGTACTACACACAGAACTGAGGAACTGTTTTCCTTCTGCGCTTTTATCCTGGTTTGGGAAGACGGTGACCCCCGTGTTCAAAGCAACTGCTTGGGCTGCAAGCTGGGTTCTGCTTCAGCTTTCCTACAACTGGTTTAAGCAAATTAATGCCTCAGTTTCTCTATCTATTGAGTGGGATTCATAACATTTCCTAAGGACAGTAACAGTTGAGATTTTAATTTATTATGGAGCATAAGGAACTCAGATAATAGTCTAGAGGCCATGGCAAAAAATATATAAATAAGCCTGTCAGCTGCTGGCCAATATCCAGAAATCTGGCTACCTCTAGATGAGAGAGCCTGCCCTGTCCACAGGTTCATTACTCCATATGACCTTTCCAATGCTTTTGCTAGGCCTGAAACAGCTGTCCTTCCTCATGCACAGCTCCCACTAGGGTATGCAGATTTCAGACCCCTGTTCTGGTGCTGTCCTGGCCATCTGCCTGCAGCTGCCCTTGGCTGCAGGCTTACCCTGCCCCATCCATATGTTCTCTCCTTGCAGTCCATTTGCCAGGCTTCCAGGTGCTGCCCTCTGATGCCTACTGATACTGCCAGGAGTTTTAGTAGAGATGTCCTGCCTACCCACATGTTGACAGCTTTGCCATATTCTGGCTGCCTGAAGTTGCCCTGTACACCTGCTCTAAATGTATTCTCCAAATGGACTGTGCTGCTCCGTTTCATGCCACATTTTTTTGGAATGCTTCCAGGAGAAATATGTTAAAATAATCATCATAAAAGAGATACTTGCTCCCTACTCAGTTCTGAAATCCTAATGGTGGAAAAATTCAGCTTATTTGCTCTAAAAGCAACATTGGACTCAAAAATAATGGGCATCTGGATGTTTCTGAATATCAGCGTTACAGGAAAATATCCATGGTTTTTCAGCTCAGATGATTCCACTGAGACTTTTAAGGTGCCAGACAAGAAAACTGGGAATATAATTGGGAAAATATATAAACCTAAATTAAATAAACTTCACCTACTTAGTACAGTGAGGATAAACATATGCAACATTTAGTATTTGTAACTTTTTTTAAAATTGCCTTGCTTTATAGCATGCTACTAGCCATAGCACTCAATAAAACCAAGCAGTGCAAGTTACAAATGCATTAATCACCAATAGCACATAGCAGGAAATCAAATAAAATAAAAATGAATGATGGCGATAATTCACCCTCAACATGCATTCTAGCTTCCAGCGTTAATGCAGCATCATATGGCTCAAATATACATCTGTATGGTGGGGGTTTTTTTGAGAACTGAAGGAGGGGTACATGATGCAAGTGGCAGAATGACGTGCACACACACAAAATATTGCTCTGTACACCAATAAATTATATGACAGCAAACCAACCATGCAAACACTAATTATACTTTCCTTTTTACTAATTGTTTGTGGTCTCTTTTAAGTCCTTTACTACTGGTGCTACAAATTTAAGAGTTTTTGTTGGTGTTAAAAATAACCAACACACCCTCCCTGCCTTCAATTCAAGACCTTTTCTGTTTGTCCCATTCAGCCTGTGCTCTGCTGGAAGGTTATTATAATCTTGGCATTCATCTGTTGCATTTCTTTCAGAGAATCCACATAAGCAAAATCTGTTGGCAGGAATATTGTTGGTTTAGTATTCAGTAACTTCTAATATACAAGTAACATGATGCTAAAATTAAGACCCTCTGTATGCTGTATTTTCCAATTATTCCATTCTAATAGCAACAGACAATGATAATATAAATCATAGCAACAATTAGCATGATGATTCTTTGCTTGGATACACTAGAAGACATCCAAATCTATGCAAAAAAAAAAAACAACAACAGAAATTTAAGAAGAAAGCGTGAAACAATGTAAGATGACCCTTTTACTCTGGCATCTCAGAGTTTATATTCTTGCACTCATGCATCAAAAATCACTGTTAGCCTGAGAGAAATTGTGATAAAACGACCGCTCTTTCCCCCACCCTCCTTTTCACTTACCTTCTGAGGGCTGAGGGGTCCCACAGGGAGTGGAAGGGGTCTTCAGCTCTTCCTGGGACTCAGTGGACGCTGGGCTGACACACTTGGGTACAGGCGAGGATGGGGCTGAAGGAGATCTCAGGTTTAAGGACAGCTCACTTCTGCCTCGGCTTACGCTCCGACTCTTCAGCTCCTTCTCATACTCCTCTGCTGCCAATCTCTCCAAGTATTTGTATCTGAAAGTTAAATTCCAGAGGGTTTCCGTAAAGAAAAAGAAGTCTGTGGCTGATGCTTGTTTATGGATGAAACACCTGCAGAGAATGAGCTGACTTCCTGACACAAGGGGTACAGCGCTAAACTGCCTGCCTGGTCAATCTGCCAAAAACCACACACTAAAGCAAGGACTATTGCCCCGAAAAATGTTAAATTGCTCATGACAAAACAAAAGCAAAAACCAGCAGAGTTAAAGAGTCCTTAGATATAGATTGTGTCTGCATGGTCTTCCTCCTTTTGGAAGCGTTTGTCTGCCCTCCTTTTCACCCTCCTCCTTCACCTCCTCCTCCTCCTCCCAGCCCTCCCTCTCCCAAAACTAAAATGGGAGGGGGAAAAAAATAGAAAAAAAGAACACCTCTGAAGCCAGAGCCTCTTAATACTCATGCAAACAGCCAAAGTCTGAGACTTGCTGCAAGGAAAGTGGTTCAGTGCAGCAGACAAAAACAGATCTCCCTGAAATAATACCAATAATAAATTGTTGGATTGACTATCTAAAGTCTCTGAACCTGCTTCTATTTGCTCTGAGAGCAATGCACTGGAATTCACTTTGTTCTCTCCAGAGTCTACAATGGAAAGTTTTCTTTTTTTTATTCTAAAAAATTTCTGTGCCGGACTCAGACATCCAATAGCTTGGACCTGACGTCACATGTAGTTTATTCATCAAAGTCACTTTAAAAGAACAAAGATACATCTGTTTTGCATTTTAGGCAGGCAGAACTCACTAACTGTTTATTAAGACCAGCTACCAATCATATTCTTCATAGTGTGCTTTATACATTTCGACCAAAATAACTTTGAAATCCGTGCCTCTTCCAGATGTCTGCTAATTTTATCCACCATTATTTGCTAAGGAATAAATTCATGAATACAGCTGGATTGGGCTTGAGACTGTTTGTCTTACCCACAAGTGAACTGTTAAACAGGTTAATCGAGACTACTGCTTATGCCCCCAAAACACTGTGGTCATCCTCCTATAAGCCGCCGTTGTAAACACTTCGTAACAGGGAACACCTCTCCTCCCCCCTTCTGCCTCACTGACAGCCTGAATTAGTGTACGAGGGGGCATTAAAGGCAGGCAGGGTAAAGAAGGCAGCCATATGTGGTAACAAACATGCTTACTACAGATGGGAGCCACACATGCATGCACACTTGCAAACGTCCATACAGAGCACAGAAACGTGTCTTTGAAGAGCAGTCCTTGTGTTTTCAGAGGCAATTTGCTTTACTGCAAACAGCAATAATGAAGAAAAAACTCATTTTCCTTTATTCCTCCAGAGGTATGCACAGGCTTTGAACAAATTCTGCAAGAAAAGGAACCCCTACAGACTCTGGATGAAAATATAACAAGCCACATACTTGTATGGTTATAAAACAGGAACTGTTTACAGTTCTAACATGAAGCCAATTCTGGAGAATGATTTCTGCCTTTTCAATAGAGGAGAAAGCCTTTCGCTAGCATTAGCATAATGTTTTGTTACAGCCCATGAAGCCAGTCTTTCTTTTAATGTTGGTCACTTACATATTGCGCCTTCCGCCTCCTCACAAGTAGACCAGATGGGACTTCAGCCCCATAAAGAGCCATTCAAACCCATGACTTAGCTCAGACAGGTACAGCCCAGCTGGCTGCCGCCGAGGAGGGGTTTGCAGTTTGCCAAAATGCTACAACAAAGATCTGGATGGATCCTTCTATAAAGGGGGGGAACTACAACGTTTTCTTGTCCTCAGCTCTTTTTCAGCTGCTTTAACATTTTAGCTTCTGTAGCTGTGTGCTGCACAGCCAACCAGCAAAGCAGAGGACTACTGTCAAGCTGCGCCTTCTCAAAATGTATCTGCTTGTTATACTGAAAGAAAAAAGGGAACCAGAACAGCAAGTCTCATGGCGGTACATAAGCATAACTAATTATTAAATGGGTAAGCTAATAAGTAGATAAGCTAATTTAACCAGGAAACAAAAATCCTTCTAGAACCAGGTATTAACATTTCTTACTTGATAAGCAACATATATTTTGGGTATTTTTTCTTTCAGCCCAATGTCTTAACAATGAATGAATGCAGCATCACACACATAAGGTCTCACAAAGACAAAAATCTGAAGCTGAAAGGATGAGCTACCATCTCTCTGCTGCAATTAGCTCCCCCCCTACAGGACTGACACGTTGCCTCTGTATATACTACCACATTCTTTAAATCACAGAAACCTGCAGGCATCATCACGCCTATGCCGACTCCTCCCTACAGACAGAGCGAAAAATCTGTGGGCTATCCATTTGGTATACTTCATGTACATGACATTCCATTTACCATCTTCAAGCAGATGAAAATATCATTGTGAGTTCTCCATGTCTCTGAGCAATGCTCTAAGGGTGACTTAAAATGTTCATGTACCAACAAAGTCACTGGTTGGAGACCACTTGAGCTGTAAATCACACTAAAAAGGACCTGGGAGCTCACTGTTGTTAGGTTGTTTTTAAACTACCACTGGGATACACCCAACCAAGCAAAGTAAAAAAAAAAAGGTCTCAAATAATTGAACAGCAAAAACATGTGAAGCGAATGGTGCTGAGTTACGCTCTGACCCCTTGAAACTGCAGGAATCTTTCTCACTCACAACGAGGCCACCACAGAGGCATTGGAAAAGTGGGTGCCTGTATTCTGGAGCTCTAGGGTGATGTGATAGCACACAGAATGCTCCAAAGATTTGACAGAATTAAGACAAATCAGTGCTTTTAACAGAGCCTTTCCTATGTGCTCAATATTATCTACATCTACTTTTCCACTCTCATAAGGAGCAAACGTCCAGATTTTAACTAGGATTTTAGCACCTTGGCCGTAGCATTTTCTTATAGCCCATGCACTCTCTTTAAACACGTCAACATGCAACTTGCTTCAGGAAATTCATTTGTGCAAAAGTGTTTGCTTAAAAAAAAAAAAAAGTCACAGAAAGCCAGTGCAATGGACTTCTGGAGCAAGACTTCACTTGCAGAAGTTTTCTCCAATATTTATACACTGTCAAAGCAAACATGCGTCTTTCCTCTTTATGAGGAAGAACTGATAGTTTAACATTTCAGTTCAAAAGAGCCCTAAGGATAAACACACATTCCTAATGACCAGTGAAATTGTCTCAGATTGCACAGTACTGATGCTCTGCTGTGAACACCTCCCCAGAAATACTCCAGTTTACTTGGCATATTCCCTTATAACTTGAAAGTACTGGAGAGCTTGCTTCTAATTTGTTTCAAATCTCGCTGATGAGCATGCTTTCTATAAAAGGTTTTACCAGCTAAAATCAATGTATGATGCCTATGTGCTCAGAAGCATTTAATTTCAGAAGATGGTTTAAACTATTTGTATTTGTTTTGGCTGGAAGGACAAAGGAAAGCCTATCCACCTTTTCTTATTCTTAGAGATGTCAAATTTTTTTTTTAATATTAGCTACTTCAGCTACCATAGATTAGACTTCAGTCTACAGAAACAAACTGCCTCCTGTATGATGATTTTGCAAAAAACCCCGAAACAAACAACGCCACAAAAAACCAAACCAAACAAAAAAACCCGCAGCAATAAAATGAGTTTTGAGATGGCTGCTCTCATACTTTGATAATGTAATTCCAATTCTTCACAGTCCAAAAGTATCTCCAGAGAGTAACCTTTGGAGGACTGTAAAAGCAGTACTGGAGCAATCTGGATGATTTTTCATCTACTATTTGTTCAGTAATGTGCATGCTTTCCAGGTAAAAACAAGAACTCCCTCCAGGGTGTAATTACTAGTCAAGGTAGAGATGAAGCTACTGAAAGGCAAAGGTCTTTAATTGAGTATTCCTTGAAAAATGTGCTTTCATAAGCACGTAGCTCCCAGCCTAGCCCAGAGTTTCTAAACTACTTAATTGAATTTTAAAAAAGAAAAAAAAACCACGCCAAAACCTCAGTCCCTTTAAATAAGCTATTTAAATAAATCTAAAACAATGCCACAATGATAAACACTGCTTGGCTTTGTAACTTACTTGCTGATCTTTAGAGAGATCGGCAAAGAAAACTTGGCCCTGAAAGATAAAACTATGCTGGGAGTGGGTCAGAGCCATTTCCATCAGTCTGTGACAGTTTTGCAATGCTTGTGACCCCAATTTCCTTTATCCTCAGTTGCCTTTTCTGACCCTCCAGAAAGCTCGGGACCCACTGGGTGAGAAAGACAGGCTTATTCAATTCGTAACTATACTAAATTTGGGCAAGTTTCTGAGGCAAACGGAGTAAGCTTATTTCCCACACAAATAGATAAAAGATAGATCATCAATCATTCTTATGCATTCCAGCCCCACTGCTCCTCATTTATTGCTGTGCTTACAGCTGGACTTCATTCTCCTCTTTAATGAAACAACTGCTTTCTTATAGAAGTCTTTCAAAATTTAAGTGTTCTGTGCATGCAGAGTTAAAAATGTAAATAGATGACAGCTCCACAGAAAAGTATATAGGAAGTGCAAACAATCACAGGGAACGATGGATGCATTATATACAAACCTCTCTTCTCTTGCTTGTCTTAGTTCTTCTCTTTTGTCTAAGTAATCGCGGCTAAAAAGAGAATTGCAGTAAATTGCAGAGGAAAGAATAAGAAAGAAGAATAAGGTAACAGAAGTATAAGTACAGTAGGAGAAACCAAGAGCAGTACAAGCAAGCTGATCAGAGACAATGAAGGGTGCTGTCAACAAAAACTATTAGTTTGTTTTTGCAAAAAAGGCTGAAAAGTATGTGTGTATACTTATCGATGCATGTACCACATGTATGTCTACACCAAATACATAGTTTGGAAGGTTACTACAACTAATTATAAAAAAAAATCAAACCCAAAAGTTCAAAACTTGAAGCACATTTTGAAACCTGGGATCTGAAATTAGGTACTATGAACTGGACTTGTCCCTAAGGAGAGGGCACATTAATGACTACTAAACTGTGCCTCACTTGCTCCAACGAGAACGCCACGAGAGCGACTGCAGCACCTGGCAGGCTGGGCCAAGGCAGGGAACGCACCGTGTTGCCCCTCTTTCTAATATACCTTTCCTCAGTGTCTTTTAGTTGCCACGGTTGGAAACGGGACAGCGGACTGGCGCTACTGAGTAGGACAGTTCTTCGTTCTTACAAGGCCCGTGCAGGATCATCGGACAGGTAACAATCTTTACTTTATTTTTCACCCTGAGTTTTAGATACAAATATCCCTCTATGTCAGCTGTCCCTCCCACAGCTCCTCCTCAAGTAACTCATACATTTAGCTTTTGCCAAGTCAATTTTGCTGGATGGCTGGGCACTGTGTTATTGGATAGGGCTGTCACATCCACAAAGGTGGATGCAAATTTAACTGGGAGCACAGCAGCACCCACTGAGCATCCAGCCTGCCTCAGTATCACAGCAAGATAGCTCCTTACAATATATTTTTAATATTTTTCTGAATCTGGTGGACAAAATTGATGAGACTTTCACCTTATCTTCTAGAGTCTTCTACAGCATAACCTGTGAGTACCAGAAACATTTTCAGAACTACTCTATTTATGAATATACCACTATTGTTTCTCTTCTATTGTGTCACCAAATAAATTATGTATCATCTACTATACCAATAGCTATTGAACATCTGCTATCAATTGCTCTTCAAAAGCCCATTGACATGGAACACATATTACTGTTTCAGGCTATCTCCACGTCCTTTGAATGCATGAACTCATTATCCTTTTATAATATTTTCAGAGTATTCTTTGGAATTACAATAGCTACGGGAATAACTCCAAGGGGAAAAAAAAGGAAATCTAGGAATCTTTCAGCAGGCAAATTTTAACTTTACTCTTTCTCCTTTGACAACATTCACCTTTCCCTGCAGCTGAAGAATAACTCTTGCATTTTTACGACATATTGTTCTACATATGCAATGGGTACAATAGTCCTTCTACTGAGAAAAATGTTCATTACTTCTGCTAGCAACAGCTTATGAAGCTTTTTAAAACTTGTCCTAAAACCAAGCTCTTTCACAACTAGTGATGCTCTCCATTAAATTATCCTCAATTTGTCAATAATGGTGCCACAACCTAGTGCAATGTTCTCAAGGCAGAATTGGAAAGAATGAGATAACAAATGAGTCATGATGGTAAATCCAGTACTGCTCACGAGTTTAAAGGCTGTGAATTGCAAGTGCTATTTTTAATAAAAAATACATCTTCAGAGGCTGGGTTTCTAGCCAGCCTGATGATATGATAATGTAATCCCAGGAACTCTTACAAAACTGCCCATGACTGTTTGCTGTGGCTTCATGCTCCTCCTGCCAGACTGTTTAATCAACTGTGGGATGCTGGCTGTCTGCAAAGTTAGGTGGCTTTGGAGACCCTCTACTCAAACATAACTTCTGAGTGACCAGGGAACTCAAATCTAGATGATGAAAACACTGGGCATTGAAAAACCATCATCTTAAATATGCAACACAATCATGATGTTTAGTTAACCAGGTCCTAACTCTGGAGTAATGGGATGAAGACGTATATTTAAAAAATAATAGTTTTTCTGGCTTTAAAGAAACTCTTTTAGTGACAGAAAACTACTGTAGCCAACCTCCAGTGAAATGTGCAGATCTGTTATTCAAACAGGTCAAGCTGCCAAATGTCCTGGTGGCTTTTTTGGTCTGGGAGTTTCCTTTCTGAAAGATCGTGTTGGCTGTCCATGGCAGCCTTCTGCAGCCTGATGATACCACTTAGAGGGAGGGTTTTGGAAGAAGCTTGAAGATGGAGACCTGATTGTTTCTGTTTCAGGAGAACATGGGCAGCTTTTGGCTGGCAAAGATCCTATTATGGTGCTCTTCCACCTTCCCTCTGCCTCTCATTTTCTTCTAAACTAGCTATCTTCTGGAGCCAGGAAAGCATCTCCTTCAACCAACCAACCAAAGTCGCTTCTCTTTCCAAATTCACTATGACACAGACTTAATAAAGAGATTATCACAGTGAAAACAATCCTGCATACTAATAAACAAGATCACATGAATCCCAGTGCCATCTTTTCCATAAATATCAAGTCCAAGACTACAAAACATTTATCCTACCATTCTTTAGATTACTACATTATGTCTTCTAACTACTAAAAATATGTTTACTTTTCACTCCTGTTTATGAGGAAACTGGTTTCTTAGTGTACATTCTTCAGACAGTAGGCAAACCAACATTCAGGTGTAGGCATCTTATGTATACTAAGCTCACAACAGTCTTTGCTAATGCTGTGCTGAGATTTCCAGGCATGGATTTAACAGGCGAAGAAGACCTGATTCTTATTATTTTCAGGCAGCACATCCTGGGATCCCACAGCACACTGCATAGTCTCAGATGTGAAAATGGAGAGTCCTATATTCAGGTGGGGCCTTTGTCTGGCCACGGTTTGAACAATAGTTTTTCTAATTATTTTCTGTCAGTTCTTGTTTCCAGGAGGATGAGATACAGCTTCAGGAAAGCAGGAAAAAGTGTAGTTTAAAAAGACTACCATACCTCTTGAGACCTCAAAACACTTTTACTTTGCAGAACATAAAAGCAAAAAGATGTCTCAGTGCTGTCCCTTTCTCCCTTCTTGATACCTTCCTTCCACTGTTTCATCTTCAAACCCTATGCCTCATTGAGATTATATTTTGAGAAAGAGTACATTAGCTAATAAAATCTGGCCTCTGCAGATATCCAGTCAGTATAATTGGCAAATACATAGCTGTCTTTAAAAAAATTGCTGGCTTATTAAATGCCAAAATTCATCATGATGTGCGTAATAGATCAGTTCTTAAAATACTTAGATCAAGAAAGGTATCAAGAGAGACACACAAACTATTCATCAATTCAATTATTTTGCAATCGAATGTCTTGATGATTTACAGACCCATCACACATTAAAGCAACAGACTGAGATCAAATTTCATTCCTACTTGAATTTGTTTCTTTCTTCACGTTCTATCCTTTGCAACCTTTCTTCTCTCTCCTGACGTCGTCTTTCTCTTTCTGCTGCCAAGGTCTCCTGGTGCTGCCGAAAAGATGATGTAAGAAGACCACCCAAAGCTGGCCTGCAGAGAAGGCAGATCAGATTTCTCAGTGTCACTTTTATTGATTATACTGGCAAAAAATGAGTAGCAATTGTTCAGTAAGTAACATAATCCCAACCAACAGAATGACATGACAATCTTTACATACAGATGCTTCAAATCACTGGCTAAGTATCTTCTTGCTAAATTGATTTTAGATAATGTGAAAGATAGGGTAGGCTTCTTAAACTGCTAAATTTCTAAAGCTCAAATAAAGTGCGTGTAAGAATTCGTCATTCTACTTTAACTCCAATACTGCCTAAATAATTTTTTTTAACTGTATAATCCTGTTGACTGAAAAGCTGAATCCTACAATGAACTTTTTATTTTTTCAGCATTTTCCAAACATGTTATGCAATGATGTTAAAAACAAATGTGTCACAAACACCTGAGAAACTTGTATCTAGAAAAACAAGCAAGAGAAGAGGTAAGAATCACACCTCAGAATTTGAATGTTTTCTAAAGTAGGGGCAAATTTTCCCTTTATACACTAACAAATTCTGTTATCATGATTTCCTCTCTGCATGTGCTGCAAAAGCAAAATGAATCACATATGGGTACATATCAATAAAATACACAGGGACAGCACTTCTAGTTATAATAATCATTAAGTGGCATAAAAAGTGCTATAAAAAATCAGAGGAACTGGGGCTGGAGGGGAACAGATTACCCTTTTTCCTCACCTTGCCCAGGGTAGGATTTAGTTTCCTCAAACCATTCTTGAAAAATGTTTGTCTGACATGCCTTAAAAAATCCTTAATGATGGATGTACCGCACACATCTATTTCAGTGCTTAACTACATCTGTCAGCAAGAACGGCTTCTCTGCTGTCTAGCCTACATTGCTTTTTTTGTTTGTTTGTTTTTACTGTTTAGACCCATTGGTTCTTGTTCTGCCCACAGTAAACAAAAAGAACAGTTCATTGCCACTTGCTTTATGGCTAAGCCAGAATTAGTGCAAAAGGGGACTTCCTCGGCAGTTCTCTGACCGTAACTATGAACTGGATGCTCCACAGTAGGTTACTATTATGAAGGAGGCTCGATGTCACCACAAGCAAATGTACATCAAACTTTTAGCTGTTGTTCAGGAGGCTGTTAAGACGCATGAGATAAGATGGCAAATGCCCTGCCAATAAAGTGGGACTTTTTAATCAGAAATGGCAGCCCCTAAAGTGGAGACTTCTCAAATATATAAATAATTTACTTTTTTTCGGAGATGTAATAGCTTCAAGTAGCAAATACGCTTAAAAAAGCTACATCTATATACCCTTACAGTTTGGTCTTGACACAGATTTCTTATTTTTTTTCACTGCAAGCACTGCTTTGGCTAGGAGAGTGGTTCCTCTTGCACATCTTTCTCCCAAAATGGTGGTACTGGTACCATCAACCTCTCACATGGCAACAGAGTGACCTCAGAATAAACATGTCTGTCTTTCTGTCTCTTAGGCAGGAAAAATCTCTGTTGTACGGAGTGGCTTTATACAGATGTAAATGTATCCACACTGATTGAATTAGACTGATAAAATCAAAAAGACATAACATGTAGGGTGGTTTCTGTGCACTGCTGTAACATGAGTTTTGCAATTAAAAGATTAATGAAAGAAACAGATACTGCCTTTTCTGAAAAGAAACTGAACCCCATCTCAAGGAAGGTTCCTAAACCAGCAACGCAAACCTGAATAAATTTCCATTATTTTTAAGAACTCAGGCCCTTTCCCTTGTTTAGTTACATGCCTATGGATGCACCATGTCGGCATTTAGTGTAATGGCAGCAGTTCACCAGTGAAAACAGGGGCAGGAGAAGACAAAAACATTAACACAAACCTATCTTCCCCAAGTGTCTATGTCTGTGAAGCAGGAACGTCACAAAACATAGCCATTTCAGCCCCACTGGCAGCAGGGCAGTATGAATATAATTTCAATAATTTCAATAAATTGAATTTCAATATGTCACATCCCACCCGCATAAACATTACATAAGATGGTATAAAACTTGATATTCTGTAAGCCTCCCTGCTGGCACTCCTCCAGAGCTACAGTATCAATGCTGGATCATGCTCAAAACCATAAAAATCTCTAATATGCCTCAGCACTAAGGAAAGGAAAAAAAAATTCTCGAACTCCAACAGTCAAGTACGTGTGGTGAATTTTCCCTTGAACACATTTTAAATTTATTTAACCTTTGACCTTTTAGTGCATATTGCATGAGAAAGCTCTCAGCAGGAACAGTAGCACCACTGTACTAAGATTCAAAAGCTAGAGCTCCATCCCTGTGGCAGCATGAAAGACCATGGCAGGAAGGTGGGATAGATCATCAGAAATTGCTCTCGAAAGAGGAAAACTGGACAGTGCCTCCACATGAAGACATCTGGAAATAAACTGGAGAGATGGCAAAAAGAGGGTCCCTATGTGCTCGTATCTGTGCCATGTATGTAGCTTGCTAAACCATTGCAGCCCACCCCATCCAGCTGCCCTGAGGTCTGCAAGCTCCATTTGGAGACAAAGGAAGTTCTGACCTAATGAAACCTGAAGGAAAATTAAGGGGAAGGATGCGGTGATGCTGAGAGACCAAAAGAGTGACTGTAGGTCTGCACACCATCTAGCAGGTTGGAAACCTTCAGCTCTGACTAAGCTCTTTGAGGCTCCACAGTAAATACACATTCTTATCCAAGGGATTACAGGGGAATCACATGGATGTGTGCAGCTTAGTCCTGCAGACGGGAGTCTAACCTGACTTTGGTTGTAAAATGTCTCCACATGCCAAAACACCTTGTTCAGAGGTTTGATCTCACACAGTTTGGTTAGCATTGCTTGCTCGGCTAAAATTTGCAGATGTATGAACAGCAGCCTCACAATCTAAATAAAGATCAACGACCATACAGCCAGTAAAAAAGCTAATGCCTAAGAAACTGCTGAACATCCACATGCCATATTGGTGTACCACCTCTTGGAAACTAATGAAATCGATAATAACTAGCCAAAACTTGATATTTCCCACTGGTTATTATAGGTCCGTATTTCAGCTAAGTTCCAGCTATAGGGTGCACACACATACCGCAGACAATTCATTTGTCCCAAACAGAGCCAGTTCTGGACTGCCATACTGCACACAACACTCCATTACAAGAAATGGTCAAAACTAACAGTCAAAGCTTCGAGAAGGTTCTGTTGAAACAGCTTATAATTAAACAGACAGGAATACGGCCGGCTGAATCCTTGTGTGGCACTGACTTAAAAAAAACCATCAGGTTTGGGGTTTTCAGTCAAGTTTAGAAAACAACAGGCAATGCAACAGCACCGATATTGCTGTGTTAGTGCTCGCTTAGGGGTTAGGTCCTGCGCCGTCCAGTCCACTTGACCAGACGCATCTTCCCTCTGTGAAGACCACATCTCACATCAAGTGCTGAGACCATTTCCCTGTGAAACCTTGTAAACTCACAGCTTCACAGTTGCTATCAAACACTGTAACTGAGCTGGTATTCAGATGCATTAATCCTCTTTTTAATGTGAGCTGCAACTGTAAATGAGCAGATAAACTCTATCCTTAATTTTCTACATGTGCATAAACTAAAACTGGAGAAAACAAGTGGTACCTTCAGGGTGTACAAACCCGTACAACAGCCAGAAGGAAAGGCAAACGGTAAGAGATATTCCTCAAATACTTTAAACAATCTGAAAAGGGATTTGTCTATGTTTGGTTTGTCTGTAAAATCTGGGGTTTTTTTGTCTCTGTATCCCCCTGGCAATAAGGCTTAAAATAAATGTTTCCTTTCACTGAACTCATACTTAAATCGCAGATGGCAGCAGGACTGGCCAAACCAGCAGGCACGAAGGCTTGGGCTGAGCCTTCAGGTAATTTTGATGCTCTGATGCTGTTTAAAAGGTGACAGTACCTTCAGCAGTAGTGTGTTTAATTCTTACTGGTGTAGGATGCATTTTAAAAATGGGCGAGCAAGGAAAAGGCTGGGGAAAAAAAACTGGCATGCAATCAAAGGTGGTAAGAGATTTTAACAGAAAAGAGTATAATAAAAGCATAATAGAGTGATCACTCATGAAATGGGTTTATAGCTAATACATGCCAGTATTTTAATGCTGCTGTCATATGTTACCAACTGGTAATATCAACCATTTGTTCAATTCTACAAAGACAATCCAGAAAGATGCTTACTCTGACTACTATTTTTAGTCTTGTAGAGAACATAAGGCTATTAAGAATGGACTGTTAATACAAAAATATTAAGAAAAGCTCTCTTCCGCCTGCTGTTAAAATCAGCGAAAACTAAACAAGCTATGTTATTACACTCTCGTTCCAGAAAGAAAACACACAGTGAGAGTATGTCTAAGTCTGGGGATTTGTGAATATAGCTCCCCACCACAGTGTTAGGACCTGGGGACACAGAGCTCATTAGTTACTTATCTTGCTGGAAAAAGATAGGAAAGAGCAAAGAATAGAGTGAAAAAAAAAAAGAAGGAAAAAGGCGGCAACAAAAAGATACATGGGGCAGAGGATACAAAGCCAAGCCATTGATTATGAGCCAAAACTCTTCTGAATAAAAATTCACCTAACCTGACCTACTGCATTTAACACAGCAGTGAATTAGTAACACAAGCTCAGGGAGACACAAGGTATCTCACACTTTTTTCCAAGTACTTGCAGTTTTCTGACAACACCCCATCACAGACTATATATTGTGAAAGGGGAATATGTGACTTGAATTACTCTAACCTTGCTGAAAATTGAAGAAAATATTTCTGTCTTTACTCTAAGCCATTTTATTAAGGCAAAATTGCAATTATCAACTTGAAAAGTTCTCCATTCACGTTAACTCTGAAATATACTACTTTAGTGGTTGTGTTTTCCTCTGTTAATTGAATGTTAAAAATTTGCTAAATGGAAATGGGTATCTATAGCAGGAATACGAAATACAAAGGTATATTCTTGGCAGCTTAAAAAAGATTAACAGTCGACTGATAGGAGGAAATCCCATTCGGTCATAAGGTTAATATTCGGGATTTTCTTTAATACACCAAGGGTCAGAATCATTAATAACCTTAATAAGGAAGCACTAATTACCCATTTTTCCAAACTGCTCCTGCTCCAGCAGTCATGGGAATGCTTACAGAGAAGGAACAACAGTCGGCAGCTCCTACTCAGGCCTTAAGTAACTCTAAATGTCTCCTGGCTTTAACAAAATAAATCCACTTTCCAGCTTAGAAAGAGACAAAAGAAGACGCAAAGCTGCCAAGAGCCATATTGCTTTTCACAGTTAAAGAAACTCTCCGTGTGTTATGTCTCCCTACATGACACGGCAAATTCAAAAGCGTGTTGATATAAGATTTTGCAAACAGACTAAACATTACTTGAGGAATCTTTACAAAACTTCTCTCAAAAATAAACACAAAATTGAGAGATAAAACTACTGACTAATGTTTCCTTCGAGAAAGAAACTTGAGAATGACCACGGGAAGAATTGATTAATGTTAGACTTTTAATTGGCACAGTGGGTCCCTGGGGGTGACTGGTGCCCTCCACACACACCGCATGCTCAGCCAGCAACACGCTGCAGTCTGAAACCATAACCCGGCTCACGTTTTCTATTTCAACATATGTATGACCTACGATGAAGCCTACAAAGCTGCAATCAAGCATAGTGCTTACACAGTAGTTCAACAAGAGGCTAAGCCAGTGTAAGCCACCGCTGCTTCCCAAACTGTAAATCATCAAGCAATTCCTAAGATCGCTTTTCCTCTTAAAATCTCAGCAATAAAGTTGAGGCTTTTGCCCTGGGCCGCTATTATCAGCTACCATGCTATCCCTTCCTCATTATGTTATTCAGAGTGAAAGATGTGCTTGGCATTT
Organism: Psophia crepitans; assembly: GCA_013399095.1. Classification (NCBI taxonomy): domain Eukaryota; kingdom Metazoa; phylum Chordata; class Aves; order Gruiformes; family Psophiidae; genus Psophia; species Psophia crepitans. The sequence continues at coordinate 386,522 of VWZZ01001259.1, forward strand.
ACCACAAGAAAAAATAGCCACGGTCTCTGGTCTGAGAGCCGAGAAGTACGTATTAAGACACACAGAAGATGGCAGGACGAGAAAGAATAGTAAAGCCAAGGAAAGGGGAACTGTTCTTGCAAGAGCAGCAGCTTTGTAGGCTCTCTAGCAAGTTTTGTGTCATAGGTTTCTTGTTTTCCTTGAGAGTTTAACAGCTGGAATAAGGTAACTCCAGACTGTAGATTAGTGATAGATGGCTAATGAAAAAAAAAAAAAAGATAAAAGGAAAAAAGAGAACCTGCCAAGAGACTTCATCCAGCTGCACCTCCCTGGTGTTGTCAATTACAGGGACCTTTAATTTTAGTAAAAAGTCTAACTGAAAATCTGTTTAGCATTCTCAAGCTTTTTGGTTTGTTTTGTTTTGCTTTTGAGAGACACAAATTTGAAAAAAACACTAGACTGCCATAAAAATCACTGCATAATAAAATTCAAAAGAAGAGTATTTGCAGACTTTTGCTGTACTTCATGTTGACACTTCAGGTATGGTATTTAAAGTGTCTCTAAAATCAGTGGAGAAAAAATCACCTATAATCTAGTCATGCTAATCCTAGTGTCTGTGTGCACCTGTTGTAGAAATAAATGCTTGAAGGTACATTTCCTTTAAAGGATATATAAACACATGGAGACGAACACTCAACATTCAAGGCCTGGCATCATTGGAGCCCAAGGTAATGTACTGTTGTAGATTATAAAGCAAGTAAGATGGGAAACAGATCAAAGGATATGAAACACATTTCATCTTTCTTAAGTCTATTTTCTAATGGCCTGGAAAAGTTGGAGAGTGCATCAAACAGAAATAAGCTGCAAACACCATAGCAGGCCCTTACCAAGCTTGGAGATTTGGACAAACTTCAGAGGGACCAGGCAGAGGTGGAGACTAAGTTCACACTGGCTGGCCAAGAGGATCCAGAAGTGGAGGTTTGCGAGCTGAGCTTTCTGGCATTTGATTTAAGAGACAGAGGCAAGAGAATGCGGACCATGAGCTCCCGCTCCCTCGGCACACAGTGCCCTGAGAAGAAGGCTTTTCGAGCTAGGCTAACTGTGCTACTCTTTGACATCAAGCCCAGTAGGAACTATCTCCTGGCAAATGCGTCAGAAGAAATACACAAACACACCAGTAGGATATTTTTCTGGCAACAGAATGAATTAGAGATGGTGCTGAATTCAGGAGCTCTTGCCTTAGAAGTTAGATTCCTGTAGGGTCTCTTCTAACTATGGTCATAATCAACAATACATACACTTGACCACCAAACCCACACTTTGAGGGGGTGTGAAGCTTTGCAAGTAATGAGTTTGCTGTCCAGCTACAGATTCCAGGCTGCAGCTTTCAATCTGAGTGACTGTCTCAGATTCATAGTCTGAGAAGGCAATCTTTGGCTAAACAGAAATACCTCCAGTGTGAGCACAAGCCATGGAAATATGGAAGAGTCTTACAACACCTTCTTCCCCCCGGTAAGGCAGCACCTCAGAGGTGCAGAAAAATTATTTTCCCCCTGGCATGCTCCAGCCATGTCTTGATTTTCCCCTTTGTTACAAAAAAATTATGAGGTTAAGAAATTGAGATTGATGATTTATTATTTTTCCTTTAGGAAGTTGATTGGTGGTTTAAGTCATGAAGAGTAGGAGCAGTATATTTATGGAGTAAAGCAGTCTTTGGCAGTTGAAAACAGGAGGACTGGGTCATACTTCTTATGCATTGAGAGCGACTTTCACAAGCAGAGAGAGAGGAGAGAACCAATATATCCTTCCCCCTCTGCCAACGAAAGGCTGAACAGAAAGTGCCCTGCAATTTGCCCTCCTTCAGCAGGATTTCCATGGCTGCAACATGTACTTCAGAAACATGGGTCTCCACAGGGGACTCAGAGAAATGAGAGAGAACAACAGTATTGCAAGAAGTTGGCAAAAGGCTGCAGCTGAATTTAGAAACTGAGAAACAGTCAAGTAAGCCTTTTCTTCTGCTGTACAATCAGAAATATATACATTATGTGGATTTCAAAGAACAAAATCGAGTTACTGTTGCACTGAATTATACTGCTCTTTTGGATTCCCCACTGATCTTAGCCAAAGAGGGTTTTAAAAGTATGAATGTCAACATGTCAACCACACTACTGCTTTCTACCTAAGTTGTAGCTCTTGTTTACATAAGCAAAATGCAGCCAAGGGTTTGAAAAAGGCCTGTCAGGGTAACTGAATGGAGTGTGAATCATTTCGCTGGGCACTGCTCTAAATGCTGCTGCTTCCTTCCTCCTCATTCTCGAAGGTCAGATAAACAGTACCAGGACCTGCATCTGAAGCTCTTCCCTGCATGATAAAATACAGTGATCTTTCTGTGGAGGCCTCGGATAACTGTAATCAGAAGCTCAAAGCAGAAAATGCACCTTGGAGCTAACCACGGATACGCATCTGCTTCTTATCAAGTGCCTTCCTCTCTCCCCTCATCTTCTTGTGTTTGAATCCATGTAAATTTTTACCATCAGGAGGTAGGAAACAATGTTTACATTATCTAAGGCAAACACCATTGATAGAAGACTGTGAAAAATACCACAGTACTTTCCACTTACTAATTAGCGTCGAGTGTTGCATCATGCACTACACAGACTACTCTCCAGTGAGCAAATTTCTATCCATCGATCTCTGCGTGGGCATTTCTGCAACTCATGTCTTTCAGGACAATTAAATAAAGCAGGCTTCTGCCCTTCTTCAAAGCAGTCACGCCATTAGAGCATGCTGAACTATACATCTGCAATGGCAGCACGCTCAAAAAGAACAAGACTTGATGCAAAATGGCACCTGAACCTGTAAATTTAATTATCTTTCAAGAAATAACTACATCTATTTTGCAGGCAACACGCAGCTGTGACATACACACATTTTTCACGCTTCTTGGAGACTAATATATAAAAAGCATCAGGCTGTAATATCCCTCATATATAAGAACGCAGAAATCCTGGTGAGTTCAACTACTGTGAACAGCGAGCTGCACACTTAAACAAGAGGAGGGAGATTTTTATCTTGTGCGGTGGAAAGCAGTAAATGTAACCTGAAGGAAGGGTATGCAACTCCAAGCACTGTGTTCAGACACTTAAAACACGCAAGCGAGATCTGATAGTTGAAGGCAGAGCACTTTCCAGTTTCACAGAGAAAAGCAGAGCGAGGTGTAATGGCAGGAAGGTGCTGCTAGAAAAACTGGCCTCCAAAATATGAAATATTTTCCTAGCAGTGATGATAAATGCCGGAACGTTTTCCAGGAGAAGTCATGCGCTGCTGCTTGAAAACACGTGAAGGCACACGGGGCTTTCTTTTAGCTTCTGTGAGACCCATTACAGGTCACGACAGATGATTACAGAGCTCCCCTCTGGCCCGACTCCCCATGAATCTGCGAATTTTACAGCTTCATCCTGTGGGGCCAAGGCATTTTGGCTCCAAACCAGCAACGCACTTACGCGCATGCTGCAATGAAAGCTCGCTTCCTCTACTGGCGCAGGGCCAGCGCCATCAACCTCTTGCAGGACAGGCACAACTTTCTTTAGCCATCTCAGCGCTGGACCGCTTTGGGGTTTCTTTGCTGCAGTAGCAACCAGAAGCTTCCAACAAAACTTCAAAAGCAGCAGGATACCTTTAATTCTCACTTATCTTGCATCTATTTTGCTAAGGTAAAAGGGGCTGAAAATGCTGGTTTGGAGGTTTTTATTATGGTTTCACTCGGCAATAATTTAATTCAGATCAGGAAAGACAAATCGAGGCAAGTTACTCTAGGAAGATGAGCAAATGAAAAACGATGCCTTTCTTCCAAGATAAACTTAATGTAATTACTCACTTGAAAAAAAGGATTAAATCAATACCTCATGGCGAGAAACATGCATGCTGGAAGAACCTAACTTGAACCATTCTCAGTAGTAGACTGGAAAGGATGTGAGGCATTAGGTAGGTTCAAACGTACATACATACACACACAAACTTATATACATGTATCTCTATACACATACAGAAATATTTGAAAAATCATTATTAAAGATTAATGGGAATATAGACAAAAGATCCTGAAAAAGCCTTCAGTTCAAAAACAGGGTGGGAGATGGAATTTTCAAGAATTAGAGGCCAATCTGGCAACAAAAAATACAAAGCCCATCTGGCCTAATTGGAAATTATTTCATTAAATTATTATATTAAAGTATTTAACTAAATTAATTTAAAATTTCTACCTTTCCTCCTTAAACTCAGCATGACATCCTTTGAAGCTGTCACTTACCTCAGGTCATAACAGTCAGTTAATTTATGGTGGTCCAAATCTCTTGCCCAGAGGAATCTCCTTCATGTATCCATAACATTTTCCTATCTTTTTTCTTCCCCTAGCACCTTACATAATTCAAAAGAGTATTTGGATTGATCAAAATACTGCTTTTTTGTTGCTGGGGTTTTTTAAATTTTTTGTGTGGTTTTTTAATTATTTTTTTTACAGTGAGCTGATAATGGGTTGGTTAGTATGAGTTTGCTTTACCTACAGCAAGAAAACATATTTCTTATTGATGAAATACAATGAGATCTATCATGTAGTCTCAAGGAAGGACAAAATTATAGCCTAGGAAATTCTGAGCTAAGCATTTTTCCAAGATTTTATGGTTGATTTAAGATGATAGAAGTGAAAATAGATGCCTGAATTTATTTTAAAATGTGGAAAGAAATAAAATGTGCTTTAATTCACCTTTTAATACTTAGAACAGCATATGTGTGAAACAACTCTGTTTTATCCATTTAAGTGGAAGAAGAAGTAGGATGGAAACACATCCAGCCTTTAACATCAAGTCAGAGAAAGGCTTGAGAATGAGTGGGCAATGAACACGTCTAGATTTTTGAATGTTCTCTTCCCAACATTAGAAAAGATTTGGCTACAAAATATTTCCAGCACCCATTCAGAACAGTTTACACTTATCTCCTTTGTCCTCTCTATAAAGGAACTATTGTGAAAACACTGACTTATTTACAAACCTGTCAGATTTGGTCTCTTGAGGCGGCGAGAGAGTTGTCCCATAACGAGAAGTGGGTGTTGTAGGGGCACTCACACCAGAGTAAGGTCGTGGAGAAGAGTAAGAGCTGCTGCCATAGCTACTGTATCTGAAGCAATGGGAAGGAAAGTAGGAGAAAGGGAGAGACAGAAAGAATCCGTCAGCAAGCAGGCATGCAACAGTAAATTCTCTTGTTTAGGGGGTGGCAGTGATCCCATATCCCAGAACTTCTCAAACATCCACCTTCTGAAAATATTGGTCTAATCCCGGCTCCAAATACGTTACCTATCATCTCATTGTAATGTCAACCATGTCACGGACATAGTTGATTCAAATAGTGAGCTACTGGTATTCGTATCCAGTGAAATTAAGGAAAACAGCAGCATTTCCGAGACATGATCTGAATGTGAACATCCCTGATTTGCAAATGTTTGTGTTATAAATGGAAAGCATCCACATTCTTTTCAATTAAAGCAGGCGGTATTTTCTTTCCCCTCCCCCAACATAAGTCACAGCTTATGTGCCATTTCTTACAATGTCTGTAAAAAATCATCACCATGGCTAAAAAGACATGTCTCCGGAAGCACGGCTTTAGGAATTTCTACCAGCCATTCCCTCAATTAAAAAAAACAACAAACCACCAAACGCAAAAACCTGCTTGACTTCAATGTGAGCTTGCTGATCAAAGACAAATTGTTTCCAGGACTCCTGGAACAGTCACCTCCCAGAGTCCCTTGTATCACCGTTTTCACCCTGGCTCCCATACAGAACAGAAAAGGAAGTCGTGTTGCTTTTAATCATTGTACAGCATGTCAAGGAGGGATTCCCTATTTGGGAAAATGTTAATATTTCTGTTCACAGAAGACATCATTTTCCCATGTGAAAAGCGTATGATGCTCTACAAGTTAGTACTCCACAAGTCCAACTCATCCAAATGACAAACTTCAGTTCAGGAAAAATAATCCATAATGTATGATATACCCTCCTTCACTATATCTTTTCCCTGCTGCTGCTTCTCCCCCACATGTCAGCACCAGGCAATTTCAGTCAGCAATTTTATTTGAAAAGGTTGGTTGGTTTCCTTCAGCTCCATTTAGCATGCTCGTCTAGCCATGAGAAATTTCATTCAAAGTTTCAAGCTTCATTCCTGAGGGTACAACCGAATTTCTGCCTGCCAATGCCCGTGTTAAAATCAGAACAGATTTCAGTTAGGGGTTTTTTATAATGGAAGGGCTCATGCTTTAGGGAACATACCCCCTGTAGCACCAATTCCAGGTTTTTGTTTTAGAAAACATCCCACCACCACCATCTATTTTTGAGACACCATGCTGACTGCCCAGGAACAGGGGAATAATTGTGGAACAAAATGCTAACATGCACGTTTCTGAGCTACAAAAGAAATTTTGCAGAAGGGGAAATAATTGCCTTCCTGGAATTCCTGCCCTAGAAGAAACCTAACTAGAAACTGGAGACAGTGGCCTGGTGGTGGGCTGTGCAGCTGGGCAGCGTCGGGCTCTCCAGCACAGACTTGGCATGGGTCTTCTCTCCAGCAGGCTCAGCTCAGAAAATGTTCTGCTCGTGCTTGCACTGAGTGAGGAGAAAACTTGGTTGTCCTGGGAAAAGCTCAGAGTTCATTCGGTATGTTCCTGACACACCATTTCCATTTCAATCAATGGAAAGGAGACCTCTGTATCAACCATTACGTTCGCTTTTCTTCTCCTCTGCCCCATGAAAAAGCTGACACAGCACAGTATCCTTTTCCAGATCAAGTAATTTCAATTAGTCCAAAGATAACTCTCATTAAAGTGGAGAGAACACACCTTCTATGGACTCAGCCCTACGAGTATTAACAAAATCAAATTCAGACAGACTGGCCTGGACACGGCATCCCTATAATTTAAATTAAGAGGGACACAGAGATGCTGGAAGAGCAGCAAGGCAAAACCCCCATACCAGGGTAAGTCTCTATCCTGTACGCAACATTTATCTTTCCAACCTTCCTCTGATAATGCCTATTTCTTTCATTTTCCTTTCTTGTCTCATACACCAAAGCAGATGCAATGGCCTTGTCCCAGAAACCTTCACTCCGAAGAAACCCCAGACATTTACCTCTCTTATGAACACCTTGCTGCCCAAATCGTGCAAGTTTTGACCTCTTTTTCCTCAAGATAAACCCAGCACAACCTTCCCCACACCATGCCCTTGATCCTATGTGGTAACTAGAACCACAAGGATGGTCAGAGGACAAAAAAATCACTTCAGAAATACTAAATAATGAAGGAACAGGAGGTATTTAGGAATACACTCTCTAAAAACTATAACAGCAGCAACGATGAGGGAGCAATAAATGAGTGTGAAGGGAAAACTGCACCTATATGCAGGAAAACGTAAATTTAAAGGAATCCCAGTGTTCAAGATGCAATATACAAGGAAAGACATGTAAACTAAGTTGCTTGTCAACAGCTAACTTGGATTTACAGGCTTTCCAGAAAAACGAAGAAGCAACAAAAAACACCCACCTACTGGAAGAGAAAGATCGAAAATTAAAAGGATCAAAGGAATCAAAGTATTTGGTCGCATACAGATATTCAGAAGGACTGCTAGAGAAAGGAAGAAATAAATATGCTCACAATATATGTGTACATTTTCAGCACCTAATTGGAAGAACACTGATCATTGGGAAAGACAGTTAAAAATCATCAACTTCTTTTCAAGGTGATTCTCTGGCATTATTTTTAGTGCTACCTATTGACAACCGGTTTTACTTGAAAACAGAGAGAGACAATACAATTTCCTTTTGTTTATAAATGGGTGGGATGAGGAAATTAAAAGTTAAAATTATAAACTAAAAGAAATGCATGAGGAGCAACTGAACTGCCCAGATGTTGTGGAGGGAAAACTGTCTATTCTGAGTGCTATATTCTCTTTAAAGGGTTTAATCTACTTCTCTTATTGCAAACATGATTTGTAATTGCATGTGGCAGGGATATGCACTGTAATGGAACAGCAAATTTGGGATTTGGCAGTTCAGTCTTTGAAGCCAGGATTTCACCCCTGAATTTCAAGTTCAGATCTTATATCTCTTGGTTGTACAGCAGAAAAGCTCCATTAATTTTCAGGAAATCATTTCTGCAAATTACGTTGTTGTAAGGAGATCAAAATGGTGCTCCTTTCTGTGATCTCCCAAATCACAGGTTATTTATCTACTGCTGTATAGAGGAGGCCAGGATACCTATTAACTGTAGACCTTGAAGAGGAGTAAGATGAAATAAAGGCAAGAAAATCCAGGGGAGAATATCAATCAAGTGAAAATACAGGCTCACAGGACTAAAACTAATACAGTATGTTCTGAAAATAATACAACACAAAGTGCATTATTACCACTATAAAACTCTTGAAAGGTGTTACTCATTTAGCTAAAAATTAATGTCAGCTGTATAAAATCTACCTGTTTTCCCTCATCACCTCTGCTTCCTTTTCTTTCACGGATGTCGGAGACTCTTCAAAGTCGTACGAGAAGAGGTGAAAAGGAGTATGTGGTACGTAAGGTAATTTCTCCACTGTTGGAGATGCCTTTGGAGTAATGGATGCTGATGAATTTTGGGAAGAGCTTAGCAGTGCTGTCGCAGGTGAAGATGGTGATGAAAGGACAGAATTATGATGAGAGACAGATGAGTCAGGCACAGAAGAGGAGCTACTAGAAGAGCTCTTTGCTCTAGAGCAGGAGAGAGGCCTCTCAGCTGGAGAAATGGCACTGGAGACGGCTGAAGAATCAGGGCACCGTGAAAGGTTTTCATTCACAGCCTCCCGCGCACCTGGGACCCCACTGCAGGAGGAAAACATCGTGAGGAAGGGAAGGGAAGGGAAGGAGAGAAAAATGGGGAAAAGAGAGATCAATAGATAGTATTGCTTGGAGGAAAAAAAAATAAAGTCAAGGAGAGTCAGACTAACAAAAACTTCCCAAATTTAGACACTCATCATCTCTTTTTAAGTAAAGTAAGAGAACTCACATCTTTGTATCCCAGTGGGATTCTTCTTGGGGTTGGAAATACAGAGGAATGGAAGTGACACAGCTTAAAGTAAAGGAAGAGATATAACCCACAGGCTTCAGAATTAATTTTCATGAATGTTTTCACAATAATTTTCTAATCAATTTTCAAGTATTTCAAGTTAGGTTGCAAGCATTGTCAGAGCAGTACAAAGCAGTCTCAACGCACTGGATAACATGGTCCACAGAGTATAGATGCTTCAAGATACAATCTGCACGACTGCCTCTTGAAGGCCAGATATCTGATTATCATCCTCCCTGGTGATCTGGTAGTCTTACTAAAAACACTCATCCGCCAAAGACGAAAATAAAAAATACCCAATCAACACTGTTCTGTCAAAATTAAGGTTTAGAACTGTTTCAAAAGCAACGCCTTACCAGATCATTTGCATCCATATGAAGGCACTAATTTTTCTGCGTGTCAGCATCCCATGTTGGTGTTAGATAGCGACTTGCAAAGTTGCATCAAGCGCAATGGAAAACACATCTGCTTTGCTCTAGTGAAGGCAGGTGTTGGTGTGTGACAGAAGCAGCAAGGCAGGTGAAAAGCCATGGGATCTGCACTCCAGGATATCTGCTTTCAGTAGTACCTCCAGCATTAACCCTATGCACGGGCTTTGGGCTGGATCACTCAGGAGGTGGCTGACTTCAGTCTCCTGAGACCACCTCTACAATCCACCTCCAGGCATGCCAGGCACGGCCCTTATCTGAGGAGTGTGAATTTGGCACAGCATATGCAACAAAAACCATATACATGGTATATATGTTAGGATATTATGAAGTTCATCATCAGGTATATACCAGGTTATTGTTCTCACAACAGAAGCACAATGGGCAATCTGGAAACCTTAATTTATTTGCACCCGCTGTGCATGACAGGAGTCACTGAAGCCAGGCTACTCTTACTGTTCCTGATGTTCCTGACAATTTTTTTTTTATGCTACAGTAACAGTGAAAGGAGGTGTTTAGAAAAGTCATTGGAATATCACACAGTTTTCTCAAAGTGACTACAGTTTTAAAAGACCAATGACCTAAAAGCACATCATGCCTTTTACATGGCTCTTTCTTGTTTGTTTGGGTTTTTTAAACAGTATTTTAGTATATTCATGCGATTTACTAATAACTTGTGTCTTAGCTTTGAATTTTAAGAATTGGATTTGAGGAAATTATCACTTAATTTTGAAATTTCAGGCAGCCATTGGCAAGATTTGCAGACTGGAAGATATTAATAACAACAGTACAGTATTTTCTTTGGAATTCGCACATTAAACAGTTTCATTTCTTCCTTCCGTGCTGTACAGCGTCTGCATGAATGTGGTTTATTAAAAAAAAATCCAATCTCATTTGCTGAGTTGCAAAGCCAAGCAATTTAACCTTAATCAAATGGCTGTCTGGAAGAAAGAACGTATTTTCTTTCTTTCAATTTATTAGGATAAATTTGCCAGACGCCAAATTCATATATCCCTCAGAAGTAAGGGGAAAATTTTACATGAGAATATTGTTTTGATAGGTGGTTTGTTTATATCCATATATATACAGATGGGCATGTATGTATAAAATTATATATACCTATCAGCTTTGCCTCTATGTAGTTCTTTCCTACTAAAACATGAACAAAATTTCATAGAAAACACAGGCAGCATTCAAAAAATGTCGATCTTCATAGCAACAGATATTGCTAATAAGGTCGTATCATACTGCTATTAAGGTTGCATCATGAAAATAAGGATTAAAACCTAAGAAATTAAGCAACATCCTCAGCAAAGCACTGCCAGGTTTCACCATTGCCTTAGCTAAAAAGATAAACCTAAGCCATGCTTAGAAGTTATGCTTTCTGCTAAATGTTTTAAGATTTGTGTGTATTACTCATTTTACACAAAGGCAGCAAGTGCAGACAGTTCTCAGTGCATTGAACCTATGTAATTATGTGTTTTCATTAATGTACACACACCAACAAAGCTTTTAAATGCAAAAAGATTTCCTTGCGGGGTGGCTTTAACAGGGGAGCTAGTAATGCGAGTGAAAAGGTAGACGCTGCTGCAAAGTGGGGTGGTGAGTTCATGCCAGAACTTGAGGAAAAGGTGGAGGGATGATGCTCAGTCCCGGTACCTGGCTTTGACCTGCCTACTGGCCTCTTCCTCCCCCTCATCCTCAGTATTGGGCTCTGTGACTGGCTGTTCTTCTTCCTCCTCTTCATACTCTTCCTCCTCTCTGAGGTCAGACCAAGGAAAGAGGCATGCAGTGGGATGGAAAGAAGAGACGGTGAAAGAGAAAATGATGTGAGTCCCCAGAAAAAGAAATGCAATGAAGTCAGAAATGGAAAGAAACCACAGAGGCAGAGGGGAGAGGGAGTTATGGCCCCCCCACGTTAGACAAGCAGCCACCTAAAACTTCCCGCTAAGTATGTGTTGGCACAAGGGTAGCTACCAATACAAAAATTTTATCCTCTCCCCTATTTAGGTCTTTTACTATTGATTTTTAAAACCCCAAAGATGCCATTTTTTCTCGAGCTTGGCTTTCCATTCGCTGCTGCCCTACCTGCAAAGGCATTAATGGAAAACATGACAATACCAATGTTCAACTCAGTAGTCATTAAGCACTGTCTGTTTGGCGTAAAGGACAGTACACGCTGTGCTCGCATGGGACAGCTGGCACTGGACATCACGCTTTCTGAATTAACACAAATAAAACATTCCTGTTAAGCAGCCGATAGCTCAACTGGAAAACAGAACAGGGTGAACCATTAAGTTAGAAATAACAGAGAGATCAAATCAGTTCAGGACTATTTGCAAATAGCAATATTTAAGTTATTGGATGCCAGTACATGAATTATTTCAGTAAAGAGTCATTAGTACGGTCAAAGCAGGCTTCGGTTCAGCAGTAATTCTGGCAGAGGAGAATTGTAAGCCACGCATAAAGCCTCCATAACATACAAACCACATAAGTAAAAAAGAAAACTATATTCAACAAAACAAAAAAGCCTACATCGTCTGCCTTCTCTCCCTCATTTATGCCTTTCCTCCCCAAACCAACAGAATTGTGGAAGATTTAGAGAATATTCTCCCTTTGGACTTCTGCATTTGCAGTTGATCCAGTTCTCCACCTGATTTAATGATGACTACCATTAGGTGTTCCATGCAAAAAGTAAAACATACAAACAGTAATAAAGTTTCTAAGACACTCACATTCCTTGCATTTTCCTGAAAGCTGGTTTTCTTTTCTCTAATGCTGAAGGGATGCTCTGTGCATTTTTTTTCCCTTTAGAATCAAGTTTCCACACCATAAGAATAATGAATATTTACAGGGTGAGATCATGGACTCATCAAGTGCAATGCATAGGGTCAATCCAAAATTTGTTGCGTTTTTATGGAGTTGGTTATAGAATAACCAGGAAAATGGCAGCACCTGGAACTTTACCAATACTCTGCCAAACATCTATGAGGTAGACACTTCCAACCATTCCTAATGTGTCATAGTGACATAACCATCTCAGTTGTCATCTCTCCATCTCCCTATCTTCTCCTCAAACATATATCTTCCCTATAGAGACACCTGACTTCCACAAGCGTATACATTGGTATACTAAAAAACAAAAAAAAAACACCCAAAAAAAGGAGTTGAGCATGGGGCACTCATATCACCTCTTCTCTTTACTAGTGAGCACCTCAGTACTAGCTTTGCTATTATCTCCTGTGAAGGGCAAAACATCTGCATCTGCCAGTCTTACAGCAATCACATTTGGGAACCAACTCGCGAAGCTCTGTGAGATCACGGTTCTCTGATAAGAGCACAATGCAGCCTATAATGTTGATAGCACAGCTACTGCTAATACAAACAAGAGAGGCCTTGATATTACTATGTCTTAAGCTGCAGATTGATGACATAAAATTCCTTGCTGTCTTCAATTGTCTCAAAATGCCCAAAACTGTAACTGAAGCACTCATTGGATATGGTGGATCTCATAAATTTGTAAGGGTTCTTCGAGAGTTTATTTGTTCACATGAGTTCATGGTAGTAAGGACAAGAGTTTATACAATATAGGTTGTGCTGGGAACCACTGGAGTTATATTTGCACTGAATGGGAAGAGAAAGTGAAAAGAAAAAAGCATCCGGAACTGAGAGGGTTCTCATGGTTAAGGATGATTTCATAACACAGGATCATCAGGTCCCTAAACTAACATTTGCCAGGAGAGCAACACATCCTGGATATTTTCCTTGAGATCTTGTCATCCTGTCTTTACATCTTGTGTTTATAACCCCGAACCTAAAGTTTAAAGTCTTGATACCAAGCTATTTACCAGAAGTGAAAACTGTTCCCTTCCCCACCATTCAGAATTTTGGTAGCAAACATTTATCAGAATAGGATATTTAATTGGTACCTAGAGGCCCGAAACTATTTTTGCCCTACAGCCTATTTCCCTAGAGCCAGCCAAAGCTTGGAACTAAATAAGGACTTCGTATTTTAATTTCAGGCACCCATTTTTGAGCTTCTGTGTAGAAAGTGTACAACTGTCAAGTGAACCATAAATTAAATACTATAGGTGAGCAGTAACCAATTAAAATACAGTCGTCTGGCTTTCTTGCTGCTTTGCAAAGCATCATTCTAATCCATTATTGGGAAAATCTGATTACCATACAACTAGCTTAATTATGAATATGAAAACACCCTAAATTAAGCCTATTTATCATAGTCTTCATAGAATTGGGATATATGACCAGTCCCTCACAAAAAATTTACTGCACCTTACCCTGGAAGGACTACTTGTCTGCAAAATATATCCTGAAAACCAAGCAGCTTTTGGAATTACAACAGAAATGTCAATATAAACTCAGGTTAACAGTTGAAAAACAAACCAGGAAAGACAACTGTGATATCTCAGCTTACAGAGCCATCAATGACATTTTTTTCCATAAGCATTAGCATTTACTTAAAAACACGATTAAAATAGAAATAGGTCTTCAGATTATATATGAGAGGGCTATGCTTCAAGGACCTTAGCTCTTTACATATATGCCTCTTTCAGGTAAGCTGTTTAATACATCCATGTGTTGAAGGCTAAGTTATAAAACAGGGAATTAATTTCTTCTTTAAGCCAGTTACTGGACTGAAAACCATTATCACATAAAGACCTATAAGGTCTAAAGAGTGTGGGACCTATAAGGTTTTGGTCTCAGTCTATAGGTAGAGATACACTCCTGCCTCAATGAGAAACAGAACTTAGACCAGGAGGTGATATGACCTATGTGGAGGTGAAGGGAACATTTAGCCCCTATCCTCCTTCATGATGGGTCATGAACTATTAATAATGTCAGATGAAGGAAATACTTTTGTCTGCTGTGATGTTTATCTGCAATTTTGTTTTAGGAAGCAAAAAGTCAACAGCCTGCTTCTCAGAGGTGTTATGACTTGCTGTACTGTAAACGAGCAGATCAAGAATAACAGCCTCTTAATTCATATATTATTTCAGAACACCATATTTCAAAAGAACTACGGGTGTACAGCAACCCTGTGTGGCCACACTTGTTTTTATAAACAGACATTAACACATCCCTAATGGGTACTGTTGCCAAGCTTAATATATTGTTAGAAGTCAATTTCTTATTAATTATTGCATGTATATCTGAAGTGAGGATAATAAATAAGAAAACTGAATTAACAGGATGAGCTCTAAGAAGTGAGCAGATGCAAACCATACACACAGCCCATCTGCTCAGAGCTCATGGAGTACACCAAGCAGGTGGTACAGGCCTACTAGAGCAATTGGCTTGGTGGACTGGCACTCTCAAGGCTGCTGACAGCTGACAGCAGTACCTGCTCCATGAGAGTGAGATGCTGAGATTTCAGATGGACAAAATAATGAAAATAACTTTTTTACTCCTGACCCAAAAAGAAGACCATTGTAATCAGCTGACTCAGATTTTCTTATGACAGAGGCAGCAAGTTAACTGATGTCTTTGCTCCCTGCCAGCTGTCTAGTACCAGTGGAATGGCTCTGTGGGACCATCATCGTATCTTAATTGGTAGATTAATTTTAGAGATACCAACCAGATGATTCTCCTGTCAGGCCAAAGACTCTTTCCACAAATCTCCTTGGCTTCCAGAGCAAAAGCCTAGGAGTAGCTTTCATTGGAAAGGTCTCTTCTTCTGCTCTAGGACAACAGCAGGTACATGGCAACTGGCTGGAAAAGTGAGAGGAAGGAGCTGGCTCTGCCAGTGTTGGCTGCAGAGATGACTGGTGGTGTGCGCGGAGGTGGGCACACTCCCCAACCTGGGGGAGCCAAGTTCAGTTGAAGCAATCTGCACAATGGAAATAGGCGCGTGCTTAGGAAAGATGCTCAATGTTTGGAAAGTCCTTTGTCAGCAACTAAATTGACAGTTTCAGACCTCCAGACTATCCCCTGAAAGGAGATTGGATTCAGATCAGAGCTCACAGGCAGGAATCAAGCGTGCTGTTCTTTCAACCCCAGCAATAGTGGCAGCTGTTTTCTCTGTATTGTTAGAGAACAGATATTCTGTCCATGGAAACAGGTAGTACCTGCTAGATAAATCTTTCCCAAAAGGTAGAAAAAGACAATTTCCACTCGACTATTTATTAAAAGTGGAAAACACATACTACAAAAAGATGACATTCTTCTAAAGCTAAGAAGGTCAGACAGGCGGATGCTCAAACAGAACAGCAGATTTGTGAATTTTTCTGGACCCTTCAGGGTTACGTGCTCATTTCTGTGTGCAAAGGAGAAGGGATGATGAGGAAAAGCTCACTTTTCCTCCCACATAAACAGGCAATTTGGTGTCAATGCAAGAGTAGAATTAAATTAAGAAGAATTATTCATGGGGAGGTTTTCAATTAAACTAGGTTGCCCAAGCCAGCATGTTGTTCAGTAGTGCAGAGGAACCTACCCTGTTCAGCAAAAGGCAACTATTTATCCTGAGGCAAGGAGGAAAGGCTTCAGGTAATGCTGAAGGATCAGATATATTCAGCTAACTTTAAGGCTGTTGCTGGGTTACTTCAGTTCCATGAGCACCAGATTAGAAGTATTTAAAAAATAGCTTTATAGCGGTGAAAACAAATTTCCAAATAATCACTGTGTTTATTTTAATCTTTAAAATGGCTCACTGCTACAGGCTAGCACCCTCACTAAACAAAACCCAAAACCCCCACAAACATTTATAAAGTATAGCATCAGTCATGGCAACTAACATGCATCTACTAGGGCACGTTTTTTGCTCAGTTGTTTCAACTAAAGTTTGACATGAAAGTATTTATAGCCCCTTAAAATATGTGCATGCTTAAAAAAGACTATGAAAGTGCAGTTTATGGATAAAGAACCACCAGGACATCAAAACAAAATCTAGGCAAAGGCTTTGGTACCAATGGATTAACCTTTCTCCATTTTAAATAAATCATATATAAAAAAGAGACAACTAAAAAAGCCAATCAAACTTGTCCTGCTGATATTAAATAGCTGCTCTAAGTGGCAGAGACACAAACACTATCAAACAGAGGCTGATGAAAGGAAATGGTAATCAAGGAACTCATCTACAAGTTTAGCTGAAGGCAGAGGCAGTCTGTAAGATGCCAGGCATCGTACCTAACACACACCTAACCTAGCCACAACTAGATGATTTTAAAACTAAGCACCACTCTGAAGACACCGGCTCTCACTTCACAAGAACTCAAAGCATAAAAAATACCCTAGAGCTGAACAATTTGTACAAGGTTATCCAGCCGCTGTCCTCTCCTGGCTCCCCCAAACGCTTCCCTTCACAGGCTTTTGATGAATGCAGCTTGAAGAAACTCAGGCTTTCTTTGTTCTAGCTTGTACCCCAGAAACACAAGTTTCTCACCCCCCCTGCTCCAAAAAAACCCAAACTAATAGAGAAATCAAAGGCTGTGCTGAAGGAAAAAACCCAACAAAACAAAACAAAAACCAAACCCAAAGCCAAAAAATAAGCATATGCAAAGAAACACACTCTGCTCTGCTTGGTATGAAAGGAAATTCGTAAAGTGTAAGATATGCTTTAAATGACTTTATTTCAGGAAGAATTTGACCACGAATGTTGGAATATAGAACAATAGGAAAAAGGATGGTCTTGCCATAATTAGGCTACCACTCTTTTGGTCTGCACATACAATGCAGTTAATTCATGAGATAACAGCACATTCAAATATCTCCTTTTTTGGTATGATACCAATTTGTGTAGGGCTCATTTAACCTTTACTAAAGTCTTACTAAATAATTCCTTCTTCATTTTGCAGTTTATTCAAAAAGGCCCTAAATGTACTTCTGAGCCTTTTGTGACCAACCACAGAATTGCATAGAAATTCCTAAGAAATGTGCACACCGGAATTCAGTGAAAAAAGGGGTCTTGGAGTTATGAAGTGACCCAAAGAAGAAAGGACAGGGGAATTGTAAAGCTATCAGCCATTATTCTCACACTCTCCGAAAATCACCCTATGCACAATTAATTACTGATAAGGAATGTTCTTTCTCCTCGTAATTAAGTGGTTTTCAGTTTAGCTTCTTTATGTTACTTTGATTTAAACTTTCACCACCTTTCAGAGGAGCAGCTCCTCACTAGGACTACAGGCCACGTTGAGCAGAGTAAGATCATCATTAGCCATGCCACAATATTATTCTAAAAGAAATACTACAGTTGATCTCAATTTTTTCTTTCAAGGTGGTTTCCCACCCTTCCCCTCCAAACCCTTGACCTGTTTTACCTCTTGCACAGCACTTGGAAAATTGCTTCTCTGAACCCCTCACAGGTGAACAAATAGAAAATGAAAAATATTCCATCAAGGAGAGATCTTTATAAGTCACAGTCGATGTAATTTTATTTTCTTTTGCAATCGCTTGCCACTGTCCTCAATTTATGAGTGAAATTCCACTTTCACAGGTTAGACAGAAGAATTCATAGCCAAATTCCTAAGTCCTTGTAAAACAAACAAATGCTTTGGTACACTTCTGCTGCTTCTTCCTTTCATCTATCCTAGCTGCCAGAACAGATTCAACTAGTCTTTTACATGAAAGCCGAAAGTAGCAATAATTTAAACTCATTGTTTATTACTCTGTGTAAAGATATGGCAATATACTTTCCACATCCATTAAAAACAAAACTAAAGAACTACCTATTAACCCCCCTGCTCTGTGTGAGACAACTTCAGTTGGTGCAATTATGAAAATACATGAAATGATACGGACAACAAGTTCCTTGTGAAACCTCTGTGCCTTCTGCACAGAATGGAAACTACTATGCATAATTACAAAGGTCAAAAGGAAAATTATCCTGGTATTTCTGTCCTAAAGAAAGAAAACTGTTCAGAAAAAAAAGTTGAGGAAATGACAAATAATGTAAATTAAGTGTGTTCTCTATACCTTCATATTATGTTGTTCTTTAACTTTAGGTTACTGTTATTTTCTTATCCCTAAAATATTACCAGTAACAACTTTTCACACCTGATACCTAGGTAATGCCTCTACACTTTTTCATTGCTGCAGTTGGTTTATTTAGGACACATCAAAGCAGAGCAAGACAGCAGAGTCCCACTTAAGATGCTGGCAAGGCTGTGCAAAGACCTGCAAGAGTCCCAACTCTCTCATCATTGAACAGCATTGCTGTTTTTACATCTGTATGAGCACAAGAGGTAAAGAAACAGAATCACGATGTAGGGAGCAATAGGAGCAATAAATACTGAAACATATACAGAAAGAGAGAAGAAACGGTGTTTTCAAAGCTTGGAACTCCATATTGGTTGACACCTGAAGGTCACAATTATTGCCCCTTACTTCAAAGGGAGGGATCTGGAAATGGCATCCTGCCAAACTGCTGTCTTGTTTTTCCTCACATCCCATCCTATGTGCAAAACACTTTCTTGGCCTCAGAGGATCATGTTTACAAATGCTGGGAACGCACTGTGGAGCTGAATCCTCTAAGGCACGTATAAGCCAGTGCATGAGACACTACCAAGGGCCTCCAGAGAAATGTATCCAAATCCTGGTTTGACATTACATTTCCTCAGGTAGTTCACCAAAGCTAAATACACTGGAGAAAAAAAATTAAACAACTAGGCTGTCACGCTGTCCTCTCATTCACCACGCAGCTATAACCTCATTTAAGCCTCGATGTTTTCTTCATTCCTTCTACAATTCAGTCAGGGAACATCTACCACTGCTTTTACAGCAAAGACCAGTGCTGTCAACTGGACTCTCCGTGTGTACCAAATATAAAACATTTCCTTTCAGAGAGATCCACAAATAGCCAGCACTACCCCTACTACAAAACCTGACATTTCCACAGAGATATTTTAATTCAGGTAAAAAGTGCTGGTATCAAACTGAGACAGAAATAGGACCAACACATGAGCTGTAACTTTTTCTGAAAAAAATTATTATTACCCATGTATTAACAGGTCAATTCCCATCTAGACATAAATAGAGTCTGTTCTTTACGGTACAGGTTGGAAAAAAGGTTTTCTTAACCCATCTCATGTCTCTTTCTCTATTGCATTGCTTACAGGCACTTCCAAGACATTCTAACAGAGTAGGATCACAAATTTCACATTTTTATTCATCTACTTTCAAATTTGCTTGACGTCATCTTTCAAATAACCCTACATGTGAGAGAAATAAACGTGTCCTCCTTGTCCCAGAAATAACATAGCAGGAGCTTAACGGATCAGATTTTGTATGATGCTGTTATCAATGACTAATAAAGGTCTGATGCTATGAATAGATGTGACATTACCAAACCTTCTAATTTCATGGATAAATCTCCTTTCCAAAACCACTGCTTTTACAACTCATTTTCATTTTCTTTCATACCAACCAAACTGTGAAAAAAGGACGGTTGGACTAGATGATCCTGGAGGTCTCTTCCAACTTTAATGATTCTATGATCTCCCCCATAACTGATCAGACGCTGTTCTATTTCAAAGCCACCACCAATGCCAGGTAGCTCAGACCACACACATATATGTATCAGAGGGATCTGTAGCATATCCACAGATACATGGTTGCATGCTTATCCTGATGATGTTTGCTTTGTCTAGATTTGTGCCTCAGTTGTTTTAAATATCCAAAAACAGGAACCAGAGATAAATGCATAGGAAAAAAATTACATTTGTTTCCTTCTATTAAAACAATGAAAGTATATGAAATTCTTTTCTCTTCCAGGCCTTTAATAATCTATATCAGAATTCTGCCTAAAATTCTGATGTCGAGTCTCCCCATTTTGCTGTTTCATACCTATCATACCATTCATTGCACTTGCCACAGACAGCAACCCTAAAAGATGTGGAATGTACCCATCCTAAATAAAATAAAATAAACCCCACCCACCACTGTAACCAGCAGTTTGATTTATAGACAGAAGTATTTACATAATGAAAACATTTCACATAGTCTAGTGGAAAGTCACCAGAACTTGAAACATTATGACAAAAACTAGAATTTTGCCATAGTAAATGCTAGAGAGAAATCAAGGATTAGTTATGGTTTAGGATGTCTGAAAATATAGAAAATCATAATAATAAAAGAGAAGTCTCAGCTGTACTTTGCACAAACCACCCCTGGAGGCCTGGCTCCACATGAAGCAATTTGAATCATCAGTTAATGGGGCATAATAGCCAAACTAAGGTCTGTGCTGTTGGTTAGAAACTCGACAGGAATCCAAAGTTCAGCAGAAAGAAATGCTTAGCATCAGAGTCTCAGCTGTGTTCATTGTTTTCTGGTAAAATCAAACTAGTGTCACGATCTCTTCCTGCATCTCAGCCATCATCAAGCATCAGAAACACGTATTTTCTAACGAACAGATCCTTATGACTTCTCAGCACAGCTTTCCTTTATTTAGACAATTTTCATTTTTTTTTCTGGGATTGTAAATGGTGTGAAAGCCCTTGAACCCACCGTGTGCTGTGCAATAGTGCTGTGTCCAGGTAACGCAGAAATTTGCAGAAAACCTTGGAATTCTCTGTGCTACTCTTTTCTCAAAGGAAGAGTAAGAGTTCTTGCAGCCTTCCAGGAAGGACCCTAACAAAACAACAGTTCATAGGTATATAATTCCCTTTTTAGTCCTCTACTGTTTTTTCCTTACCAATACAGTTCTCCTGACTGCCAAGTTTCTTCAGACTGAAAAGTCTGGAAGCCTCAAGTAAACCTCAACAGTTGATCTTCCTCGTACCTTTATAGCCCCATGGTCTAAAAAAGGGGGCTTGTTATATCCAGCTTTGGTCACTGATTCAGGATGCAGGCTCTGCTCTGATGGATTCTCATGGTGGCAGTCAGCTCTTCTGCTTGTTAGGTTTCAAACACAAGAATACTGACAAGAAAGTCCTAACCAAGGCCTGGTTATCTCTAGCTCACGTGTAGTGTAATATGATGAATCCTCATAATTATTTTGCAATTTTTTAATGATATAAAACAAATCAAGGCCATGAATAAGAAAAATAAAGCAGCAAGTCTAGTAAAGTGAGGCAAATACCTAACCCTAGCTATTCACAACTGTATGAACCTCAGGCTTTGACCAAAACTAATTCCCCAAAGCTTTGATAGAGCTTTTTCACTCAAATGCTGGTTTGACGTGTCAAATCACTGTACTGGGTTTGCGTGGCAAGGTTTTGGTAGCAGGGAGGCTACAGAGTTGGCTTCTGTGAGAAGCTTCAAGAGGTTTCTCTCATGTCTGACAGAGCCAATGCCAGCTGGCTCCTAGACGAATCCACCACTGGCCCAGGCTGAACCCATCAGTGACAGTGGTAGCACTTCTGGGAGAACATAGTTAAGAAGGAGCAAACATTGGAACAACTCTGCAGACACCCAGGTTAATGAAGAAGGACAGGAAGGAGGTGGTCCAGGCATGAGAGCAGAGATTTCCCTGCAGCAGCGCATGGAGAAGACCACGGTGAGGCAGGCTGTCCCCCTGCAGCCTATGGAGGTTAACGGTAGAGCAGATATTCACCTGCAGCCTGTGGACCCCAGGCCAGAGTAGGTGGATACACCCAAAGGAGGCTGTGACCCCATGAGAAGCCTGTGCTGGAGCAAGCTCCTGACAGGACCTATAGCCCCATGGAGAGAGGAGCCCAGGCTGGAGCAGGTTTGCTGGCAGGACTTCTGACTCCGTGGGGGACCCACGCTGGAGCAGTCTGCTCCTGAAGGTTTGAAGCTTTTCCTAAGCTGACTCTGTTTTGCCCATGATGGTAATTGGTGAGTGATCTCTTCCTGACGCTATCTCGACCCACGAGCCTTTTGTTATATTTTCTCTTCCCTGCCCAGCTGAGGAGGGGAGTGACAGAGTGGCCCTGGTGGCCACCTGGCCTCCAGCCAGGGTCAACCCACCACACTCGTAGAAGCTCCCTTGAGTACATTTGCTAGGTCTAGCAGACACAGCCCTGATGGGACACCCAGGGAGAGAGATGGGGATGGTCACTGTGCAGTACCGAAGAAAGAAAAGTGGACAGCAAAATGTGAAAAACATTACTTTGAAAAACTGGGAGAAGTACTTGTTTCTGGTTTGTATGTATAGGGGTCTTGCACAGCACCTGTTCAGTGCTCAAGATAGCACTGAGAACTTCCAAACTACCTGCTTTCTACTCCCTCAAAGCCAGACACAACTAGACTGACAGACAGACAGCAATTTGTTTTTTAATGCTTATATAGCCAGAAATCACTGCGTACAATAACAACATCAATCTAGTGCAAGTTCCATGCCACTCCTTACATTTTTCCCCAACTCTGTCCATTGTGTGGTTGGAAAAAGCTAGCTTTACTTTAAAAAGAAAAAAAAAACACAACAAAACAACAAACCCATGGAAAATTTTGTTTAGAAGTCTACTCCTTAAGAAACAGCATGCTAGACCACAGATTGAGAGCAGTCAATTTGGACCAGGGCAGAAAACCTTAGGAGGTGCCCTCAGCGAAGCATTTAAAACACGTTAACAGGACTGAAGTTCCCCCAATTCTTTTTTTTTTTTGGTGCTCTCTGTCATCCTGGTTCAAAAAGAAAGACGTTTTGAGCAAAGCAAACCTGCTGGTGGTCTGGACTGGTATTTTAAAATACACTGTAGCAGCGACATATCCTTAAGCCAGCCTTCAGCCTTTCTTAGTTAGTAGTCATTATCAACTTCTTTATTTATTTATTTAGCAACAGACACGTTAGCCTGGGTTTCACTCTGCATGAAAACTATTTTAACACAAAGCAGATTTGGGTCTTTATTTGTATTGAACCACAAGCGAAAAAGCAATACATTTAGTTTGGAAGAAGGTTGCCAAATGGATGAAAAAGGCCTGCAAGTTTTTCTTTTGGTTGCCCTTAGCATTTACGGTCAACTTTTCCCAGTTCAAACCCCAAAGTCTGCTCTCAATTAGCCTGGTGTAAATCAGAGCAACTCCATTGACTTCAGACAGCTTTTCTGGATATAGAGCATTGTGAGACAGAACAGAATTTGGCCAATACTGTCTTTTTTTGTTTTACCGGCACCATGGATTTTTCTCTTTTTGGAAGAGTTATCGGTTGACACAAAGCAGATGACTGTGGACAACCTGTTTGATGTGGTAAACAAAAGCAAAGTAACTGCCAAACAGCTGACGGAGTTAGAAAGAAAAGAAACATGAACACTGTGGGAAGGAGAATGCTGAGGAAGAGCTTGAACTTCTACTGAATTTGGTAGTGAAGTCCAAAAATAACCAAGAAGATTGCCCAAGACAAAATTTAGTACAGTGCAAGACTGTGACTTTAATCTCTAACCATGTCCATCAGAAGCAATTCCACTGAACTTGATGGTGTTAATCCATCTGTAACACCAGACACAGACATCTGCAACCGCACACAAAGTTTAGACACCAGCAGGAGCAACACAGTAAGATTATCAGTAATATTGTTACATGTTTCCTCTCGGTAAAGAAAGTGCAGTGAAGGAAAAAGAGACTGAAACTCATTTTGCAGACTATTTTTTCAGAAAATACAGAACTGAAAAAACCTAATGCGAACTTCCTTCCCTCCTTGAGAGGGACTAGGATTATGAACCAAAAGAAGGCCTAAACTTATGATGCTCTATTAAAATCCTTTACACCAATAAATATGTTGCATCAGAAAACATGTGCTTAAATTTGAAAACTTGATTCCAGTAGGAACATCGTAGAAAGAAAAATCTCTTTCCACAAAGAGTTAATTCAAACCATAAATGTGGAAAAACATTGTACGAGTCATTCAACTTCAACGTTTTTCTGTTTAAACGCTGATGAATAGAAGCCATGATGCTTTTACTTTTTTGGTTTGGGGTTTTTTTTTGTTGTTGTTGTTGTTCCAGTTTAGCTATCAGGTGTAGAGATACTGTTGCATTCGTCTGGACTATTTCACTGAAAGCTGAAAGACTCACTGGGGTATGATAAAGCAGGAAGGCTGGTTTTCCTCTTTCTACCACAAGTACAGATTTGGGTGGAAGATGAGACTGAAAATGTGAAAGACAGAATCAGCGTTTCTGAGACGCTTGTTTACCAGAAACCCAACGGGATTTATAGAAGAGCCAACAGTTAACTCGCTTCTTGTTATGGCAACTTTAAAAATTTCACTGAGCATAAACCTTGCATCTTCAGGTACCAAAACATACTCTGTGGTCTGTAATGGCCAACAGGGGAAAAAAAAAAAGAAAAAAGATCTGCTAGCTGTAAGTAATGCTCCCTGTCTCTACCTGCTAAGAAGGATGGAGAACCAGGTGGGGGGGAGGATTTTTATTTAACAAATACACGAAGTGAAGATCAGTGTTACATATACTCATAATTGAATGCTTCTTTCCTTAGAGAGGCAGGTGAGCAAGTTAGAAATTCCAAATGGAGTTGAAGAGAATTTAATTATTTTCCTCAAGAAGATTCCAAGGACAACATGAAATTGAATTTGACTGCTTAAATGAAGATTTCTTTCTTGGATTTAAACTTCAATTATGCTTTAAATTATGTCAGCTTCAGGGAGGATCTAAAGCAGAACTGGGTATTTTTTTTCAGAAAAGGAAGATAATTACTGAAATTACGCTATGTTGGTGAAAAAAAAAAAAAAAGAACTTATGAAACTAATCTGCTATGTTTCTACTGCCCTGATACTAAAACCTCAAACACAAATTCCTTACGAATTACTGAAGGCTAAAGCTAGTAAGCAAACACTAATGGTGAGAAAATGTATTGGTAGCAGCTGTCATCCTGCAGGACTTGTATATGTTTAACTACAGTAAGACAATCAACCTTTTTTGTAGCGTTGGTTCATCCCCTTATTTCTAATCCAAATTAATCAGTTTAACGAATCAGCAATATCTTCTGCGCATCCATAGGTACAGCTTGTCAATCACAGTGGCAAGCCATGAAGCAGGGCCCAAGATCATGCACGAGGCATCCCATGCAGAGTGGCTGCAGCCCCCAGCTGTACTCACACTGAAGACGCTTTAAACTCAGCCTCAAGTGCACTGTCATCCTCGTCATCAGCCTGTGAGACCACAGGGCGCTCAGCCGCCAGCTCACTACAGGCCCGGCCAACAGAAGGTGATGGAAAACAAGCATGAATGTGTTGCCAAATGCAAGAACAAAAAAAATAAAAAGAAGGGGGGAAGAAAAAAAAAAAAAAGAAACCCAGAAGCCACTATGCAATATACAAACACAAAACTACTGTTTAAATTATCTGAAATCTTGTATTTTCATATTGCCTGAAGCCTTTAAGCTTTAGTCAACCCCGTTTGCTTTCCAAGAAGGGCTGCTTTACATGTAACGCAGGATTTTAAGGCTCTAAGTTCACATCCAGTGCTAACCAACAGAACCCCCCCAAAACTCCGCAAGTGTTACAACCAACACAAGGTATGCTCTTCACGGAGCGTGCTTCAGTTTTGCAAATTGCACCTGCAGCCACAGGATGACAGTGTGAAGCTTTAGCTGCCTGCAGGGTGTGTGTCTTCACCTGAGCTAGTCAGCCAGCTTCCCTTTATAGTCAACAGAGAGAAACAGACAGTTTCAGAGCCTGATTCAGCTTGGTTGAAATTTCAGGCACGAAGAATACATTAGATAACAGAAGGCCTACCAGTGCTTGCTGCACTCCACTGACATCAAAGGGAGGCGAGCTGATCAGACATCTAACTTAGGCAAAATTAATTCCAGCCCTCTTGTGCGGTGGTCAGACACACTGAGGATCTGCAGCTCCCTTTATTCCTAAGCACGCATAGCCCAAGCCAACCGTTAAGGGACAGGCAACGACACCAGCTTTGACTGACTCCAGTGTTACAGGCTGCTGCTCAGCCAGTCACTGTGTCTGCTTCACTAACTATAAAACGTAAGATATATTCACTACTACAGTGTAGCCTCAAAGGAAAATGTTTATGCTGGAATTTTGCTGATTGCAAAGGGGAAAAAAAAGAATGAACCATAACATATTGTACTGATGAGACGGAGGAGAGGGTGGTTAATGAGGATGTATTGGATAGCGTGGGATCTGAGCATGATGGAAATGGTATGGAATAAGGGATGGAGCAAGTGCTGGTTTTGGCTGCGATAGAGTTAATTTTCTTCATAGTAGGTAGTATGGGGCTGTGTTTTGGATTTGTACTGGAAACGGTGTTGATAACACAGGGATGTTTTCAATGCTGCTGAGCAGTGCTTACACAGAGCCAAGGCCTTTGCTGCTCCTCACACCCTGCCACCAGCAAGTAGGCTGGGGGTGCACAAGGAGTTGGGAGGGGACATAGACAGGACAGCTGACCCCAACTGACCCAAGGGATGTTCCATGCCATACGACATCATGCCCAGCATATAAACCTGGGGTGAGATTGGCAGGGGGGCTGCTGCTAGGGACTGACTGGGCATCGGTTGATTGCTGGTGAGCAACTTTCATTTGCACTATTTCTCTTTCTTGGGTTTTACTTCTCTCTTTTTGTTATTTTCCTTTTCACTACATTTATTATTTGTTGTTGTTGTCATTCTATTCCAATTATTAAACTGGTTTTATATCAACCCATGAGTTTTTCTCATTTTCACCCTTCCGATTCTCTTCCCCTGTCCAGCTGGGGAGGAGGGAGCAAGTGGCTGTGTGGCAGTGGCTTAGTCGCCCGCTGGAGTTAAACAACGACACATATACAGGACAAATAGCTCTGCATTAATGTAACCATGCCCTTGTTACAATCTTCTATTATGTTGCTATATTGAATATAAAATCTGTCAGTGGAAGAGATTAACCTTGGTTAGTTCCCATACCGAATGCTCTACCTCATGTGGTTTGGGTCCATTTCCTTAGGGCGCATGGTGTCAAAGAACATGGCTATGTACATAGATCAAGTCATCTACAAATCCACTTATTTTTGTTGTTGTTTTAACTTTAAATAGGCTTTTTTTTTTCTTTTTTTAATTCAGTGGAAAGAGGGGAAAGAAGGAAACAGAAGTCTGGCAGACTAATGAAGTGCAATGACCGTAACAGAATGTAATAGGGGAAAAGAAAGGGCTATCCCCACCTCGTGCACTTACCTCTCACTGAGATCTTCAACGCGCTGCCCGTGGCCTAGCATGAAGCCAGGGTTTGACTGACTGCATGGACTCGCAGGGGCTGATAAAGTGCTTTTGACGTTCTGTACCGAGTGCCTGCGGCTCCGCCGGCGCTCTAACCCCCTTCGCTCACTAGCACCCAGGCTGGCCCTTCTCCGGTCCTTGCGCCCACTGGGAGGGGGGTCAGCACTCTCATCTCCATCCTCGTGCCTCAGTGTCAGCTGAGAAAGAAAGGAAGAAAGGTGATGCTTCTGAAATTGTTCCTTTAGGCACCACAGGTTTTCACACTTAGGCCTTAAAAATTAACTGATCCCAACACGATTAACTCCTATTAGCATCACCATTTGCATAGCTATCCCTGCAAGTTGCTGTCTATCCATCAGTGCAGTGTAGCAGCTCTAAGAATGGAATTATTCCCCAACACCTTGTATAGAACACTACAGGACCCGTAAGAACACATATATCTCCTAGTTTGTTGTTTTGTGAGTTTTTTTATGTAGGACTTAATTTTCAAGGAAGCTGAGCAGTGTTGAACACCTAGCTCTCTTTATTTCTTCCAAAATACTTAGGTGAAGTCTTGGCTGTAGTGTAATCAACAGAAAAAATTCCCATGCATTGACTGATTGAACGTTGCCTCATGTTCAGACATGGCACTTGTAACGACTGAGTGGAAGTTACCGTCTACTACTTTAGAAAGTATTTTACAATAGTGCCATCATTTCTTGCCAGCCAAGGAAGAGATCAGCAGATGTATATGTAACTGCATTCCTCTTAAAAATCTCAATTTTTACAGATCTCCCTGCAGTGTAAACAAAGGAAAAAACCCTAACAAACAAAACTATTTCAGTGAACTGGTACCACAATGGATTAAAAGAAAAAAATGCACACCACAGATCCCCTCTAAGCCTCCCAATTTTTAGGTTAGCGTAATTACTTTCACGTATGCTTTTCAGTGGAAAATTCGGTATTTCCTGCCAGTTCAGAAGCACTGTCAATACAGAGGAACATATGTATAATATCAGAAAAGAATGATGCTGAGAATAGCATGGCCATAATGACATTTGACAGAAACTTCTAACACAGGTTGGGAGCTCATCAGCTGGAAATAGTAGAGGAGTAAAATACGGGTGCAAACCTGGTATCCTGAACTACAGCACGCTGTTGACATGCCAGTGTGATGTACCTCTAACAGAAACAAAGCGAGCGCTACCTTATGGTATGTGAGGAGAGGTATCGCTGGCAGAAACTACAATGTTACTGAAGGATCTCATCTGAAATGCAGCATAATATTTAAGTAATCTTTTTATGAGAAAGATCCATTCAGACAGGCAGAGGTACAGAAGAGGGCGATGTGGGCCGTCAGCTGACTGCATATATTCTTGTTTCTATTAGTCTTGCTATTCTGATAATTCTTACCAGAAGTGACTTTAACAAAACAAAGGCAGGGAGAAGGGTGATGCCTCTGACAGCAGAAAAAGAAATAAGAACATGAAGACCTCTCATTCTCATGTTCCTGATTTGGCCTGACTCCTCCTGCAAACTGCTGTATCTAAAACTTAACTCTGCTAAAGTTAGTAAAGTGACATGGGTGCAGAGTTGATGAAGAAAATGGAGAACCAAATCTATCAAATCCTTTGCTGGACTTAAACAGAGATAAAGCAATTTCATTTCATCACATGAGGACATCAATTCACATTTACTTTACATTAACTTCAGCCTAAACCTCCCTGCTCCAACACTTCCCGAGGTCTGAAAAGAGGCTAATGGTTAAGAAACTGGATATCCTACCTTTACATGTAACTACTTCAGAAGTAGTTATTTTATACTTAGGTGGTGAATGTGGAGTCACTCATTACTCCACTGCTGCAGACTGCATAGGATCTGGTCCAGTGTAAACTCGTAAACAAGGATTTGCTGGGTATTCAGCTGCAGAACAAGTGGTATTTGTGAAGCTGAGCTCAGACTAACCTCTCTAATGAGCTGAATACTTCTGCATATGGAAAGAACTTCCACTTACTTCAGGATGTGTAACTGGCAGTCTGAGAAAGTTTTAATTGCAGGCAGAACTGCCTCTAAGGAGGCTAGTCAATGTGCCGGTTTGCCTTGGAGTATGCCCCAGCTTTAGTGTGAAATGCATTTGCATTAAAGGCAGCTATGTACCACAGCAGGTCACATGTACGAATGTGTATAATACTTCCAGCAACCAGATGTTTTTCTTTTAAAATAAAATAGATAACCAAATTTCACCTAGGTTACATTCCCCCCCTCCTCTTGGCTTTGAAGTTTGCACAAGCTGTAAGATGCATAAAACAGGGCATGTTATGTTACCTCATAAATGTTAAATTGCTCAACTAAGTCCAAGTCTGTTCCTTTCTTGTTCAAGTGTCTCTGTGAAATAGCTTCAATGCCGAGCTCTTCCAGACAGTCCACCACGTCGTAGAAAGAGTCTTGATCTGGCAACCCCGACAGCGTCTAAGAATCAAAGGAAAAACATTTAAATCTGTTTGTTTTGAGAAGAATTAAACAAAGGTTTTTAAAAGAGGGTGGCAAGTGGTGCTATGTATGATTTCAATAAAGTAAAACCCATTATGTGGGATTAGAGACACCGCTAGAAAATAAAAAACAAGTGGCACAGCTTTTAATAAACAGCTCTGTGCACTGTGTAGAAAAATGAATAACTGGCAAAACAAATCAATGTTGTTATTTCATACAAAAAAGTATGGAAAATGTGGGTCTTTAAAATACACAGTTGGATTCTTCCTGGCTGCATTCAAGTACAGATTTCAAGAACAGAGAATGCTAAAGCATCAAACACAGGGATAAAAGCAAAGAGAGAGAGAAAAAAATGCTTTAGCTAAAAACAGCGAGGCTGATTTCCTACTGATTCTTGTAAGTTTGGCCTTAAGAAGAAAAACTCCAATGCACAGCTGTGTGATGTCAGGACAGCAGGAAATATCCTGCGCCATGCGCCTACAGTCCTCCACACCTGCAGCAGAGGTCATCCTCCCAGCGCACAAATTGCTTTATATTACAGATATATGGACTCCTTTCCTCCCTTCCTCCCTTGCAACTTGAAAAGTCTTACTGAAGGTAAGCTGACTCCTTAACTCTAATAAATTAAGAGAGTTACTAATTCCTGATTATGGGGCAAGATGTTATCGCTGACACTGGAGAGGAGCTTCTGCACACTAGAAAATAAGGAATGCCCACAATAATAGCTCTTGAAAATGAACTCTTTGAGTTCAGAGCTTTCTATGGCACCTGCTCTATGTTTGAGAGAGGGTACTTTTTTACCATAGCAATTTCCCATTTTTTTTTGTGAATTCAGAAAATTGAGAAAGGGCAGGTGGTCTTCTGTAGTGTCTTCAGGCACAATAAGATGTGATGTCTTACTTGCAAAAGGGTGGACAAACAATGAGATCTCCTGCACAGATCTTCCAAGAATTTACTTCTTTAAAGATCAGGAAATGCTCTTAATGCTGGCATGCAGATCACTCACCTTCAAGTACAGCTTTTTTAAAAATCTGAGGTCAGGCAGTCTGTAGACAAGGAAAACAGCAGCATAAGGTAGTATTTACTGGCAACCCTGCTTTTGTCAGCAGCCTTTTATTGGTTAATATAATTTTAAATCATGCAGCAGTGGAAATCTAATCTTCACTGCATGCTACTGGCCAGAACTGGGCAATTGAATTCCCAAGTATAGAAACTAATATTTTTCCTTTGCATGGTTTGTCAGTAAACTCACAGATCCATTTTCAGAGCCTAACGCATATGAAACTCAATTTCTAACATTATTAAATGGGACATAAAAGGGCACCTCTGGTGTCACAACAAGGTCAGTTCAATTTAGCCCAGGAGAAAGATATTTGCAGTAACTTTGCAGCAACAAGGGACGTGAGGTGCTTGCATAAATGACTGATAAATTCTGGATTGTGATATTAGAAAACAAGAGTGGGACCTCATTTTCATGGTGGCTTTATAAAGGAAAGACAAGCTGCAACCAGCAGAGCAGAGGTCATAAACTGAGCAGGTCCTTCCAAGGTCTTTCCTCCTTCCTAGTATCTGGTTAAGTTCAAAGTGATACTGCAGTATCAGAATATACATACAAGTCCCAAATACAGAATCACAGAACCGAAAAATCATAGAATCTTTAAGGTTGGAAAAGACCTCTAGGATCATCAAGACCAACAGTCAACCCAACACCACCATGCCTACCAAACCATGTCCTGAAGTGCCACGTCTACAGGCTTTTTGAACACCTCTGGGGACGGTGACTCCACCACCTCCCTGGGGGAGCCTGTTGCAATGTCTGATCAAATATTTCCTCCCACTCTGAAGACTGAACTTTACAATATGAAAACCTGTCTAGAGAATTAAAATTTAGCCACTTGGAGGAGTGCATTTAAACCACACTGTGGTTTCCTTGCTGAATTTTGTTACGTTCAGAACTCAGGTGTACAAAGGAAGCATGAATATGAATGTCAAGACTCATTCCTATGCCTCTAACTAGTTTTCATTTGAGGAAACATCCCTGAATTAAGATTTTTACCTGTTTGTTGTATGATTTTACAAGTTGGTCTCAAGCCCTTGCAGGAAAACCTATGCAACTTTGTGTTCTTCCCTCTCGAATGGCTACTTTTGGAATGGTTAACTAAATTAAAGCCAAACCCTCAGCCCAGGAGTATTGAGCTTGATACATCTTTTTAACCACATTTTTACCAAAGCCTAAACAATATATTTTACCTACTGTAACAGTCCCAATGGAAAAAAAAGCAAGAAAACTGATGAAGTTGTATCGGGGGTTAGAAAAAAGAATTTTATGGGAGTATAACAACCAAATGTTTTCCTAGATCATAAAACCTATTAGACAACATTCTCAACTGTTAAGAACATAATATTCTTATCACTACATATCCTCAGCTACATTTCTGAACAAAATTTGACATAGATTAGTGCTAGTCTATGCCTGGCTTCAGACTGAAAGGCTCTCTTTATTTGCAGTTTTCAAAACGTGTAGCCCTGGCTGTAGCCCTACCAGCTAGTAAAACTAATGAATATGGTGCCTTTTGTCATTTACTAAACAATCACAGGATAAAACAGTGGTGCAGAGAAGATACAGACAACAGAAAATCCAGCTAAATGTGTTTGGTGTGCAATGCTTTACACACAAGTCCAAGTCCTGTAACAGTACTGCTCTGGTTACTTAACACCCAACAGACTGGTGCGCTCAGGCAGCAGATAGAGGGACATTATTGAAATCTTATATGCCACGGTGAAAAGCACTACATGGTAAACAAACACGCTTACAGGCATTAGCCAAGTTTTCAATTACTCTGGGATAGGAAGAGGCATCTCTCATGTATGTGTTTTACTAGGAACCACAACTTCTTCTAAAACACCTAGTGCGACCAACGTCAGGCACAGGATGTCAGACGATCATTGTTCCAGTGTGGCAGTTGTGATGTTCTTAAGGCAGCTCACCAAAAACTGATGTGCCAGGTACTGTACTAACAGCACTCTGATCTGAAACAGCACTTTTTCAACCACAGCTGATGGACTGCTGGTGGGTAGTACTCTAAGTTCCCACTAGTAGCCACTGGCCTGGAAGCTGGTGCTTAAATTCTACTCTTACACTGAACCTCCTAAAAAACATTCAGCACTTAATCTGACTATACCAAAATATATTAATTTTCAAATAGCTCATAATTAGTTAATCTATCTATTTTTTTAAAAATGTATTGTATGATATGAGACAACAAGCAATATTAAATACAGGTGAAAAGACAATGAACAGTAATCTTACAGCTACAAAGCTTCCATCTCAATAATAAAGAGGTTTTATAGCAAGCAAATATAGTGAGTTGAATGCAACATAGAATTTTCTTTCTGCATTTGATGAGTGGTTTTGTTTTGTCTAATATAAATGAAACACAAAGGGTTTAATCTATCCAGATCTCAGTAAAAAAACTGAAGAAAGAAGAGATTAGAATAAGAACTAACAGATCATTGAAACTAACCAAAGGAAGATAACAAAGCTTATACTGGAACTATAAATAAACAGAATACCTGCACTGGAATCAATCTCATTTAAGAGATTCATTAATGCCTAAATGTCCCCAAATTAAGAGAAAGTTAATACAATGTTAGCGTAGGTAAATTGGTTAAGCACCAACAAAAGAGGGAAAGAGAATAAAAGGACTGGAGCAATTCATGTGTCTGAGCAGATGTGTTTTCTGCTCTAGAACAGGAAGGAAAACAGTCTGTAAATGTATACATGGAGAAAGAAAAAGGAGTAGAGGTATGCTTCCTTAAGACAGTCCCTCGTGAGCACTCTGCCTGCACTGAAAACTTTGACATTTCCTCGCCTGGAGAAGCTGAAACCATCTGAGCCTTCTTTGTATTCTCTGTGGGGGAAAAAAATTACAACTGTGACATGCTGCTTGCTGTTTTCTCTATAATCATGAAAAAAATCCCATTAAAAACATCATAAAACTGTCCATAAGCCAGATCATAATTATAAGTGTGGCATTGTGGGATTCCTCTCTTCCTTGATCTTCAGAACTGCCTTGCTCCTTTGACTGCGAGATGCTTTTTCTTTTTTGGTCTTTTTAAAGAAGTCTCTCCTCCTAAAAATAGCTTTAACTGTAGTGAAAAACTCAGACAAAAGGAATCAACTAGAGGATGATAAAAGATTCAACACAGAACAAAATTTTTGAAGAAGTCAAACACCGGGTATATTACAACTGTGCAAAGGGCGAAGAGAATTATCTCAGAAAGAGGAATAGGTACATGAAACAACGAAGAGGAGATGTTAAAAACTAGCTGCCTTGGCTTTAATAGCAGCTACCGACAGAAGCACATAAAGCTGGTGATGCCGTTCAGAAAGTGTACATCAGTGAGGTAAGGTGGTCTTTTACAGTCAAGAGGATCCTTACTACCATGTAAGCAGGAGCAAGGGCAACGCTAAGGAAAAGCACAGTAACATCAATGATGTTACCAGAAGAGGTTAGTCCCTCTCAAGCATCTTTGCTGGACAATGTCTGCCATTAAGAAATTATTTTATCAAAGAAACACCAAAGCAACCCACCGCTCCAGTCATATAGCCATGAGCACAATAAGCTGGAAGCTTGATTTATGACCTCCAGTGACAAACTCAGGATACTTAATATAATGAATAATAATAACAACAATAACAACAACAACAACAACCATAATAATCATCATCATCATCATCATCATCATCTGTAACACTCTGGCCTATTCAGTATAATCATAAAACAGATCACAGAATCACAGAATCACAAGGGTTGGAAGGGACCTCGAAAGATCATCTAGTCCAACCCCTGATGGTCACTTTGATTTGCTAGTAGCATGTTGATCTTCTGTGCTCTCTAAAAAATCCATTTTTAGTTTCAGTCACCCTAAGATTTGCTTAGAACTAGATGCTAATTTTTAAGTTTTTTTCTAACTTTTATGGGCCTTTCACCTTCTCCCTTCTCATAGCACAAGCAAGTACTTTGGAAAACATTTGATTTTACTGCAAAACTACTACTTGTAACACAAGACACCAGAAAGAAGACAAAAATGTAACCTCATTTTTTTTAAGCAGAAACACTCTTACTAGCACTCAGACCTGTTAAATTCATCATATTTGGTTTGCAGTAAAAAAATTTAAATGATCTGAACTAAAAAACTGCACACAATGCAAGCCTTTGTGAGCGTGTGATAGCTCACGGCACTTGCTTTCTCTCTCGCCTCGGATAGTGCGTTGAGATAAGTTTGTTGAGTTTTGCTTTGTGTGTTGTCATTGTTGGGAGAGGAGTCATGCCATAACGTGTCTCTGCACAGCATCTAGCAAAATAGCAACTCCGATCCCAGCTGCTGCCTCTGAGACACTGCAACACAGGTAACAAGAGTGTGCTGATCAATTACAGCTTGTGATGCAACTTCTCCAGGATAGGTCTCCTTCGTCATATATTCTCAAGAGGGAAGATCATTAGACAATTGAAAATACGAACTTTATCGCCACCAGTTATGCTAACAAAGTAAACAAACCTTGTTAACCAAGGTCATTGCGTAAACCAGTAGTTCGGTATCAACCCCATCCTTCTCCTCCAGGATCTCCATGATGTTGGACCACGGCTTGGCTCCTAGAGGAAAAGCAGAAACCATTGGCGACGATGATCAAAATGTAAAGTTCTAGCATCAACATTTATCCAAGGGGTAGCACAAGTTGGAATGATGTGGACATGTGGAAGATCAGGCAGAAAGGTAGTTATCTCCAGCTTCCTCTACAGTCTCCCTTGCTTCACGGAGAGTGAAGTTAATAGAGTCAGTGAAAGCTATGGCGCATCCTAATGCAAGAATCTAAAATATGCTAGGTGGATTTTCCCCAGAGTGCCAATTTCTCTCCCTTGATGATGAAGAATGTTTTGTAAGCCCAGTTTGATTGACAGTGAACTTCTAAAGTCAGGCGTGAGGAATTTTACCCCACCTATCATAGGCTCACATATACTTAGATAAATCTTCAACAAAAATCTATATGCCACTCTCTCAGCACATTTGATGCTTACGTTCCTAGTGACATCACTGAGTTACGCTGCATTAGGGTAAGTCCTGCCAACAAAAAAGTGTAGCAGAGAAACAGTTTTATCAAATTACAGGCCATTTTATCTAGAAAAGTGAAGTAACTAATGAAAGACTATAATTGAGTATTTTGTTTGGAGTACAGCTAAAGGTGAGGAGGATGAAGCAGAAAGCTAACCCCCTAACTTAGAGATACTCAATTCAACTACGTGAGCGTAACTGCAAGAGCCTGTGAATTTCAGAGGGAAGAGTGCAGAGTATTCCACCAGCCCACATCCCCTAAACACTACAGGGATGACAACAGTTTATTATCAGTCAGTAAAATGCAGACGTTTCATCATCACAACCTGTTGCTGACTGACCAGTGACCCCAATGTTAAAACTCTGCATTACTCTCACAGTGATAACAGCCTGTGTTTATTCATGGTGATATTATATCATCTATATCTATATCTATATATATCTATATCTCCTGCTGGACAGACACCAAATCCCTGCTAAAGGATCTCCCTTTTCAAGGCAATGGCAGTGCACTGTGTGGAAAACTGTCTATTAATGAACACACAGACAGCAATATTTCTCCTGTTTGCCCTTCTTTTTGAGACAGTCTCTGACCTTCACTACTGAATAATAAATCAATTTCCTTATCTTGAGCAAAACCAAAGGAGGAGGATTCACTCTCAGGTCTCCAAATGTATTTATGCGCATTACTAATTAAACACTAATTCAAATACACAGTTGTAATGAAAATACACTAGACAACTCTTTACCAGATTCCCTGTATTACCAGACATTTTGTGCAGTACATGTTCAAAAGACATGTGGAACAAATTGACTCAGCTCACAAATGATATATGATCAGCAGGAATGATATCCTCACTAGAAAAATGTCTTCCTGTGGTTTCCAGCGAAAAATAAAAATGGAAGAAAATAAGAATGAGAAACAAAATGGGGAAGCCATGCAAGTCTGACTTACAACAATGCCATTTGGAAAAAATTGAGTTGATAACAACATAAAAAATTAATTATTTAATCCATACTGCGTTATTCAGTGAGAGTCCTTCTAGGGAAACACGTCTTTATTTTTCAGTGAGGTTTTTTTCTTATTGGAACAACCCTGTTTTGTTTTTTAAAGACAGCATCCCAGAGTTTCATTTTTTTTTCTGAATGTCTTGATATTTCTCCATTATCATAGAAGAATATATTCAGGATCACCTGTCTGTTTTCCTGCAAGAGTGACATATAATTTTCTTCTACCCATGCTGCTTCTCTGTTACAGAATACGTTATTTAAAAATTGTTGTTCAGGCACATGTACTAGGAAGACAGTCCTGTACTAGCTCATCCGTCGTTCAAAGGCTTTAATTAAGGTGCTGCTATTTAACTTAAGCAATTTCCAAAATCTAGCCTTAAATTTGAAATTCTATCTATTCTCTAACGCGTATCAAGAGGAGGCAGTACTAGCAATGGCTTTGATAAAGGTGCTCCAGTCTGTACCAGATTAAACCTTTCTTTTCAAATGCTGTTTTCCTCATTATGATCTCAAGTTGAACAGCCAAGGAGTGAACATGGGAACAGCCATAAGGCCATGTACCCATCTGGGGACAAGGCACATCTGGTGTGGAAGCTGCGCCATGAACTTACTGCATTAGTGTACTTGGGCTAGTACTCCTTGCTAATATATAACGAAAGCCTATAGTTTCCAACTTATGACCCGGACAGCACAGGATATGGGCAGATCTAGGGCAGGTGTCTGCTCTCATTCACTCTCATGCCCTGAGCTTGGATTTCCAAATATGTTGGGCTTGGAGAGTCACCAGAATCTACATGGAAAAAATAATTTTGAAGGCAATATTTTTGCAACGATATGATGATAGTGAAAAAACTTCTCCTTTCAAGCTACACAGAAAAACTTTGTGAAAAATACCTTGGAAAATCATACACTAAAAAAAATTGATGACTATTCTAAACTCACTGTCTGCTGTAGTAAAATAATGATGCTCATACAAGAGAGAAAAAATATGATGTTTATTTTCCCTTTTCCTTTAAAAGGCTATTTGTGTTGTGGAGAATATTAAAAGCTCTCCATTTACAGATGAAGAAGAACCTTTGAAGAAACTATTATGCAGAGCTAAAATCTACAGCTTCCATTTTCTGTGTAATGGTCAGAATATAACAAATCCTGAAAAAACTTAAACTCAAATTTAGGTTTGGCAATGCAGATGTATTTCTAGTGAAGAAAGCAAACCCATTTCTTTTTTGTATATTATGGAGTTCATTTTTAAAAGTAGTAAACGTAATCATTTACGCTTGCTGATTCTCAAAAAGATTTACTTTCCAGCCTGTTTCCTCCACCTGATCATGATGCAGAAGAATGATGATGTAAAAGAATGATGATGGAGCATCCCAGCAATTTTTCTGGGAGCAGTCAGGGATGTTCTCGTATTAGGTTGACTTCCATACAGCAATTATGAAAAAATTGCATGGAGTGACGAAACAGGCTCACTGAAGTTAAACAGCAGAGGTCGAGTTTTGTGTGTGTTCTTCTGCCTTCTAATGGGTGAAACGAGAACTGCTCCACTGCCTTTACAGGCTTCTCACTGGTAACAACAGCTCATTATCGTGGCTGCTTGGACAAGAAGGCTGGACCCTCAACCCTGATGCTACGACAGCACTCTGAGTAGTCACACATAGAGCATAAACACACGCAGAACTATGGGGTTGCAATAATTAAGCCCATATTACATTAATATAGTCTATTGGATAATGTTGCCCATTTTTTAAGTCTCAGTCTTTTCTCAGTTTCTCCTTTAAATGTTTTTACATCTGAATCTCAGAAAAAAAACAGCATTACTTTAATACTTTACACGAAATCTTAACATCACAACTACCCAGGACGTGCACACTATGTATAAACCACGCAAAGCCCTGCATCAGGCCAGAACCGTACATGACTGCCACCAACTTCCAGAGTCTTTGTCTTTAGTTGTCGTAGGAAGGAAAGGTATTAATACTTTTGGAAAGACCTCAGCATCTTGTATTCCTGGCAACTTAACTGTGTGTGAAAATACAGCCTTCCATCATAGCTCCAATGTGAGCATTAACTTAATGGATACCTAGCTATGTGTGAAATGGCAGGGAAAGTGGAGCTACGGCTAACGTGGGCCATTCACAAATAACGTAACACGAAGCCTGAATTCACAAACAGTGACAGTGTCCAGGTCAGACACAGAGCTTTCATCTCTGCCCTAAAAAATGCTCGTGATAAAGCAGCCCCCGATAGCAGAGTGCAATGCCAGCTCTGCTGTCCAGAGCCCACACAGTCCCGGTGTGCTTAAACTGAAAGGAGATCAAATGCCTCTGGGGCTCTGAAACAGGAAAGGGCTGGGGAAGGGGGATCTAGAGGGAAGTTTAATTAGAAGTTGCTTCCTATACGATGAGGTCCATGCAGTTATTCACTTACAGCCTGCTTGTACCTGAGAGTAAAGCCAGCACTTCTGCGGATCTCTGTACTTCAGTTTGCATATGGATGTATTCTTGTGCAGAAACCACAGATGGGATCGCTTTGAGACCAGGCTGAGTTATTATGGGGTTCTTTATGTTAATCATGTGTGGTACACATGTTGGGGAATTATGTCATATCTCATCACCTTGTATGTACATGAAACATTGGACTTTTTTCAAAGCAGTGCTAAACTTAATTATATACCTGCAAGATTTATGACAACATCTCAAGAAAAAGCACATCGCTTTTTCTTCCTCTGTATTTCTGTTCCATTAAATCAGTCATTAAAGAGAGGTACTCCTCAATTACAAGCCACTAATTTCAAAATATATATTAAAACATAGCACATCTATAGCCAAAAGTGAAGGGCTATTACACTGATGACCTAAAAAAGGAACTAAGT
The DNA here is from genome assembly GCA_013399095.1 of Psophia crepitans. NCBI lineage: Eukaryota > Metazoa > Chordata > Aves > Gruiformes > Psophiidae > Psophia > Psophia crepitans. Next base: position 426,609 of record VWZZ01001259.1, read on the forward strand.
CTAAAACAAGAAGAAAAAAATCTCTTTTGCAGCTAAGCATAACTGCTTAATAATAATAAAATTAAAAAATTAAAAAAAAGAAGAAGAAAGGAAGGAAAACTGGGTATTTGGGGCTAAGTTATTTGCAAGAGTTCATGAGACGATCTGACAACCCACAGGTTTGAGAATTCCCATAAATCCTCTCCTCATGCTCCTAACAAGTATCCATCTAACTACATGCATCACTTTTTTTTTCCACATGTTTTCTGTTGTTACTGAAGTTGTTTTATTACTTTGGGCCATGTAAATGTTTGCTTGAGGCTGTTTTACAGATACAGAAGGGAATACACAGCGTATGGTAGTGTGTTTGGGGTCCTCCTTTCGCGCTCTCTTTTTTTTTCTTTAATGAGGTTTACTAGCATGTGAACAGATGGCAATTTGAACATGCTGAGAATACCAGTGAGTTCAGAGAGCTGAGGAAATACTAAGGATGACTGTAAAAATCAATCATAGCGCTCACAATTACATGAATATTGTAATTATGTTTCTGCTTATGGCATTGTAAGGTTTATTGGTTTTAACTCAAAACAGAAAGCAAACCTGAAGAATCCACCATTCAAAGTGTTATACAGGTTTTGAATTGCCCCTGTCTGCCCTCCTGTCACAGGAGACAACTTGAGGGTTTTTTTGGGTCTTTTCAACGCACTCATGTTAATAGCTGAAAGCAAAGTCTGGCTACTTTCTCCCATCTCTGGCACCACCTTTCTCCCCAGTCCCCAACTTTTTTTGTTTCACTTTTACCATATCAGGTCGCTCAAACAAGTTCAGCGTGGAGGCAGTTGCTCCACAGAGGGGATCTTGCTTTCAACCTCCATGTGTTGAGAGACCACAACAATGGCTCTCCCAACCTCAAAAACTCTCCTTGAGGCAAAGGAATGTTTCGCATCAAGAGAGAATGCCCTGGGAGCTTAGCAATGGCTTTGTGGGAAGAACAAGAAAGAACCATTTTAGTTCTATTTATTTGTAAAAAATACAGTATGCATATTCTAGTATTTTTCATGAGCCTGAAGGGTAACAGATTTCATGGCATAATACCTGCTCAAGGGCTTTATTTTAATGTAACAACAGATGGTTTTACTTTTACTATAAAGCCTGTACTATTACTGACCTCGTCTTTCTCTTCAAAGGGATTACACTGATTAGATATCATTTTCTCTTCTAAATCAGACGGCTGCCTCTCAGAAGTAAGTGGAAAGGTGGCCTGGCCCAAAGGAGCCTTCAAGATCGGAAGATGCAATGGGGCTCGCTTTGCACATGGGTGCAGGGAAGGGGCAATGACTGCACAGGCAGCCAGCTGCATTCCTCAGCTTTTCACTCTTCACTTTCCCCACTATAATTCACTCCTCAAAACAGTCCTAATTTGCACGAATACTTTAAATATGCTTTTAATCAAGAAAGGAAGGGTATCTTGCACAAAGCAGCCATCATGACAGCAACTCCAGAACCACTGAAATCAGTGATGAAATGTGTTACCTTGATCTCTGCGGTGCTCGGATTTTGCACCCCCCAAGTAAAGGCTACTCACCTCGCTTTTCATCAACGGTAGATACTGCCTGGATTAAAAGTGGTGCATTGGATTCGGTATACTCCACAAACACCAGCAGCAGCTTCAGCGCTGTCTTTACCACCAGGCGGAACTGGAAGAAAAGAGTGCGACTTGTCATTGAGCAAACCGCAGCATTTCCAGCTGTGTTAAATAACACTGGGCAAGATGCAAGCGCAGCAATCCAGAATCTGGTAATAACACATGAACGGAAGAGATTAAGCTATGCCAGGACCGAAAAAACGAAAGGTAGCCAGTTGGCTGAAAATTTCATTCATGGGACAGTGCTCTCCTAGGGAAGTCTCAATAGTCCATGAATCCAAACGGAAGCTTAACGCTGTCACATGTAATAAAAGGTTGAACATCCCACCTATGCATGCACCTATGCATATACCCAACGTTGCTGTGCAAAGCTTGAAGCACACAGAACCTACTGAGCTAAGAATGCATATATTCCTCTATTTCTCAATGCAACATTTATTTCCCCTTTTCACTGTGAGCTTTTCATGCTGTCAAATTGCTGTATCATGGGATGACTTTCTCCTCATGCTTTCTTTTTTCTTGTACTGTTACTATTTAATGCTTATTAAACAGATCAATCTTTACTATTTAACAGACCCTGGGAGAAAGTGTGTTTAATTTCCAACTATCCCACCCTGTCACGAAATGTGTGATTTTCTGGAACTGAACATTCTGCCTGGAAGCTTTCAAACTCAGTTTTTTGTACATCCCCAGGAGTGTGAGTTCACCAACGACTCAACACTGGTGAAATGGACCTACTGGAAATCAACAGCCAAACTCTTATCAGTTTCATCACAAATCTCCCATTTCCAGAGAGGATCTTTTGACTATTAGATAATTTTCAAAGCACTGAGTAAGAATTTTTAGGGTCTTGCTTAGCATGATCAGGTATGGGGAAAAAAACCTCCTTACTTTAGGAAATATTTGGAGTTTTTAAAAAAGGAGACGTGAAAGAGGAGGACTTTTTAATAGGCAGGGCTCTACATGCTCAGCTGACAGGGTTTTTACTATGAGAATTGATTCCAGGTCAAATCTGCTATATCCTCAATCTAAATCACGGATTTAAAGCCAAATAAAAGGCGATACACCGCTTCTCCCCGAAACACAGTTTCCAACCTACTGTTATTGAGCCAAGCTCCAGAAAAACAGGTATTTTTAAGTTTACGGTATTTTTCTGCTACCTTGTTCTACAACAAATCTATCCAACAATGTGTAAGATTTTTAACAAGACAGCTACAGTAATGTGATCATTACTCTCTGTTTTGCCATTGACAGATTTTTAGATTTACTTCAGGAGGCATTCATGTAGAGATAAGCCACGCTCCAGCAAATCCCTGTCTTTGTCTCATTACATTAAGTTAGTAGGCACTCTGAAGCGTAACTGCCTGGTCATTCAAATATCTCACCCAGGGGCAAAGGAAAAAAAAATATCATTATACTGTACTGTTAAGCTGTTTCAGGGATTTATATATATAGATATAGAGAGGAGTTTCTATCAGTATTACTTCATCCCCATTCCCTCTTTTTTTCAAGTCCTCTCAACACAACTCTCCTAAGAGGCAAAGAATCACTATTTATCATTTCACAGATGCACTCGAAGACAGCGACTGTGTCTATATTCTAAAAAAGACTGCAAGTGCAAGAGGCATAAACTCAAGCTACTGCGTTCACGTTGCCACTCACAGAGATGTACTAGGGCTCACTTATAGGTAATGGGCTAAAACGCAGCTTGCTGCTATTAACACAGAGTTTGGTGTGAACAGTGACCCAGGTATTTCCCCAGCTTCTCAGGTGTTACCCGCTGAGCTGAGCTTAATGCACTGCAATGATACCACTAGCAATGCAAAATCTTCTGTTGTTGAATCCAGACTCTTTCAGACTTGATGTGTGATCTAATCAGTCACTTTTAGGGCTGACAGCCAGGAAATCCCAGTGACAAACCAGCCCAAGTCCCACCAGATGCCTGGTTAGCCTAATTTGCAGTTGTACTGCTGCAGTCATAGTTCATAGATACATGGGGTAATCAAATGATAGGAAATTGAAATCTCATGACACACAAACAAATCACTTCCCCACGATTGCACTGGACAACTATGTATTTGCCTTTCAGGCCTATACCACACTGTTTCTGCTCTGCAATGACATTTCCCTTATTAATCAAGTTTGATTGTTTAACAGACATAATTAAAGAATTCCCAATAAGTCTCCACTTTTTTGTAAAGTTACTTCATAAAACAGGAGTTACCAGCTTACCGTACACAATCCTAGCACTAATATACTTCCCCGATAACCACTTGTGTACCACCTACTAATCTGATTCAGCATCCTTTCCCTAGAAAGGAAACCTTGGATATTACTTTTGATGGTTCCTAAAACCTCAAGGCTTGGCCACATGGTGACAACAGGATGCATTTACACGCAAGTACTCCATGGCAAAGTCCCCATATGTTTCCATTTGACAGCAATCAGTGGGGGGGACACCAGGCCTAGGTCTATGTTTACAAATCTGTTTTTCTTGGAGAAAGAAGGACCTTCTGCAATACCTTTGCTCTAACTGCTGCCTGCTGGCCACGGCAGCTGCTGTATTAAGGAGCTAGAATCACAGAATCATAGAATAGCCCAAGTTGGAAGGGACCCAGAAGGACCATCGAGTCCAACTCCTGGCTCCACACAGGACCAGCCCAATCAGAGCAGATGGCTGAGAGCGTTGTCCAGATGCTGCCTGAACTCAGCCAAGCTCAGTGCTGTGACCACCTCCCTGGGGAGCCTCTTCCAGGGCCCCACCACCCTCTCAGTGAAGAACCTTTTCCTGATCTCCAACCTAACCCTCCCCTGTCGCAGCTTCATGCTGTTCCCTCGGGTTCTGTCGCTGGTCACCAGAGGGAGGACAGCAGCGCCTGCCCCTTCACTCCCCCCGTGAGGAAGCTGAAGGCCACCATGAGGTCTCCCCTCAGTTTCCTCTTCCTCAGGCTGAACAAACCAAGGGACTTCAGCCTCTCCTCTGCTAGTCCCTATGTACCTTGTATCTGCCAGGCTGCAGATCCTGTGAAGCCTCAGGGCAGCCCCCTGCAGTGGCATCAGACGGAGGCTCAAGCTGTCTGATCACTCTGGTGCTGTCTGCAGGTCTCAGCTTCCTGTGCTTAACAAGCTAACTGACAACAGTGTAAGGAATAAACACCACCCAGAAGCAGTCCTGGAGAAAAGGAGTGATGAGAAAAGCTAGGTTTTGCTTGCCATTTAGCTAGTAGAAGGCCACTATAAGTTCAGTTTCTCAACCGGAAAATTTTCAGGGCTTACCCAATTCCTCACAAAATAGTCATTCAGCCCCAGGAAGTGGAGGTGTCTGTAGGTGAAGGTACAAACCATGGCAGCTTTCCACTGGTAGTCAGCACAATCAATAGCTTTGAGAAAAACTGCATCTTAAACATGGTTTCCTGCTCAATAGAAAATGGACTTTGAGACCCCTGTGAGCACTTTTCAGCCTGCATGCTGTTTTGGACACCTTGAGTAAGCACAAAAACCAAAATACTGCAGTCCTAGACTAAGCTGCACAACGCCTACACTGGGGACTTACTAGCTACCTGCGACCCACACAACCTTTGCACATATCTTACAATGGGGCTTTTTAATACTGCTTTAATAGTGCTTCTTGACAGAAGCAGGCACTCATCGAGCAGCTGTGCTGCCTCTTGGGAACTGGAGTCTCCAGCCAGCCAAAGCCCCTCCAAGACATCTGAGAGCCAGGCACCCCAGACACAAGGACAGTCCAGAGCCTGACATGCTCACACTAAAATTAACTCCAATTATCCACCATGGCACCAAGAAGTCTCTGAAAGGTCTGTTCCACGGATACTTGCTGCCAAGACCCATGTGAAGCATGGTGTATTTTCTTACGTGGCCTCCAATATGAAGTCCTACCTGTTAAATGATCCCTTCATGACCCGCCGTGTGCCTGACCTGCCTGTAACAGCTCATGCACGCTGCTGCTGACATGTTAAACATCAGGTATTGCAATAGAAGGGGCTTCAACCAAGACCAAGAATATCAGAGCTATTCAGAAAGTTTTCATTTGTGATTAACTATGATGACTGTCAAAGTGGGAGATCCTCATATCTTCATGAGTAAACTATAAAGTGTCTTCACAGGGCACACCTTTTCTATTATTTAAATAGTAGACAGTTACATTGCAAATAAAATAACTGTAAATCTCAAAACTGGGAGATTGCTTAACAGGAAAGAAGAACAGCAATTCACTGACTTTCCTGCTTCCCTTTGTGAAGCCCTGGGAGTTTTTGCCAGTCACTGGTATCATTTTATTTCACATGATGTACCCAGATGGCACAGCAATAGGAGCAAGAGAAGAAAGTTTCATATTTTCTTCATGAGTAGGTGAATCTCACTATTCATTTCAATCACTGCTAAAAACTTCATGAAGGCTTTTTAAGGCTGATTCGGGGGTTAACCAGGCTCTTATTTTGTACTGAAGACGAGCACAACTGCTTTCTGAATCAGCTTCAAGAGAGTCACGGTTCTGTTAAAATCCATGGGTCGCTCATGCTATTACTTCGAACAGGACTAGAGCAATAAAAGGGGTAAACTACTACCGCTTAGCTAAAAACAAAGGCTCATTGAGGCAATATATACACCCACTGGCTCGGTAAAGTGATGTTTTAACAGTTTTGAGATCAAATTAGGATTTTTGAATGTCAAAACACTGTAGTATAAAAACATTTATTAAGTTAGAAAAGAAAGTCACATTTTATTTTTGTATCATGTGCGAGCCAATTTATAGAGAGGAAATGACGTTAGCATCTTCTGGCTAAAGATAAGATGTAGCCAGCAATGTAAAAGGAAGAAGAAAAATTACAAACCTTTTCCCTCTGACACACTTTACGTTACGTAGCAGTCTGGCAGTCCCTTTTCTTTTTATCTGTTTATATTTAGACAATCGGAAACGTGTTACAGACCCAGCCAAAGAGACCACACAACAGGGTGCAAACCTCACGTCTCATGGAAGGGCTTGTCCCAGTTGTTAATCACTCACCAGAAAAGGCTTTAGCCTTTACAAGGAATGTTGTCAGAAAGTTCATTGACTTAAGAGACCAAAGCAATAGTTGCAAAGTTCAGGTTTAAAAATTTAGGTTTGCTTTTTTTTTTTTAAGTAGAAAGCGAAACAAAAATTGAGTAAAAACTTAATATTTCACTCAGGACAATGTAGTTATTTTGGATTTACGCTATTCAAATTTAAAGGAAAAATAAGCATTGGATTTCTAACTAAAGATTTACCGTGGCCAAATCCTCCAAGGCCTAATCCAAGCGTGGACATGACCTCACAGGCCATGTACTCATCCTGTTGATACGACACAGCCAGGCAGCTGCCACTGCCGCTGAAGAAACGTGCAGTGCAACCAGCACCCAGCGTGCTGGTGAAAGGTGCACAGGAGGGCTGAAACCCTTCTTTCTTGTGGGGTAAAGATGCCCCCGACTTCAGATCTAGCACTGTGGGAACAGCCCTGTAATGTCACTCAGTTTCACGTTTCACAAAACCACCTTTTGTTCACAAGAGGAGGAAAGATCTTCCTGAAATGGAAGACTTTATATATATATATTTAAATAAAATACATTATATATATAGTGTGTGTGTCTATACATATAACAATATTTACTATAGTAAATAATATATGAAAGAAACATATAATACTGTATTACAGTATATAAAATAATATTTTTCTTTATAGTAAGTAAGGAAAAGGAAACAAAAATGTCAAGCTTGAGAGAATCTTACAATAATTTAAGTCAGAACTGTCCTAGTACCACTTTCCTTCTCATCTTAGGTGAACAAATCCAGTTCCCTCTTCCTCATACATCACAGGCTCTACCCCTAACCATCGTGGTGAACCCCCACTGGACTCCCTCCAGTAGGTACTGTACTGAGGAGCCCAAACCAGGACCCCTGAACTCCCGATGCAGTCTTATCAGCACCAAATGGGGAGAGGTGTTTCCTTCAACTTGGTGGCTACTCTTCCACCAACCCAGCCCCAGATGCGTTTGGCCTCCTTTCACACAAGGGCACACTACTAACTCTTCTTCAGATTCATATTCTCTTATTCAGAATGAGTAGACAGAAATAGATGGTGTGATGCTAAAAAGAAACATCTGTAGCTTTCCCTGAATTTTTAGGAGAGTTACCAGGACTTACGGTCGGTACTGGGACTGGCACTGTTTAACATCTTTGTCAGCGACATGGACAGCAGGATCGAGTGCACCCTCAGCAAGTTTGCCGACAACACCAAGCTGTATGGCGTAGTTGACACGCTGGAGGGAAGGGATGCCAACCCGAGGGACCTTGACAGGCTTGAGGGGTGGGCCTGTGCAACTCACATGAAGTTCAACAAGGTCAAGTGCAAGGTCCTGCATGTGGGTCGGCGCAATCCCAAGCAGAAATACAGGCTGGGTGGAGAATGGATCAAGAGCAGCCCTGAGGAGAAGGATCTGGGAGTGCTGGTTGATGAAAAACTCAACATGAGCCGTCAGTGTGCGCTGGCAGCCCAGAAACCCAACTGTGTCCTGGGCTGCATCAGAAACAGTGTGGCCAGCAGGTCGAGGGAGATGATTCTCCCCCTCTACTTCGCTCTTGTGAGACCCCACCTGGAGTACTGTGTCTAGGTCTGGAATCCTCAATACAGGAAAGACATGGAGCTCCTGGAGCAAGGCCAGAGGAGGGCCACAAAATTGATAAGAGGGCTGGAGCACCTCTCCTATGAGGACAGGCTGAGGGAGCTGGGCTTATTCAGCCTGGAGAAGAGAAGGCTCCAGGGAGACCTAATTGTGGCCTTCCAATACCTAAAGGGGTCTACAGAAAAGCTGGAGAGGGGATGTTTATTAGGGACTGTAGTGACAGGACAAGGAGTAATGGGTATAAACTAAAAGAGGTGGGATTTAGATTTGACATTAGGAAGAAATTCTTCCCTGTGAGAGTGATGAGGCACTGGAACAGGTTGCCCAGAGAAGCTGTGGAGGCCCCATCCCTGGCAGTGTTAAAGGCCAGGTTGGATGGGGCTTTGGGCAACCTGGTCTAGTGGAGGGTGTTCCTGCCCAAGGCAGGGGGATTGGAACTAGATGATCCTTGTGGTCCGTTCCAACCCAAACCATTCTGTGATTCTATGACTCAGTACCCTTAAAGCATAATTTTCAAGGAAGAATCTCAGGCAAATGAAGAAAAGAGGCAGAAAATGAAGATGTACAAGAAGTGCCAGTTAAAATTAGAATACTTAGTCCTAACGACATTCACCTTGAGCTTGCAGCATTACTGCCAAGGCCATCAAAAATGAGTACAAGACATGTTTACGTTATCTATCTAAAAGTCAGATGTGCATAAATAAAAAAGCATTGAGATTCTCCTAGGGTGTCTTATAACGCTGTATGTTCCACATTTCTATATCTGTTGTTCCCAACCTGTCTCTCCTGTTCAGATGGGGGATTCAGACCAAAGCTTAGCTTTGGCTTACATGTCTCTGGATGAATCTCATGAGATGGGCAAGGATAAAATTGGGGGAGAAAAAAAAAAGGAGCAGTGATGAAAAATAGACATTTCCAAATTATAATTTGGGATTCAACCAGAGTTTGTATCCAGCCCTTTGGTTTCCTGTCATACTTCTTGTTGCTAATAGTTCAAAAACCTCCTTCAGCACCTGGTAAAACTACAGATACACACACACACACACACTTTTACACACACAAAGAGACTAATATGTGTATTAGAAGAATATACATACTAGAGGAAAACCTTGTTTTCTCTATCTAGTTGTTTGCTACCAGCTTACTATTTTACCGTTGGTTTACATGGTACTAGAAGCCCCAGGGTTTTGCTTCTACTTCAGTACTCCTGGATATGGTGACAAGAGCTGTTTATTCTGTGTGAAAGAAGATTTGCCTCTAACAACCACACAACACAACCTTATCTTACTAATGCTCTGCCATAAGGTGTCTGTATTTTGTGGCAGTTCCCAGAACTGTGCCAGGTTCTTTGTTCTCTTTCTTTCCCCCAAATACAAAAATGTACCTGGAACATGTCCGCTCTTGTTCTCAGAGAAACATGCAATCTTGAAATCAGACTGAAATCAGAAATCTAATGTCGAAAACAGATGACGATAAGGAAGAACAACTAGCTAATCCTATATTGGCATCCCTCTGCACAGCATCGCTCCAGTAGAAATTAAGGTATTTACCAACCATAAAACAGGATGCGTACAAAGTGGAAGGAGACTGGTCTTATTTTCAGTGCCAGGTATGTGCATGAATGACATACGAAAGCCCTTGTCCCAGGATGCGTGTCTGTAGCCAGTCTTTTAGAAACGTAATTTATCTGACACATATGACAGCCCAGTATTTTCTGGTAAGTATTAACTTTCTCACATCTCTTGAACAATGTCATTTGAGTATTTCACAAGCTGTTCACCAGTATTATTGTAACAAGGATGTCTCCACTGCAGCCAGCATCTTACTGGACCTTTCCCACATCTGCATGGCAGAAAGCCAGCCAAGAACTCCAGCACTGGGTGCACAAGCAGGGAGAGTCACAGCTGGCACCACAACTAAAGACCAGATATCTCAGAAGTATGCAGGGCTGGCTATAGGTGGGAAAGAACTGTAACACCTAGAGCAGGAGCAAATAGCTTTGAAAATATGTGGTACACAGTGTTTAAGTCACCCAGACAAAAAATACACTGGAATGGGGGGTGTGGCGGTATCAAACAAGCAAGGGGAAAGGCATTAGGGGGTAAAACATTTGGAAACCCCTATTACTAGGATTTGCAAATGCCTTACAGAGCAAAGGAACAAACCAAGTTCTTTCTATTCTCTGACTCTCATCTCAAAAACTATTTGAGGTCAATTACTTCATTCCGAAAAAGGATGATGACTCTATTTAGTAATCCAGTTCCTTTCTATTCATAGCTCCTGAATTCAAGAAAAATGAGATCCTTCTGCATCACCTGAGCCAAGTGTTTCTAGTCAGCCTCATTTTCCATCTAAACTTTAAGGCAGACCCTTTTAAGGAGAATGATGAAAAATTTAGAAGTCTGTTCTGGGTTTGGCTAGAACAGAGTTAATTTCACTAGAAGCTGGGATGGGACACAGCCAGGACAGGTGACCCAAACTAGCTAAAGGAGGTATTCCATACCATGTGTAATCACCGTTCTATAGAAGGGAGAAAGCTTTCATATGTGCTGGGGCCTTAGAAGCTGCTTTTGTGGCTGCAAGGAGGACGTGCCAGTTCCTCCATGCTCCTATCAGAGAGGAAACAACTGCCCAAGTCACAGGGTGTGCGGGGCACGAGGAGGTATCACAAAGCCAAGAGGCATGGGAAGCAACAGTTAAATACAGCGTGCACAAAGTATGTGAATAACCCCATTCTGGGCATTGAATACTGTTTACACTCAGGCATTTTATTTCATTAGGGCTGCGACTATTAAAATGCAAATAAGAATGTGCATGATGCCATGTCTATTTTAAGCATTGGAATTTTTATTAGTTGGCATATATTAAAACGTTAGACCTCATCTTAATATTTAGCCACTTCTACTCAAATCTTCAAAGAGGGATGTTTAAATAAGGCAAATTAACTGTTGTTAAGTGCTTTGCAGGCTCAGGACTGAAGGTGTGGACATTGCAGAAAGGTGTGTTTGATCAAGATGAAAAACTGTACATACTCAGATGCGAGATGCTAAAAAATTATCAGTTAAACAACAGTCTTTTAATTCTGAATGTTCCTTAAAGTTTTTCTCTCTGCCGAGCATGTAATAGTAGGGATGGCAGAGAAATGCATGCATTTACTATTCTTAAAATGAAATTTCTCAGAACTTTGTAAACTTACTGGATAATGATTATAAGGTCTGCACACTGTTACATATGTGGTGTGTGTCTGACATTTATCTGTGGTGAGATTTCTGACATGAAGAGAAAGAAGGCCATTACAAAGAAATTCGTCTGGCTTACCAACAAAACACAGGGATGAGCAAGTAGTGATTAGTTACTGGTCAACAGGAAAAAAAAAAAAAGGCTTATGCCTGGAAATGATTATTTACATCATCAATCATGGTCCAGAAGCAGAAGGGGGAAAAATGAAAAAAACCTGTACACAGAAGCAGGCAATTCATATGACAAATCAAAACATGTTGTGAGGCCAATGTGGCCCTCAGATGAAGCCATGCAATTCTGATGGGAGCTTTAAAAGAATATATTCAGGGTAGAAATTGGCTCTTTACTAAGCCATTTGTAATGAACTAATGATGTAGCTACATTTCTCAGGCAGCAATCACCGCGTCACGCAGACACTGTTTAAAAATCGAAGTGCTGCATGAGCCTGAAATGAGAGAAGAGACACTACAGTGTTTTTTAGGTGTTCCCCTCTCCCCCTTTTGGAACACCAAAGATGATCTTCCTATGAGATGGGGAATTGACTTTCTCATCCCATTAAATAGTCTAAAATGACATTTTTCTTTGTTTTCCAACAGGATGAATGGAAGACCATTCACAGCTTCTCAGGACAAAACACAAGGTGAGAGAAGTCTTGTCTTGTTTTCCTCCCCGGCAACCAGACCGATCCCCTCAGTTTCTCCTGTGAGAACTGTTCATTGTGTGAAAACTGCATGTAATCATTCAGCCAGTAAGGATGATGGGACAGGACATGGAAATTACAGGACATTAAAGGATCAAACTTATTTTAGTCTCAGGTGACTCTTGAGATGGTGTCATCGCACCTTTGTTAAGGACTCCGACGACAGAGCTATTAGGTTTTGAGCGTCTTTCTCTGTTGCTCTTTCAGAAATTGCTGAAACACAAAGGTTTGGTTTCAACTAAATTTTAGCTTTTTCCATTGCAAAACGCAAACCAAAAATATTTCACTGGAAATTTGCCATCAGTCTGTGTCCAAAACAGGTATTATGCTTCACTTGTAAAGATTTACAATAAGATTCTTTTCCTTCTCTCTTCAAATTGTTTAGTTTCATTGTACTTAACCTGTTGATGCTTTTATTAACCCTTCCCAAACACTGGTGTTTTCTAGGACTCCAGCCAAATGAACACCATCAGTACATCCAGATTTGCCTTCTGCATCTGGGTAAGGATTGTGATTATATTTCCTTAGATAAGGCATAAACCACTTAGCTTGAGAGAAGCAAAAGTAACGTGAGAAGCAATTTCTGCTAAATCTCATGCCCGCATGCCACGTGCTATCAAACCACTTTTGACAAAGAACAGACACTTTTCTCTTCTTTTTTCTTCTACAAATATGCACCTCAAATTGTTTATATATAGCAAGGGTTTTTGAGCATTTTCATGTTATGGATCATAGAATAAGATTGTCTAGTAGTCTGTTCCTTTCATTAGCATAACCTTTGTTGGGCACATATGAAATTAGCCTTATGCAAAAATAAAGAAAAAATACTATGATGTGTATGCCAGTCTAATGCAACCAAGCATCTGGAAACATACTGGCTAGGCGCTTTTTCAGCAGTTACTGGAAATATATGACCCAAAGATCTACAGGTCACAGCCAAAGTAGGAGTATGCCTCACTATTTAAACAAGAGTGGTCTTTAGGAAACAGTCATATCTCTGTTAAATAAAATTTGCATTTCTGATGAGCAAAATGAATGAAAATAACCTTGTCTCTCTTGAACACTACCCTGATGATCTGTTCAGTGAAAGACGTAACTGTGATATTTCACGTTTTGGTAAAAAGAAGATAAGTATATAAAAAGCAACATGAAACCACAGGTAATTAGAAATGCACATAATAGATGACTAAAATTTAACCACTGGGTACTGGCTGTTTGGCACATTTTTCTTTTTTTTTTTTTTTTAATGATGCAAGAGTTGCATGCCGAGCCTTCCCACCAGTCCTTGCTGATGTATGATGTTAGCCTTGAACTACGTTGTCCTTAACAGATGGTCACTGGGCTGAACCTCTGGCAACAGGAAAAGTTTGGGAGAATGGCAGTTTCAGCAACTACTTTGCCCTGGGCAGGGCCAAGCTGCTATTTCCTTAACTGTGTTCCAAAAAACTGGGAAAGGAAAAGAGTTTTTATGAACTTACTTGCAGACAGGCCTTTCTCATAAGTCCCCTCTCCAAAATCCCCTTCATATCATACTATTCTAGCTTAATTTATACAGCCAAGTGACATCTTGGTTTGTGAAAGCATCTAATGTAATACAATGTCACTGTACTTGACAAATGCAATCAATTTTAAAGAGAGAACAGACTAGATAACCTGTTACTAAGGTAAGTTACTGATGTATTACTGATCTCATGCAAAAATCTAAGAATCTGAAGCCATCTACAATTAACCAAGTGATGCAAAAGTTCTACAGAACACACTGTGATTCATTGCATTTTACATATGGGAAAGCTGAAGTGCTATGAACTTAAAAGGCAAATAAGAAGTAATGTTGCATCTTATTTCCTTTTTTTTAAGCCTCCAAGTAAGTATTTGGCTAATGTGTGTTTTCAGAAATATTTTAAATTCCAAATGGAGGCATTACATTTAAGATTAAATCACTACTGTATCATTTTCACAAGTGATTAGAAACTGTGTAGAAGGAAGGCCATTTGCTCCAAATCAGTTTTCCATTCCAAAACACCTTCTTCTGAGACCCATCTCCTATCATAGCCAGACCTCCGATGTATACAGGCTGGCCTGTAAGTGATGCAGAATCTTATCATGACTCCGGCAGAGTGCTTCACAAGCTTGAGAGCTGCAGTACGTTTGACATGGGAGCTGTGTACAAAGCAGCACCTCAACACATCAGCATCTTCACGAAGTTAGTCCTCCTCCTGACCAATGCACAGAACAGCTCAGGTGGAGCTCAGAGGTGACCCTGTCCCTGACTGTGAAAATCATCACCAGTAAAAGGTGTGGCTCTGCTGAATTATGATCAAAGCCAGAGGAAAAAAGAGAAATAAGGAAACTGTCAGAGTACCGTCTCTCAGAGCCTCCTTACAAAACACGACGCTTACGAGGAACATTCCATTTTCACCCTTGTTTCCTTAGAGAGCTGCGCTGTCCCTCCCACTCTTTCCTTGTTGACTAACTCTTCCCCATAACTATGGGATCTGCCCACTGAATTCCATCATATTTGACAGTAATTGAGCTATGTTCCTATTCAAATCGAAAACTGCATTACAAAAGACCCCCAAGTTAGCATTCTCATCAGAGAAAAGGAAGTTTCAAGCCATTTTGACAGTGAGCCAGTTAGAAAATAGGTCCTCATGGAGCCTTCCACCAGCCACACCACAGGCCGGCAGCTGTACCAAAGACAGCCCACATGGTACACGGTAGAACCGATGGCACCGAGAGCATGTGGGATGGGAAGGAAAAAGCAAGGAAGGGGGAGAAAAGAGATAAAAAATGGCTTAATTAGTTTGACTGCTCACAAAACTTGCTAGAGTTAGTGGCCTTGGCGATGTCCTGTTTAAATAATATCAAGGTTGAGTTCAAGGGCCCTAGGGGAAAAAACTATTTGAGTTTGCAAGTACAGTGGAAAACTACTCTGTTATTATTCTGTGGTTTTATGCATGTGAAATCTGTTCTTTCAACAGTTCCATTAAAAAGTACTCATATTAAATACCAAAACTATGCCTGGGTTTAAATAACTTCACCTGAAAACCCCTGTAAGCTCAACGATATGGTTAGCAATCTTTTCCTGACACTGGACAATCTCACAGACAACATTTCAACAGCAAAACCTCAAAATCAAAACAACCTATGCATAAAATCTGTGGAAGTGATTGAAGATAGTGTGTTAACAAAGAGTCCAAACTACAATATATTATCTATCGCAACACCTTTCTTAAGCAAATAATTGTTAACAGGTTATCCTTTTTAGGGACTCTAAAAAGCAACATACTAGTGGTTTGAACTACTGAAATAATAAAACTGTTGAAAGAACAAATATCATACGTAAAATCATGGAAGAAATCCATCACAAACTCCTCTTGAAAGAATAACTAATGAAGTAAAACTAGAGAAAGGAGATATATATGTATATATCCCACTTATTACTGGAATGGTAAGAGTACGAGTATTTCACTGTATGTATAGACTGAAGATTTTTCTCTGTTCTCAAACTTCTGAGTTTTATCAGGCTCAAAAAGGAACCTAGAATCAGTAGTTTGACTGCAAAACCAGACCCATTTATTTACCTTTGGACAGCTTGTCAAATAAAGTTAATGAATAAAGCTGCTTTCTGAGGAGCATCTAAAAATACAGGAAGCATTCACTTTTCTCCGGAAATCACCTGTTTGTCACAGCTTTCTCAAGTCTGGAAAAGGTGGCTACCATTAGATCTAATCCATATAACCAGTATAGTCCCAATGCTTTTTTCTACATCCACATGATGAAATGAAAATGTAACTGAGCCCAGAGAAATTCCCAGCTTCCCATGTGGTGGGTTTCTGAGCTGAGCGGCAGCATCTTCTACACAGCTAGCATCTAGAAACCTGATTTATGGGGGCACAAGTCACTGCGTACCAGCTAAGGCGCTGCTGAATTACACAGCCCTAGCAATTTCACATTATTCTAAGTCCCTCCTTCATTGAAAGAGGACAGAGATAGAGATATTTTAAATTTTGATTTTCATAAACACTAGCAGGTATGCAACTTCTGCATACAGCTGGAGAATGGCAAGATGATGTGAAGTTGTTATGGTAGGCAACATCACTCTCATCACAGTGATAACTAAGTATTATGGAAGAGACATAAAGTTCAGTGTTCACTGAGATATCGAATCCTCTATCTCAAGCTAACTCCTTCCTCTAATTTGTATCAACCAAGCTGGTTGCACCCACCCTCAACTTTACAGCAAATCCAACAAACATGCAAACTGAAAAGATGTATGCTTGGTTTTGAATCACAGAAAGGAGAAAGAGAGGCAAAGAGACCCCTGAGACTCCTGCTTGGATAATAGAAATGCAAGCGTTTCTATACAGCACTCCTCCTGGTAACATGGGAACTGCTTCCCAAGCCCAAGCTAGGGCTAACTCTCATTACACTCATGTTAGCTTGTGTTCCACAGGTTTGCAGAGTAGATAATGTCAGCTTCAGGTTCATCAGTATCTTCGAGAGGACTCTGATGTCCAGATTCATCACCATGTCCAGGTCCCAACTCCAGTAAATTTCTTTGTTGTAATTCATTAAAAAAAAATCTGGCTTTTATCATTTTATTCATAGCATAAGGCATATGTATGTGTGTACCACTACAGCAGAAAAAGGAGGAGGAACCTTAGGTGATTCACAGAATCACAGAATGGTTGAGGATGGAAAGGACCTCTGGAGGTCATCTTGTCCAGAGCCACCTAGAGCTAGCTGTCCAAGACCATGTCTAAATGATTAAATGTGACTAAATGATAACAGCTATATCAAGAACATTAATAACAAAATGGAGACCTCTTGATTTTTATTTTACAGAACTCTTTTGAAACCAGACAGCTGCAACTTATTTTCTGTGTCTCTGTCTCACATCCATACCAACCCCCAAACACACTTATACTGAAAGGGACATCAGAGTGCAAAAAGCTCCACTTGTTATTTTCACCAGATCACAGTGGTCACCTAATTTCAGTATAACAGAGATGTTCAACATGCATTAAGATCCAGATACCCCAAAGGGACTTTTCAGTTCACCAGCCACCTGAAGACAAGGCCTTCTATGCAATGAGATTCTAGCAGTTCTCTGCACACCCAACGTGTTCTGGGATTACGATAGCACACCTGTGATACTGTGGCTTAAATAATTTTCCGAAGTACTGGAGAGAATACTGAGTGGTGTGCTAAAGAACCTCCTGGGACTCACAGAATTTGTTTTTCAGTTCCTCGTCAGTACCACAGTGACAGCAATCCTCACTTTCGGTTTAGTCTGGCAGCAGACTGAAAGGGTTAGAAACATGTTTGTCTACAGAGCAGACTCAGAGCATGGCTATGACAAGTTGTCAAGGCTCAGAAACTCATTTTCAAAACTGACAGGTCCAGCAAGGCTTCTTTGCTTACACACATGTATGTGTACAACTCTCCTCACTGCCTGCTTTCCTGGAAATCTGCATGTGTGCCTCAAGGATGAGCCTCAACCAGATTTCTTATCTCCCAAGTGAGATAACAGAGTACCACAGAGCATCCTCCAAACTCGCCCAAAATTTGACCATTCTTGCCACAAGTTTAGAAATACTGAACAGCAGCGTAGTAAGATGATTGAAATAAAATCTAAGCCTGTTAGATTCCTAGGAGGCTGTAGCTACCAAGCCACAGGTAGGTTTGCAGCCGTGGTGACCAGGAGAGGGGAGCAGCTAGCAGAGCCCGGATGTCTCTTCATTCGACCCTTCCCAGTGCCCTACTCTGAGCCTGAGGACTAAACACATTTGACCAAACCATGGCACAGTCAGATGTGCCTTTATCGTGGTGTTACTTAACACGCATTTCAGTTTTGTTACTGTCAGAATGAAATGTATTTGAGATGTAGTACTTGAGCGTTATTCAGCATCTGGGACTTGCATAGTTTTTAGCCAAGTAATTGCCATGGTCATTCAAAGAGCTGTACCCACAGAAGCATGAGATCATAATCTGCACTGATTTGACTTGCATCATAGATCAATTTTGGGCTGTTGTTTCAGTTCTTTGGGAGCAGTACAGATGGAAAAAGGGAGAGAAAGGAGAAGAAGAAAAAAAAAACAACCCAAGCCTTTCTTTTTCCTGAAGTAACCACAACAGACTACTTCCACTTTCTTCTGAAGTCAAGAGTAACTGCAGGCAAAATCAGCAAAGGCAGTGATGCCCTAACGAGGGGCAGCAGTTCACAAGAGCAGTAACATACACTGCTGCAGAACATGATCCTTTGTATCCCAGAAAGCTCAGCTGAAATGCACTGCGGTAGCTGTGTAATGTCTGACAGGAACGGTTCCTACGAATTTAGCCAAAAGCAAATGTAATTGAGATTTGACCCTTTCAACTCAGTAGAGTACAATTTTTGAAGAGGTGAGTTTATTGAGAGTAGTAAAATCACACTGAACTCACTTTTGGTGTTATTTTTCCTGCTTTTAGAAAATGCTTCATGATAGGCTCTTCAGCGCTTCACAAGGAACATTTACTTGAACATCTAAACAGTTCCCACAAAAGAGATGAGAAGTATCGTGCAGCAACTGCGTGAAAGATATTACCACAGTGATCATGGAAATGACAGGAATTTTTTTTATTTTTTTAAAAAATTTTCCAAGGTACTGCGTGAGCACATCTCCTTTCATAAAAGTAAAATGTCTCACAGTATCCGAAAGAGTCTTTTAGGTATCCACATATGGATTTAGTTGTATAGTTCTTGGCTCTGAATACTACTGCTGCTACGACTACTGTGACTACTACTGCTACTGCCTTTCCCAATGCCACAGAGCAAATGAAGAGTCTTGCTAGCCAGCCCCCTACTTTAACCAGGAAGATGAAAGGGACTGGATTTCAGTCTTGCTGCCAGAGATCCCTGTGTACTGCCTCTGAGTAGTAAGGCAGATCGGCCTGCATGCATAACACCAAACTAAAAATCTCTGCAAGCTGAAAGTCGTGCAGCTCCTTCCCATACTGAGTCACGTTGTTTCTAACCCACACATCCACAGCACACGTCACAGGAGGACCAGTGCTGCTCTGGTTCAGAATAACCAACTACAACTCGTGCTCTGAAATCACCTCTTCAATTAAAACCTGCATATTTCTTTTGAGCTCCTAGATAGTCTCCTACAAGTGGGCATTGCCAGAGCCTTTCATACCCACCTGTTTAGGATGGTAGGGCAAAACCTAAAGGCAATTTAAGGTATGGACATGAGCAAGATTGATCAAGTAACAAAGCAAAGGCCATAGGCTGAAATCTGCTATAGTTTCACAAACAAATACCTCTCATTTGCAGCCCAAAAGCAAGTTTAGGTTCTGGTCCCACTAGAAAAGTAAACATGTACAACAACTACTTTTAAGAACAGAGGGAGTCAGCAGCTGCGGCTGAACTATTTTCTAACACATCTTCCCCAGCCATGGGAGTGGGCCCAGGCTGTGCTCGCCATGCTCTTCGAAATCCGCGCTCTGGCAGTATTCCTTAGCAGGCTGCTGGGCAATTTCCCCCGGCACCTTGGACTAATGCAGGCAAAAACATAAATAAATTGCAAGATGACTGAGAATGCGATCACTCCATTTAAGCTAGGTGCATTAAAAAATGCGTGGGGTCAAAGGGCACAACTCCAGAGTACCAGAAAACCCCCCAAACTGAGAATGTGTTTCATCAAATGTGCGGAGAGATTACTTTAGCATCAGGTTAAAAATACCTGATACTAAGGGGTAACAGCTCTATGAGGGAAGGACAGCACAACTCAGCTCCTGTCAACGACCTGTGCTACCTACTAGGTGCCACAGCTGTTTTAAAGCACACGGTCCTGCTCAACATAATATTCTCCCAGGAGCATTGTGCTCCAGTCTGTTTACTCATATCCATCCGTGTCTGCTAGGTGGTGCTGTGGGATGGTTTTTCTCGGGCAGAAAAGGCAGCTCGCTTTTTTTGTTCCCCTCACTGACTTTCGTTCCTTCTACATGAGAACAGCTGCAGTATTTTCTGCGTCTTGGTCGTACAAGATGTGTCCTGTCTGGTCTCCTTTCTTGTTCTCTATTTGCTGCAGGCATGCGGTGGCCACCACCGATGCTGAGGTTTCTCCTGTGGAGCCAGCAAAAATGCGTGTGTGTCAGCGTTCATCTGCATGTGTCCATAGCCAAGCAGGAAAGCAGGAATCTCGGATGGAGGCAGAAGGTACTCAGAACTACCCCAATTTCCAAATTTTCATTTTCTTTTGGTTCTGAAGATACAGGATGTTTAAGCAAGCTATTCTTATTGACAAAGCAGGATTTACACTTATATCAGTACATGAATTAATAGCATAGTTTCAAAGGAAAGGGTAAGTCTAAATACTCTCGAAGCTCCAACAAGCGAAATAACAAGTGAAATACCAGCATTTTTTCCTCTCAAAACTTAACTCACTTCCATAAGTAAAGGCAACCTACTGTAAAAATTTTAGAAGGCAACCCTCTGAAAGGGAAGGTAAAGGGAAGGATGCCTTTTTAGGCTTCATTTTTGTTCTGGAACTAAAGAATAACTGAACTGGCAGGATGCTATCCGTGCTTTCACATCCATAGTATCATAACTGGTGTAGACTGGGATTGATCTACTCAGACCTGTTAAAACATGCTGTGCTAATAACGTGTAGGTAAAGGCACCCTGGTGATGTCCATCTGTTCCACATAACTTCGTGTCGCTTTAGCCAAAAATGACGAATAATCCTAACCCACCCTTCTGAGCAAAAGGGAAGAAAAACAAAACAATCCCCCAGATGAGTAATTGCAGTATTACTACATCAGGTGATGATGTCAGGAAAATCTTGTGCTTAGTTTTCAGATCCCGTCCCATGGCCCAAAGCCTTGGGACACTCTCTGAGTGCTTGCTGTTCCTATACAAAACCCACCCTAGTAAACAGCAAAGCCTCTTTGACATATATTGCAATTTCTACTTAGTAAATTGACATTTTCTGTCTGATGCTCTGCTCTGAACTTAGATCTTCAACCGGCAGAAACTGAAAACTTGGTCGCTCATGTTGCATTCCCACGTCAGAAGGAGATGCCAAGGAAATGAGAAGGGACACCGTGCAGGCCAGCGATGAAAGTCGAGGTGTATCATGATTCTAAGCAAATTTGGCACAAATCTCACTATCAGACCCACAGCTAGTACAGACGTCCGTCTGAGCACATCCCCAGGCAGTGCAGATCTAGGAGCAAACTTATCTTCAGGCGGTCTATCACATCTTTCCTCCTGCAGCCACGGAGAATCCATACTACACTGGGGCTCAACAGTTCCCAGTGGCCCAGCAGACGTCAAATATGAGGACAATGTGTACATGGGGAAGCTAGACCGTGATGAGGAAGACAAAAAGAAGCAGCGATCTGAGTACAGAGCACTGCAAACCACAGAGAGTGTTAGTGACACAGAGGAGAAAAAAATATGAAGAAGTGGAATTCTATTCTCTCCATTTAAAGGAAAACAGGGTGAACAGAAACTCAGCCCACATGGGATTAATCGTTTTGAGGCAATCCCGTACACCTGCAGAGGTCTCTTGGCCCATTTTAGTCTATTATTTACATTCTGCAAGAAAGGCTGTCATATGCAAAGCTCAACTGGGGAAATATTCAGACGTCAGGTTAATGAAGGGTTGCATTTTCCTCCAAAATCATAGCAATAAGGTGCTTAGGCAACCACACAGTGAAATTTAGAGTGCAGCAGAGAAAAAAAGGGCTTCTGAAGAGGATCCTTTCATTTTCTTACTACACAAAAGAAGGAAGCATCTACACGCTGCTGGAAACAAAAAAGACAAAGCATACATTTGCTACAGTTCTGTGTGTTTTAATAAGAAGAGGAAATTCAAAAATAAAAGGGACCAGTTTATAAAAATTCCATGCTGGTTTAGGTATTAACAGGATTTTTTATACTGCACACCACATTCTTCTTTTTCATTAATGTTGTCTTCAAAAAGGAAAATAGTGGGGAGAAAGAGGAGGGCAAACCAGGAAGCATCTGAACTCCTTGTTCAATTGCTGTGATCAAAGAGGATCAGAATATGGAAAGAGGGTACACAGCAGCACATCCAGATGAGACTCATTCCAGTGTATTGTGGGAGCCAGTTAGAGAACCTGCTAGTACGCTGGGAATTACCCTGAAAAGCCTTTATATGGTATAAACTACTACTACAGGACTATGGAGGAAAAAAACAAAAGAAAGAAAACCTATCAGACAAACTTTTTTTTGTTCTTGATCATATGAAAAGTAATTGAAGTCTACACTTTTTACCAGACATTTTCCTTCCTAAGGACTTGTCCTGCAACTGAGAAGACCAACACAACCTTGACCCCACCTGTAGTACTGCATCCAGCTCTGGGGTCCCCAGTGCAGGAAAGACATGGAGCTGCTGGAGCAAGTCCAGAAGAGGGCCACAAAGATGATCAGAGGGCTGGAGCACCTGTCCTACGAGGATAGGCTGAGGGAGTTGGGCTTGTTCAGCCTGGAGAAGAGAAGGCTCCAGGGAGACCTTATAGCAGCCTTCTAGAACCTAAAGAGACCTACAGGAAAGCTGGCGAGGGGCTGTTTACAAGGGAGTGTAGTGATAGGACAAGGGGAAATGGCCTTAAGCTGAAGGAGGGTAGATTTAGATTAGATGTTAGGAAGAAATTCTTCCCTGTGAGGGTGGTGAGGCACTGGAACAGGTTGCCCAGAGAAGCTGTGGAGGCCCCATCCCTGGCAGTGTTCAAGGCCAGGTTGGATGGGCCTTTGGGCAACCTGGTCTAGTGGAGGGTGTCCCTGCCCATGGCAGGGGGTTGGAACTAGGTGATCCTTGTGGTCCCTTCCAACCCAAACCATTCTGTGATTCTATGATAAATTTTTGAGGTAGCCACAATGAGTCCTGGGGCAGGAAGTAAGTGAGGCAACTTCAGGGACCTGAGCTAGTTGAAACTCAGAGGTTCCTTGGGATGCACTACATGCCTAATATAAAGCCATCATATATATTTTGGTGGTTTCCATTTTTGATACAGCATATTTTTTACTGTACCTCCAGTTAGTAGCTGTTGCTTTAAAGAAGGACTATATCTAAATAAAGGAACGACAAGCATTTTTGAGAGATGCCAGAAGGATAGATATGGTAACAATTAGTATTAGGTTCAACTTTCACCTACGTATTTGTCTTCAACACATATAATCTGTCCCTCCACTCCCTCATGTTCTTCCCCCAGGGCTCTAAAATCCAAATACCAATTTTCCAGATGAGGGACTGGGGCACAAAGGGATTTGGAAACTGGTTCAAGAATGTGCCTGGAAGGTGGATTCAGCCTGGGTCTCCAATGTATAGACTCTCTCTCTAGCTGGGCCATTCTTCCAGGCTACGCTACACGTAAAACATTGGTATATTAGCTGCTGTGTTGGCTGAACTGTCTCAAATCTGGTTTACAGGATGCTGCGAAAAAAGTTGGATATCACCTTCTTTCCTGCAGGCAGGATTCCACCTCTGAACTATATATATGGCAACCAGGACAGAGACTAATTTAAGAGAATTAAGACAAATTTAAGAAGAAAAATAAAGGCAATGCTGTATTGACTAATTCAGTTGCTGTCTCAAGGATTTTCCAAAAAGATAGAACACTCAGGAAAAAAAATGAGAGAGAAGATTAAGCAGCACAGCTATGCAGACAAAGATGGATCCTATATGCCTCGCAGCAGACACAGAGCACACAGTGGATTCAATTCATACTTTGAGGAGTACGAGATCCTTGCACAGCCAAAAATTTGAACAGACTTTGTGTGGAATTTCTGCTGTTGTTTTCTCACAAACAGTACTAGCATTTCTGCAAAGTCCTGTAAAAAGGATCCACATCAATAGTTCAGTTCTTCTCAAAAATCTTTAATAACAATTCAATAATCATCAAAATAGAGGTGAGAGGAAGAAGCAACTTGGTAACAAAAGCTGAGCCACAAGTTTATTATAAAGAGTGAGAAAAATGAAACGCTTAACAAAAGCATCCTATATCCTATAAATTAGTTAAACTATTCTTGTCACAACGAATATCATAAGGTGTTGTGATAAATATGTAAGGTAAACCCAAAGCTCTGTTAAGATACAGAAAGAGTATCTGCATTCTTCAAATCTGAGGGAATATGTCCAAATTAACCATCATGCCTTTTAACAGTCATAAAAAGCCAGAACATTAATACACAATGAAGAACACAAAAGGCTGACCACTTCCTTTCTTCCTACAGCATTGCAGGAATCATCTCAGCACACACAGCCCTGCACTTTCTACTGGCAGAACAACTGAAAGCTCTGTCTATAACTCAGGACACTTAATTAAGCCTCAGGAGATCTGGGTGCATTTTGTTCCTTATACTGGCCTCACTATGTGGGGGGAAGAGGAACAATATACCAAATCAGCAGTAAGTACAGGCGAGGTACCGGTACCTGGCACTTTCTGCAAACATACCCATTCACTGTGGCACATTTTGGTATTTTTCATACTGATCTATTTGATATACCGCACATGGCACAGAGATGGGCCCCATCGCTCATCATTCAAGGCCTCACTGCATAAAGGTACACCTGCTGATCGTTCCTGGAGGGGCTTGCCCAAAGGCTTGCTGAAATGGGGACACACGGATGGAGTACAAAGGATATTTGCTACCAACGTGAGCCTAAGACTTTGATTTTTGATACCCATTTATTGATGAGAGCAAACATACAAACCGGAATCAGTCATGTAAGAGGCTGGCACTACAGCTAGTTTAACATATAGCTGTATTTGATAACGCATGTGGTCGTATCAGACTGAAAATTACTTCCAAAGTCTTCTTCCAATGTCAGAAGCTGTCAAGTTAGGCAGAGCAGAAAGTATTTGGTCTGGAGAACAGGGCTCAGGAGAGCAAAGAAGGATTGCCAAGTGGTTTCCCACCAGGATGCCCACAGTGATGGCCACATGCAGGCACCTGCATGAAGAGGCACCTACCTACACAGCCTGCGTCCTAGTTCTGTGGCAGGGCTAAAAGCAACTAACATCACGTAGTTAGACTGCCAAAAGGGAAATGAGGATTGAAAAAACCATGGGGAAATTCAGAGGAAGTACTTCACTGTGAAGCATTACCTGGAATTTTTGCATACACTGATGTCAAAATAGAGTAAAAAACTGTATCACTTCACCTCTGCTAAAGGTCCGAGCTAACAAATTTGAGTTTGGTGGCATTTCAACAACTGACAATGCACCAGAAGAGCTTTCTCTCATATCACCTAAGAGCAGCAGAGCAGAAAAAAGGCAACCTGCAGACTGAAGCACTATGCAGCCAAGTTCATGAAACAGTGCTTCCAGAAAAGGTTCAGATATGACTGCTAATTTTAATTTTAAAACGTGCTATATTTCCTTAAACTGCATCTTATTAAACTCTTAGGACTAATGATATTTCTACCCTGCAAAATGATTACTTAGCAACTCCAAAAGGTTTAGCATTATGACAGCAATATGTTTTATGTTGGCCAAGTTGATTTCTACGTTTAGATAGGCATAAAAATCTCAGGTGTGTACTACAGGCTTGGATTATAACCACCTGCTTTTTATCCTTGGAGCAACTCTTTCATATTTCTTTACCCTTTTCCATCTGACAACTTGTTGCAAATTTGCTATTTTTCTTGTTGAGGCAATTGGTTTTATAATCAAAGACCTTCAACAGTGGCAGCTTCAAGCATGCTGGAAGGACAAGTAGGCTGCATTTTCTTCAATCTCATCCCTCAATATAAATTTTCCACTTGCACCTTCCCCTTTCACAGGAGTGCTGGACTTAATACTTGTTAGAAAACAGTAGTAGCTAACAGAAAATACTAATAGCTAGGGCCTGAAGCACAATAATTTGCTCACAAATGTGAATGGTAACAGATCTGTGACACTGAACTACATTAGTGAGAGACACCAAGGTACTTCTAGAAAATAGCACTGATTTTTAGGTTGTTCTTCATTTTTTTCCCCCTGCCTAATTCTAGTATAACACTTGCTTTTTTTCTTGCCTTTCCCTTACAACATGAAATTTTTACATCTGCATAGATGCATGATATTTTCTGGAAAAATTTGGACATATTTCACTCACTGCTAACAGGACATTTTCTCTTATGAATTTGAACAGATGAGACTGAGTGAAAAGTTGAGCCTGAACATTTGCCACACTGTTAGCAGTTAATCATTACATTTTCTCATTCTCCACTTCAAACGAGTTGTAATCAGATCTCTGATATGATGCAGAAGAACTGTGTGTTTTCTAGTATCGCCTTCATCTACAAGACTTCATTTTGAATACAGAAAAATGGGTATTTATGCCTTCAAAGTACTCAGAAGTGAATGCAACAGATGGAGCTATAGGGATAGTTATTGCTGCAGGACTACTGTAAACTCTGATGTTTGATGGAACAACTTTGAAACCCACCTATAAATACGGTGAGCACTCGTAGCAGTCTGTCTGCTGAGTGGGACAGACCAAAGCGAGCACATAATGTCGTCCGCACTGGCTGGCGTATCCTATTCCAAGTTTATTGCAACATCCTGATCCCTATCTTCAAAGCACTAATTAAACACTATTCAAAATAAACTCTGCTCATGTAACAGTGCCGTTACAGATTCTGAGTGAGAGATGGAGGGAAGCTCTCCACCGACCTGGGTGAGCGTTGGCTCAAGCTCTTGAGAGGCAGGAAGTAGGAAAGTTAAGTTTCCTATAAATCCAGGATTTTGTTTCTCCCTCACACAACCATTTTCATAACAAGCGTTCAATGGCCAAATGCTTAGCCAATTAAAGTTAAGAGCCAGCTGCCAAGCTGACATGAATGTTCACGGTTTCACTGAACTGAAAGCATTGTACCTGTTCACCACAGTTCAAGGTCTCGAGCACAGGGGAGCCTATGAGTGAGACCGCACTGATTTTAGGGCTCGAGGGGAGATCTCAGCTTTGCTCTGAACCCTTCTAAGAAGAAAAGGAGCCTGAAAGCCTCTAAGGCTGACACCTAACTGACATTTCAACCTGGGCTAGACCTGAAAACAGAACAAAACCACAGCCTTATCACAGCTGTGGCTGGAGGTAAGAGAGACGGTGCAATCCACGTAGTTTTTGCATTAGCTGCATGTGGACTCTTATTTGTCAGAAGCTGCAAAAGAGTTTGTTAACCATCGAGGCAGCAGGTTGGGAAGAGGACAACGTGAAATTAAACAAAGTAGGTCCCTGAGCTGTGTAATTTCTCCTGGATGCTTAACTCTTTTAGCAGGCCAGCTTTTCTAGATAACCTTCTAAACACATTAAGAATAAAGTGCAGGACAATTCTACAGTGCAAACTCCTGCTCACAAAGATTAGGCATATTCCTATGCATATTCCTGTTCATTATCCAGGCAATGTGAACTCAGGATAGGCCATCCATATGCACAATGATTCTCAAAATATATTGCCAGAAAATGAATGATATGCAAATACATCATATTTCCAAGACCGTCAACAAGAGAGTATATCATGATTTAATTCAACATGCTTTGGGCTTTAGTACTACCAATGCTACTATTTTAGTCCTGTTCATATCTGTTAAGCCCCTTACATTTGTAACTTTCTCCATGACTACAAACTAGTTTTCAGTATGTATTTGTAGACCCACTTTAACATCCGAGTAAGAGTTGGTGAGAAATTTCCTGAGCAAAAGAAAGGCACACTTTCAAGTTATATGGTATTCTCTGCTCTGCTTTTGACTTCAGTTGAGCAAAAACAGCTTGTGAAATGGAGACTGATTTAATCATTTTCTTAAACTGAGAATTTACCTCTACATACTTTAAATGATTCACTTGTAAAATCAATTTTAGTGCTGTTTGTGACTAAGAATATTATTTCTCTCAAAATTCTCATGAAATGACTTACCAACTGTGTGCATGTTTTAACTTGTCGCTGGCACCATGCAGGAAAAGCAGCCCTACTGGACTTTCCTTTTGAAGTCAACAAATTCACCCACTACAACTACATTTTGTTTGAATGCTGTAGTTTTCTTCTTTTTGCTTTGAAATTTTTTTTTTCTTCTTTTGGACTAAATTGCATTTAAAACATTCAAAAAGTCCTTACTTCAACACCAAGGGAAGCAAAAGATTCACACAAGGCACAGACAGCAACTTGCTAGTTAGAATTTGTATTTAACTTTGCAATCTAGGACCCAGATAGAAGAAAGCAGAAAAAGAAATTAAACCAAGATGTGAGATAGGAATCTTTAATCAAACTTGTCGTATCAGCCTGGGCCCAGCATTCCACCCTGTCTTCTGAGGTTACCCAGCACCGCTTTGAAAATGGATTACTTTCCACTGAAAACAATGCCAAAAAGGGGCTTTAGTTCCCCTGAGGGAAATTAGAACAGCCTGGATCATCAAATGGGAGAAAATAATCATTATCAGTAGCGGTCAGAAATGGAGGGAAAGAAAAGATGAAACCAGACTCAGGTTTTGGACCACTTAATGCCTTAGACATGCCTTTGAATGCTGAGGTGGAGTGGCAAAAGCCTGTGGGTTTATGATGCAAAGGACCGCTTGCATCTCTTGTGGACGACATAAACACCTAAGTCTGGTTCAGAAATGTACTTTTTGTAAACACTTGGTAGCTAGTCCTGAAGAGTGTAAGGTACTGGTATACTTCCTATTACCATGTCAGAGGGCATACCAACACATATGAAAGATAACACATCTATTATCTCATACATGCTAACAGATGACAAATACATTATAAGGCCTTCATATGTCTTACTGCATAGATGTCTTTAACCTGGTATCCCTGGTATTGGGTAAGAGAAATTTTTCAACAGTCCTCGCCATGGCTATCAAACTGAGACTCTACCTCAGGTGATCCACCACAGAGCTCCACAGGGCTTTGGGGTGACAGCTGCCAGCATGATCAAATACCTCAGGTCCCCTTACAACCAGGCTAAACATAACTTGCGATACGATGCAAAAACTTAATTCCAACTCCGGCAGCAACATACAGCTGGCAGAAACACCGTGAAGGTGGTGAAATATCGTTTCCCAGATGCTGTGAGGTTCAATCAAGGTTTGTGTTATGGCACATGGTCAGTGAAGGCAACATCCTTGATAGGCTAGTTTATCCACTTTAAAAAAAAAATAGTTAAGGAGCAGTTCTGAAAGCACTATTAACTAGCATTCATTGGCTCCTAGTTTTCTCTTTGAAAAAGCAAACTATCTAGCATGAATGTTCCATGCTACCAATGAATGCAAAAAGAAAACTTGGTTGACATAGATATTTCCTATTTACGTAACTTCTAGCTTATATAAGATGGCCAGAGCCTTGGCCCTGCTATAGCCCTCTTTTGCACTCCTACAGCAGTACACTGCTGACCTCAGTTATGTATTAAAGTTTTCTGAAAGCCAACAGCATGTAACCACACACCTATAATTAAGTACATACTTGAAGACTTTGTTAAACAGTGAAAGACCGACAAATCGCTGCCTATATAACCAATGATGAAATGGTAGCACTGTACTTTTAAGTTGGAGTTACGCTGTAGGTGCTTTATGCCAGGGATCTATTAGCCATTGACGATTGGAAAGTGGTCTACAGCCAGCCTGTGACAGGCCACTGGCACACGTTGGTGTGGTTGCACATGGTCGGATGTGCCTTGCAAAGGATGAGCAGCGGCCCTAAGAGCCTGGGATTTGTTGATAATGCTCTTCTCGTTAAATAACATGGCAGAAGAAGGGCACTGCTAACTTCAAATTTCTAGTCTAATGCCTAAAAAAATGCCTGTCTGAAACAGGAGGCTCTTTCTGCCCACTAACAAATGAGTGATCTAAGATTAACTTGCTGCTTGTCAGTTCCTCACCCTGCCATCACTGGTGCCTCTTCCCCAGCATAAGGGCAGCAGCACTAGCGCAGTTACGCTGCTGGAATTTTAGTCACCTCCCCAGTAACTTAGCTCAGAACACATTTAGGGCACAGTACTAAAATTATCAGCAACTTCTTATAATCCATCTGTGCTTAGAGGGGTACAACTGCAGCAGAACTAGCAATAGTAAGGAACGTAATGACAACAATCTAGAGCGGCTTTCAATAAATTGCTCGTAGTTCATCGTTCTCGCTAATTTCAAACTTTATTTCCCGTCCCCTTCCCCTATCTCTGTACAGAAATATCACTGGGTGCCTAAAGCGAAGTTGGAGCTGGGTGCCAAAATTAAAGCTGCTGCAGTGCTGAGTGTGACAGACCCTAAGGTCCTTGGCTGAACACGCGTGCTGCAGTGGACAAGCACATGCAGTTATACACTGCTCCAAGTGAGCGAGGGCAGCAGAGCCAGCAGCCCTACACAGAGCACAGCAAGTAACGCTGAAAGGGTCAAAACGTTATAGAATTTGACCCCTCCAAAAAAAAAAATCGGTGGAAAAGATTCAACCACCTCTAGTGCTGAGCATATTAAACCTGGTCAGAGCTTTTGAGAGAGCAAGAAACTATGTGTCACAGCTGTAGCAGCTGAATGACTATATTCCTCCTGCATCCTGTTAGAGGGATTTGTCCCAAGGCTTAACTGGCAATTCTACTATTCCTGTTTTGTTCAGCGGTGCCGCCTTTGTCGCAAAGAAGGCACCAGCATAGCAGCGTAGCAGGGCTGAAAATTAGACTAGAGGTGCGTTGCAAATTCCAGGGGTTCATTTTTCGCAGAAAGTCAAAGCCACCATTAAGGGCACAGAGCAGCTGTCCCACCACACTCTGACAGTAAGCCTGCCATACCTTCGGTTAACTTCTGGCACACAGACAGGGACTTAGATCTCTTCCAAGACAGTCAAAGAATAATGAAAAAGCAACTTTGATGCTACCTGAAACCGAACTATTCAAAGCACATTGCCTACATTCTTTAGCTGCAGGCACTGAGCCAGGACGTGGAGATAATCATTCGGCTGGCGATGGGGGAGGGAGAAAGGAGCTTATGGACCTGAGAGCTGAAGTACTCTGGTCAAGAAAATCTAGACAGAATTTAATCTGCAAGGCAGCAATAGAGTTGTGTTTCTCACCCATCCCACTCCCAATAGGTGCATTAGAGAATTACAATAATCATGGGCATGGCAATATTTTTTTCTCCTTTTTTGGTCATCTCTTATCTGTTAAATAGAAAATAAGAATCAATACCAAGCAATTTATCTCCTGCCTTGCACTGCTTTTCCAGCTGTGGCTAACATTCCCTGCTTCAAGAGGGCAAACTACCCAGTATAACACTCAGACGAGAATGGAACATTTTACAACAGGAGGAAAAGTTTCTCCTCATGTTCTCCTAGTCATAAACTACACTCTGCAAGCCTGAGATTTGATAACCATAATTATCTTATTTTTACGTATCTATGTATGTCAACCCAAGATAAATCAGTTCTTTCAATACTGCAGCATCTGTTCTTTGACTTGATAATCTGCTGCGGCAGTGAAGTTTGCATATCACAGAAAAAAATCTGTAGTGGTTAAAAAAGGCCCCCGAGTCACCGAGCTCTTTTTTCCTTCTGTTATGAAAGCTATCGGGGGAAAGAGGGAGACCAGCAGCATCTCTCTCTCTCTACTGTTACAGTATCCAACAGCAACTTTCTGCAACTCAGCCACTGGAGGAAAAGTTCCTGGAAATTAGTAATTCCAATATAGATTCAACTCCACAACTTTGAAGTTGTTAACAAAAGCTAACATGCCTGTTCCAGCTGTTGTGTCATACAGCTCTGCCCCAGGCAGTCTACATGGCAAGAGCAGCGGCAGTCCCTAAAGGCCTTAAGAAACTTTCTAAAGTTGGAGAGCCAACAGGCTGGAGAATGGTATATTTGTGGCCTTACCTACCCTATGGCCCTTCAGGATGGCGCGCCATCAGGATCCGTGTTTTGCTTCCTTTGCAACTTCCAGCAAAGATGGCCTTAAAACTGGTTGTGCACTATATAAATTACTGCTCCATGGGAGAAGACCAACCCAAGCAGCATATAATCTGGCCTTCAGATTTTGCCTCCTTGTATGTAGGGACCAATAAAGAATCTCCTGTAGGCAGGTACCAGAGTTTATCTTCCAGGACTCTTCAGGCACAAGAAGACTGGCCATTAGGAAACACTTCTTTACCGCGAAGGTGGTCAAATACTGGTACAGGTTTCCTAGAGAAGTGGTTGATGCCCCAAATCTGTCAGTGCTTAAGAGGCATTTGGACAATGGTCTCAATAACATGCTTTAACTTTTGGGCAGCCCTCAAGTGGTCAGGCAGTTGGTCAGATGACCACTGCACGTCCCTTCCAACTGAACTATTCTATTCTAAGAAGGAAGTCACTCTGAATTGTCTTCCTTCAGTGCTCAGCAAAGTTGAGCAGTGCAGAATGGTGGAACTAGAAAGGAATTTGCATTCTTGGAATGGAAAAGCAGAACAAACCACCCCAAAAAAGCGGTTCCAAAAAATATCTTGGGAACTGCAAGACTCAAAAATCTTCTCCATGGTCAACTGCGATGGCAGCACAGACAGTAAGTAACAAGGCCATCTTTGGTATCTTTGCTTTTAAGAGCAAGACTATGTGCCAACAGCACAAACGAGTATAAAAAGAGTAGAAAAGAAAAAACCACTCAGCGTGCCCTGGTTTCCATGCAGAGTGCTGTGTACTCATTTAGAACCCAACACATGGTCTGTTTATATGCTAAATGCCTAAGTAATACAAATAAAATGCATTTAAACAACAGCAAAAACATATAAACCAAGAATTTTGGAGAGTGTCTTACCTTTGACCCAATAAGTGTGTACAGCCATTGGATGGTTTCATTATGATTTATTACTCCATTCATGCCATCGACATAGAGCATAATCTGGCCCAAAGCTATTGCAAAGAAAAGAGATAAAACATAATCAGACCTGGTGAATACTTTTTGTAATCCTAAGCATTGCTGGCAATTTTCTATAAGCAGGGTTTTCCAGAGACGTTGTGAGCTCAACTAATGAAAGATATATTGGGCAAGATTGTGCTGGACAAAATCCTGGGCAACTGCAGTAAATTTACTGACTTCATCTGGATGATATAAGTGTGAATTTCATCCAAGGACAAGCACAGGCACTTGTTCCTTCCTAGAAGACATCACTTTTTATTGCCCCCAAATCTGCAAACAGTATTCTACACGCTGCCTACTGTCACACTGGTTCCATCAGCTACAATGCTTTACATCTTGTGAGCCAAGACTATCTTCGTTTGTTTCAGCACCATATAATGTTTGGAATTAGCCTATTTCAGGTTAGGTTGACTGTTTCAGTGAATTCCAATAATATGAAATTAAAGCAGGACAATTAACACCAATAAGGACAGCAAATGTTCACCATCATACAGTGCTCTCTTGCAAATGAGTTTTGCATTTTAGTGAGAAAATACAATGAAAAAAGTGTGGTTAACAAAGAAGCATCTTTATTAATTTATTCTAAAGCATGTAAACCAACATTTCAAAACATGCTAATAAAATCCTTCATAACAGTAATTCCATAGTTTGCAGTTCTGATAATCTGAGACTTTCTAGAGACAACAGCTATTAAATCTTTTCTGACTGATAAGGACAGACATTTTTCTTAAGGATTATGAAAAGTGGATTAGCAAAATTCATCTATCATCTTCAAAAGTTTCCACTGTTAGATCTTCTGCTTTATAGCAGGAGATCAAAGCACAGTGGGATGAAAAAGAAATCCTGATGTAACACCTTTCAGCACAGCCTGTTGGCATAACAACTCAATTACCTAATGCACAATTTGAAGAGCCCCTAGAACACCACTTTATGGAGGAAAAAAAGAAAAAAAAACACAGGGAGAGGAAAATTACGACGTTACTAATCTTCCAAACACATTCCAAATGTTTGCTAACTTTTTCGCAGGTTGCACAGTGCTGCATCATTTTCACTGAGGGCAGGTTTTCAGAGACGTGAATGTTAGGCAAGCACTTCAGTACCACTACAGCCAAGCAGCTAACTTGCACTTTTACACTGTCTCCTCCTTTTCCCTTTGCTCTAGTTGGTTGACCTACAGTTAAAAAAACCCAGGTTACTAATTTTAGGTACTTATATTCCTTATCTAATCTGCTACACCGAACTAGAAGTGAAGTCACCTTACATGGTCAATGACGATGGAGAAAAAGCGAGCAAGAGGGCTACGGCAAGGAGATAACTCCTATCTTAGCTGGGCTGCATTGCCGCTGGAGTATGCCCATCTCTGTCCACACCTCCTCTCCAGGAAGCAATCACTCACCACCGTCTGAAGACGCGTGTCTCAGGTGAATAAAACCAGGTGGGAGGGACACAGGCCCAAGTGTTAAGGTAAAATAAAAGATGTAAGCCAGTCGGTATCAAGAGATAAGAATTACAGTGCCTGAATAAATGGCTGCTTTGAAGCATTTCTTCGCAGGTAGAGGAAAGAAGAGAACACTGCTATCCCAGTGGTAATCAGAGAAAGTTCTTAAGTCTTGCTTTTACTTCCTTTCAATGCTAAAAGATTTGGCCCTTGATCAGGATGAGATCCAGTCATGATAAGGTCACCACCCCATTACCCCCCTTTTTTTTTCCTTGCAAATTCTTTGGTTGGGGGTGAAGGGATTTAATTTGAATTTGAAACAAATGTGAAACAAATTTTACTCTTGGCACATGCTTTCCAAATTAATACAGAAATCAAAGACAGCAAGAAGTCTGCTTTTAAAGGGAAAACATGCACACAATACAAAATTACTCCACTGCTTAAACTTAAGACCAGTTAGAATGGATTAGTAAGTGAGATCTGGGATGCATTAGCCTTCAGACTCTTAGGTGGGACTGTTCATAACAACAATAGGTTAAGGCAAATTAGTAGACCTTAGAAACAGACAAACAAAAAGTTTTAGGGGTTCCTGACAATTTTTATCTGCTACCACTAATCTTGTCTCTCCTGACCTCTTCCATTACCTTTTCACCTTTTTTTTTTTCATTATCAATGCTACCCTAAGTATATGGTAATATCACTATCTTTCCAGCAACAGAATGTGTCTTTTGCATGTAGGTGAGAAATTGGTAACACATGAAAAAAACACTACTGCTGCCGCTTGAAGAAGTGGCCAATAAGTTTCACAGGACAAAGAATTACAAAGGATGCCATGAAATAACCAACACGAAGACAGGTTCCCTATGCAGTCATGCTGTCCACATACAAGTCATGGCTCCAGTAATTATTTGCCACACATCAAGTTATCATCTGCTGTTAGACCATGGCATGGAGCTTCATATTGCTATTTTCTGTCTTCAGGGGTCAGAAAAATGAAAGCAAGACATGATAGGCAGGGTTGAGGAGAAATCTACTTTCATTATGAGGAAGAATCTGTACATACTTTATACAAAGCTGGTACCTTAAAAATTCTTAGAAGTCCACGAGAAAACCTAAAAGAAGGAGAATGTTGATTTCCATACCATGTCAAGTGCCTGCCTGAGGAAGAAAAGGGAATATCTAATAACCACAAACACAGTGGGAAATTGAAGAGGCCACCAAAAACGCTAGTGTAGGAGCAGGCTGGTGGACTGGAGGTTCTCAGGCCCTCCATGGCTCCGGGCTGTCTGAGTAGGGCACACCAGTTTTGCAGTAAATGGAGACTGACTGGCCACAGAACACTCTGCACCATTTTAGATTCTTTGCTGCTTTTCTACCCAACTGATAGCCTACCTTCTGGCCCACGATCATAGTCTGCTCTAATGGCTGCAGCTACAGTGCAAACTCCGCACGCTCACTGTCCCACGTGTGGGGGTCTGCATGCACGCACGCTCACCACCAATATGCAGGGTCTCGCCAAGACAGGGCACGCTAATTTGCAAGGCAATCTGAGGTTGTTGGGAAGGCCAATCTACTCCAGAATAATTTAAGTTTGCATTTGTACATGCCTTCAACCGAACTCCTTTTTTTTTCACTGAAAAATGAGGAGGCTATTTAATCCATTTAATCCCATCTCTCAGCTAACTGGAATTCTTTTTGGAAGTATATCAACAACCTACTTGCATTAGGAAAGCTTGCTATTGTGCAACAGGGGGCTGGGAGAGGGAGGTTTAAATACGGAGCAGACTTAATTTGGAATTTCTTTGTTCCCACTACCCTTGTCAAACCCTTAATCTTATGTGAAAGTAGTGTGTGACTTTACCCATAGCTATTTTCAAGTGGAAAATTGCTGGATTTCTTAGGAAAGGCTTAGGTTAGAAAAGGACAGACTGGCCAGAAACTTCATAGATTTCTGTGAAATAAGAGGTTTAAGAAAGCCTCTAAAAACTTGCCAGTATTGGCACTGATATTCTCCTGGGATCTTTCCTATATAAAGTTAACAGGACCAAAAGGGAAAAACTCTAGCACAAAGCATCATCATGATGAATGTCACTTTAACTAAAAAATCTATTTTTCCAACCCAGA
This sequence comes from Psophia crepitans, assembly GCA_013399095.1. Taxonomy (NCBI): domain Eukaryota; kingdom Metazoa; phylum Chordata; class Aves; order Gruiformes; family Psophiidae; genus Psophia; species Psophia crepitans. Next base: position 463,254 of record VWZZ01001259.1, read on the forward strand.
GCATCGAAAGTGTCAAAGCTGTTTCTTGCCCACACACCTGTTCCTCTAATCTGCTTTATCTGCTTCATATTTTGCCACAGGACTAACTCAGAGAAAACAGCAGCACTGAATGAGCAGAAACACTATTTTCTTAGTTTCCTGCAACTCAAAACCCCATTCATCACATCAAGAATCATGGCAGGGCCGCATCTTTGTTTCCATCAGAATAAATAAATAAACACACAGGGTGAAGCGGGCCAAAGCCAGACCCTGTCACCCATGGTTTTAGCTCCTGAGGAAGCTTCTAGCCCAAATTCATTAGGCACTTCATAACCAGCAGCCGTGGTACACGGGACACGCTGTATACCGCAAGGGGCAAGCGTGAATGACAGACAGAACTGTGATGAAACTAATGGGGAAGAACCAGTTGCTAAAAGTCATCTTTCTCACCGCTAGTTAAAATCTTATCATCACCAATGACAAATTAAGGGTCTGTGTGATTGCTTTCATTCCATTTGAAAACAGATTACTGGCTTACGTGTGCTGCTATCCTGGGCACTGAAAAGGCATACTCCATCCAAGTAAACGTCCCGATCAAGAATGGAATTTCAGTATCTGTCTAATCGAGGGATCCCAAGAGGGAGATAATACAGTTATCTAGCATTCGATTGCAAAGCACTATGTGATAATTCTGAAGACACCCTCCCACCCCTGCTCAAACTTCTTTCTCTGTGTTTCCTCACTAGAGAGAGGCAAGAGCTCAGCTACCAAGGGGGACTGCCCTGAACACAAAATCTCCAGCTCAGCTCAGCCCCGACACGCTGGATGTCAGGAGCTTCTACTTTTGCTTGCAGCACATTCCCACCAACAGGGCTTGCACATGCACCCTCAGGGAAGAGTGTGTCATCTCCACAATACCCAAAAATATGGGTTAGCGTTTTCCTTCATGAGAAATCATTATTAAATACGACTTTTCTGCCGTGCAGCTACTTGAAAATTAAAGCAGAGCTCCTTGCTTCTAAGAGGTGACATAAAATAGATGACCTGTCCTCTCCATTGCTTCTGAAAATGATCTTATAAAGCAGCACTGTGCCAAGCCTTATGACTCACACTCATTCCACAGGGCTAGAACCAGCTAAAATTTTTAGCTTTGGGGTTTTGTTTTGCTTTTTTCCCTGTTACTATTTGTATGGGTTTGATTTAGCTTCAATGCAAAATCTGCTATTATACACCAATTCCCATTTCTTTACTCCTGTTGAAGATATCTGTCATGTCAGACAGGAAGATAAAAACAATCTTATTCCTGGCTACAAATGCATGAATACTTTGTTTCTTAGCAAAGTTTCTTTAAATCCCAACTCTTTTCTTAATCTTCTTTTTACCCTCTGTTCATTCATTCTTTCCATTACCACAGACATCATGGCTGAAACATGCTAAGAAATTAATTTTAAGAACTTCCATATTAACCACGTACTGAACTTGTATTAACTATATTAACCAACAACTGAACTTTGTCACATCACAGAACTTAATGTTCTAAACTAAAACTGCAAAGACAGTTCTGTACAGATGTACATGTATTACATAGCTAATGTAAATCAGAAGTTCTTATGCTTGTTAACAGTATTTAATGCCTAGCTTTTAGTCTTACGCAGTACTTTAATGGCTCATAAGTATTTGGAAACTTCTGCATGCTAGCTGCAGACCTAAAGTACTATTCAAAGTTCAGATCTTTTGTAGAGACAAAAGGTTTCTAGATCAAAACTAATCTTCATTTTTTTCCCCATCTACTTTAATGGCAAAATATACAATGACATAATAAAACTAATCTGTTTTTTAATGCTGAAAATGAGTGACAAAAGTGACAAGAAGATTTTCCCCTGGATTGCAGGCTCAAGGGAAGCTGTCATCCAGAGGTCACCCCTGGGCAAAGCCAAACAAACTGGGAAGGCTGGACACGCCACTCCTGTGCGATCAGTATGGCTTTTGGCAGCACGCTCGGGCCCTGCAATGTACATTGCTGGCCACGGTTATAACCGAGCGGGTACAATAACCCTTAAAACTTGCCTTTAAAAGCACATCTTATTTAAAAATCAAGGTCAAGTTCACCAAGAAACAAGAAACTTGGCAGCCTTTGCTGTTATTTTAATTCTAAAGAGACAGCACAAGTATATTTTGACACTTATTGTTTCAATCAGTCTGTTAAAACTCCTGTTTAACGCTATGTTCTTAAATGGCACAGCCCAGCAATAGTTTCCACTGTCCACAAAAGCCCACAGGAAAAACTGGAGGAGATTTAGAACTCTGTCATTCCTGGCACAATGGAGAGATGTTTAGATCTGTGGTGTTATTATTATTATTCTGTTCTACCTAATTGTCTGTCTTTAACAATAGTAACCTTAGTTTTGGTGAACCCCAGGGGCTGCTAGCAAAGAAACACTCTTTCACTGCTGATTACTATGTGAAAACGAACGAGAACAGGCTGCCAGCTCTGGGCTTGGAGCACAGCTTCAATTGACCAAGAGTCTGGGAAAACGTGTCAAAGCTTTGAAGCCTCGATGACATTTACAGTCATTTGTGCCACAGGTACTCAGAAGTCATCCACAAAGAACAGAAACGTTTTTGGTCCTCAGAAATTGATTGGTGATAATACCTGAGGAATAATGTAGGCATTGGGACCACAGAGCATTTACAAGCTTAATTATTCACCTTGGAAGCAGGTTGTGACTGTGGTTTGGGGGGTGTAACAGGTCCCCTCTCCTTCTGTTTTTCAGGGGAAGGTACCTGCATGGTCAGTGCCTCCACAACTCCATTCTGAGGCCCCTTAAATAGAAGGGCTGTAGTTACCAATTCACCCTCCCACTCCCCATCCTACTTCCCAAGGGTTCTCAACACCCCCAAGGTTCAAGTGAAGAGAATCACAGCCCTTCCCCAAGAGATGCCCAACACATGGCAAGTCCAGGACAGTAGAAACCCCTTACAGAGGAATTTTCTCCTCTCCCGTTTCCTCCTCTCTACCACTCTTTTCCTCTGGTGTTTCTCTCTTTAAAAAACAGCATGCAGCAAGGTCAAAGGGCATAAGGCAGCTTTAATCTGGCCAAGTGTTTCAGCAAAAGCTGGTCCTTTACACACCCCACACCCCACCTGTGACAGCGCACAAGCCCCACCGTAGCCGAAGGAGCACATCAGAATTGCACCTCTTCCAGCATTTCTTTTGTGGTTTCTCTTACCAGTTACCTGACTGCAAAGAAAGAATAAACTTTCACTTGACTCTGTCAGCAGTTAACCTGCTGAATGCCTTCTTACATGAACTGAAGTTTGGCTTATGTATACGCTTTATAAAAGCTTTCCATGATTAGTCATAATTGTTTCAATCATTTTATGTTGCAGCCCTCACACTTTACATGCACTTTGCAAGATTAATAACATCTACCAACATACAATAGACTGGGAAAAGCTTATACAGGAAAAAGGCAAAAATATTTCCTCATTAAAAAAGAATTATGTAATTAAAATGCCTTATTAATGAATGAACAAGTCTACTTGAGCATTAGACCACTATTTTGCAAGCTGACTATAAGCATAAAGTATGAACAAAAAGAAAGAAAAAAGGAAAGAAAGAATAAAGGAAGAAAGAAAGACTGAAGAAAGGCAAAAGAAGAAAAGAAAAGGTTAACTAGATGATTTGCAAAGATAACCATTCATCCTCAGTGCTTCATGAAACAAAACTGTGGAAAAAGAGAACGTGTGGTAGCCCTGAATTAAGATAACATTATAATGTATCTGTAAATAGAACTGAATTAAGGCAGCTGGATGTTAACTGAATCAATGTAGGCTGTAACCCTGAATAATGTTCTTCCAACGTGTGTATCAAGTTACATATTATTCTGAAGAATTTAGATTTCTAGCGTTTTAAAGGATCTGCTGAGGAGACTTCCACACTGGCCCACAGAACTTCATTTCTCAAGGAGCAGGAAGCAATGGTGAGATTGCCAGAGAGATTTTCTTGTGAGGTGAGGTATTCTGCAAAAGTACCATGTCAGTGCAGGACACTACCTGTGGAAATTAGTCTAAAGAATTGCCTCCAACTTCCAGCCATGACTTCTTGCACTGAGTACTGATGCTGCAGCAAAAGAGAAATGCTTTGGGTTTAGGGCAGAAACTAAGATCTGTTTTTAAGGATGAGGTGTCTCTTCTCATCTCCAACAAAATACTTCACACATCTGTTTCTGAGAAGACTCATCTTTAAATGTATTTATTATGCTTAAGCATCCAAGCAGTTTACAACAGCAGTAAAACTGAATCAGAGGATCACAGGTTGGATGAGGTGCTTGCCCTCATGTCTTGCCTTCTTGTCCTTTCATTATGTGCTACGAAGTCCCTCCCATAATATGTAAATTGAATTAAACTGAATTTAAATTGAAGACTAATCCATAGTCAAGAAAAAATAACTGCACTAAGCTAAAAGCCAGAAATCTACCTCAAATTTAGGATTAAACTAGAGAAGCTTAGCGAGACTCCCAAGTTAAGAAGCGATACCTTAGCCCTTCTGTTTGAGAGCCGATTGAGTAATTTAGTCTGGCCATGTGCTAGATGTGATGGATTTCAAGGCCTTTCCCCCTCCATTAATCACCATGAACGTAAGCCTTCTGTCTGTGTAAACAATACTAATCCTGACTTTGAAAGTACAAAGAGGGAAACACAAACCAACCTTTGCAGAATAGAAAAGATAATTTCTGCAGCTCCCTTTCTTGAACTCCTCAGACACCTATTTGCCCTGCACAAAGAAAGGTCCCGCAGGTGCTGGCTGTCTTTTATCAATCATTATCAATTACATACAGCACATCGGTTTGGAATTCCAGCATCTCCTTCACATGCCAAAAAGCTAAGCCTTGAGAATGAACTCAGCATTCAACTGGGAAACACTGCAGAGTCAAGTAAGAGTTTGGAAGAAAATGCTGTCGAGATTCAGTCTTAGCAAAACCAGCTTATTTTGATTGTCACACTCTGTGTCCCTTTGCACCTGGGGCACAGAAAACTCTGAGGGAATACATGAAACAATTTTTGTTTTCTTTTCTATTATATGCCACTAGGATCTTCGCTGACTGCAGTCAGGCACTTCTGCAGTGATTATGAAAAAAAGCACGCTGTCTCGGGGTTCTTGCCTTAAGTAAAGAGAATCAAGGGGTTACACAGCTGGGCTGTTGAACAAATGGACTAATGCTAGAGGAGAAAAGGGACATATGGTAGGGTAAAAGTTTTCACATACCGAACGTTTTTAATCATCAACAGTATTTCTTGTTAGTAGAACAGTAAACCTTCCAGGATGAAACCTGTCAGTTTGGAAGTGAACAAATGACAGATTCTCACTGACTGTTTTGTTCTTCTGGTTTTCGGGGTTTTTTTTCCCTCTTCCATTTTTCTTGGGGGGGCGGGGAGGAAGCGCCACATTTCCTAATATTTACATTTTTCTAAACAAAAAGGAAGATTCTTGGGAAGCAAAAAAAGGAAACACAGGAATTCCCAGTATTATTGTACAATAAGAGGAATAAAAGAAAAACTGATAAATTCCTGTGCTAGTTGAAACTTCAAACACTGCTTTACCCCACAGACTTCAGCACAGTCTTTGTAAAGCACAAACATTGATCAATGATCTTTTCTCGTCATGTAGTAGCAAGTTGTTGCTGCAATGAGTGCCAGTATTTCCCAAGACTGCAGTTCCTCATTTTTTTAAGCTCAATTTCATTCTCCAAGGTGAGCAGGGCAGGTAAACATGGGCTCATTTTAGCATCCTGAAATAACAGCACTGCAACTGGTAAGGGAGCTAAATGCATATACTTAAACTAGACTTTGGCAGAGAGGCTTACAGAGAGTCAAAAATTATTTCAGTGGGCACGTAAAGTTACTTCTGCTTCTCAGAACCCTAAAGCCTGTCTCCAAAATTCATATATTGTGGCAGATTCACAATAAGCACCAGCTTCTAAAAATAATATACACTATATTCTTGAAGAATAGAATACAAAAAAAGCAAGATGAATGACAGTCAATGAAAATAGTAACCCTACCATCAGTGTTTCACATCACTTCCCGCAAATGGTTTTGTAGGAAATAAAGTGTGCTGCCAGAAATGACACTTCGGTAGCCTTCCAATTTTCAGTAAAATTCAAACACTGTTTATTCTAGTTGGTAGTGTAAGATATGCTTGGGGAATACCACGGAAGAGCTATACTGAGAACAAAAAAAATACAAGTAAATTTCTCCAGTTATATTCTCTCTATATTAAGCTGGTTTTTAATTCTCACATAGTTTCTTCACCTGGCAATGCATTCTAAATGGTGTTCTCTCTTCTCCCAAAGACTGAAAAAAGTCTCACAATAAAAGAAGAAACATTATTTTAAGAAGCACTACAAAACACATCAAGTAAGTATCACTTCTAACGTTTCTCAATGCTTGTTGCTAAAGTGACAATAGCTACAGGATTTTAGACAAGCTGGAAATTCCTATGGAGGGATGCATTGGCTTTCTTCGCCTCTAGACAGAAACGCAACAAGTGAACAGACAGCACGGAAGTATTAAGATCATTTTGGGGACACTTGAGTAGTGTTTGAAATGTTAGTGTCGAAAAGGTAAAGAAATTTGCTTTTAATTTTTTTAAATATAAATTTAAGATTACTTCAATGCTTTTATCATCTTGAAACCAACTGTAGGTCACTGTAGAAGAGCACAGAAAGTCACGCTTTTCCTGTGTACCTATATTCCAAACCATCCAAAATCACTGATTTCTTCCTCTGCTCAGGAAGGACCGACTCAAGAGCAGCAGTCAGTAGGATAAATAAGAATTCACTATGCTTTAAGTTCAGCAATTAAATTAAAATAGTTCCTAAGCAAAACGGGAGAAAAAAGCACGTCAGTTTATAGCAAAGACAAGATTGAAGTCTCACAGTGTCCCAACCTCCTCACCATAGTGTGCTGACTACAAAAGATTTAAATCAAACAGCCTGATAATAAAAGCTGATTGAATCAAGATCTCTGTGTCTTTGTTCACTGAGGGATGCATCCCAACATGAAGTGATTTTAAGAAAAAATGCATCTGTCACTTTTTATTCATTGAGCTGCCTTAAAAAACAACAGTGAGTATATCCTTCTAATTTTCTTCATCGTAATTACACCGTGACGGATGCTGAAACTGAATTCCTGATATACTTTTCAGATATTTATTGCTCTTCAGCATGCTCAGCCTGTCTCTAACATTTTGAATAGACTCCGCCCTGCAGTAATGTGCGTGCCATTAAAGAATTCACTTTCATCTCCTAAATTTATACTTGTTAGGGCAAATTAATGAAAGACTTTATTCTTTAAGTACTGGCTAAACAAAGCCAAAGTCAGCACTAGAAAGCAAACCGACACAACACTTCATTAAATGTGCTTTTCATTCTTGTTGTCTCAAGTATGTCTGCTGCTATGCGAAATTTAGGGTTACACAGACTCCTTTCAAATCTCACAGTAAAGAATGTGCTCAAGTCACAAGTTCGTATCTCCCATTTGAAGTGGACTTCCCATGAGAAAAAGGTGCAGGGAAGAGACATCATTTCAAATCCCTTTAAGTACAGAGCTCACACTCTTCCAAAATATTGATTGAAAATGCTGGTTAGTGTTTCTGCTCATTCATCTCAGATAACGAGCAAAGATTCCTTCCAAATTAACTGTAATTCTTTTCTAATCCCTCTATTCTTTTTTTTTCCCCCTTCAACACAGTGACAGTGAGAACTGCTTTGGATACTGAATCTTATCTTATTACAACAATTTTTAATGAGAAACATAGCAAAATCATCTTCATCAGTGTCATGCTCAAACTTTCCTCCTCTCTAACTGAATTTAGATAGGTAAATGGCAAAGCAGAATGCACACCAAACCCATTTCTTCCCCCTTCTTAAAATTCTCAGGCAAAGATACATTTACAAAAAAGTTACTAAATCTTAATTTCTGATGAACAGAAAGACAGTTACAGAATCTCTGCTTTTCACTTTATTTCCTTACCATATTAAAAGTGAATAAAATGGATTCAGAAGAAAAAAAAAAAATGGGGGCGTAAGCTTCATTTGACCTAAAAAATGTGAGGTCTGTCATCTGTGACTAGTTCTCACCTGTGTGGTGGTAGGGAGAGACAATCATGTACTGGCTGAACATGAAGATGAAGGTGGTGGATTTATTCAAGTTTGATGGTTTGCATTGCTTATTTACAAGTAACTGTAAATAAGAAATGCAGTCGAACAAGCAGATTTTATTTCCAAAAATATTTTTGTGTGATTTTATTCCATTTTGTTAGTATTATTACAATTCAGTGTCTATGGCACTATTGGTAGTCCTCAGTATGAATGCAAGCACGTTTCTATGACCGTATTATCGGTCAGCACCCCACTAGTGGCAGTTACATAGGACGGGGATCCCCAGATAATGCAAACACTGAGGAAGATGGTGCAGAGGCAATTTGGAGATAGGGGAGTTTAACAGCTCCTTGTGTTGTTAGGCAGTTTGGAGCAAGGTTGCTAAGGTCTGCTCTGTGAGCAATAACCTCGGGCTCCACGTGGAAGCAGCTAAATTACTTCCAGACCCAAACCAGTCCTGTATGTATCACGGACACTTCCGCGCAGCACTGCTTCAGCAAGTGATGTGGACTGAACCCAAACCATCTGTGCATAACCGCTGTAGAAGACCATGAATCTATGGCATAGTTAGTCCACGATCAAAACAAATCCACCATGGGTAATTAACGGTTTCTGGGTACTTAGAAAGAAGTTGAAAGAACGTTATGTGTACAAAATACAAGCGCTTGAAGTTTACAAAATGACAGAATTAAGATTCCTGTAGAAAACTTCATTCAGCCTTCTTTGCACACAAACGTAACCACGTCAAAATCAATTTCAAGAAACATTATTTCTGAGCTTTGGAGTACTACCTCATTCAAAGCAAGCGCTGGAAAATACTGTAGAAAGCACTTTCTCAGTGTGTGGTCTTAGGAATTTTTTAGTGCAAACCTCCCGTGAAGACAGAATATTTCATTTCCTGCAGGGTTTTCTATGATGTCCGTCAATATACCGAGCGCTTCACAGGTCTGGATCCATCTTGTACATTGCACACCAATGAGGTAAAGAAATGACTCTGTTCCGTTCTGCAGAGAAGTCAGAGCTTTCACTAGCTCTAGACCATACATCTGAGATATCTGATAACCTGGTTTTTGAGAATACCTTTTGATACAATAGTACTGCAAGTATCTGTAGAAGAGCTGCAGCTGAGTTTAGGTTCAGCTCCAGGCAGTATGCTCTAAGATTGGCCCCCCAGAAAACAATGAACACACACGTACTGGCAACATAATGATATTTTCTTACAAGCTGATGTGAAATTACATGCTCAGCAAGTACATTACATACTAATACTATGGCAGAGGTTCAGTTAAAATCTTTCCCCCTCATGTCAGGAACACCACCACACTTTTTTCCGCCTGGACTTTGAGGACTGGCAGTGTTATTTGCAGTGTTTGGAAAACCTGGGTTTACAAACATTATGTTCCTTTCCTTTTTTTGGGGGGTTGGGTTTGGTTTTTTGTTTGTTTGGGGGTTGGTCTGGGTTTTTGGGGGGTTTGGGTTTGTTGGTTTTTTTTGAGCTGGTACCCTCGTTCCATTTAAAAAAAAGGGGGAGAGGGGTTGATGCAAAAACACCTCACATCGTGCCCAAGTGCAATGAAACTGCAAGATTCATCACACTAGTTTTTGCCATTTAATTTAACCAAATAAATACTTCTCCTAACTGTTTACACACACCTTAAAGCAAAACAGCAAATCTACAATCCATCTCTGGTTTATAATAGAAGTCATACTGCCAGAAATTCATTCTTCAGACATGATTTAAAAAGTTCAAGCCATCACTGCAACAATACTTGGAGTTTGAAGAAGCAAGAGTTATTTCAGGCAGACAATACATCAGGTTGATACATCTAGAGGCACTTCACAGATGAAAGAGTTTTGATATCCCTGAGCTACTTCTTACATTCAACAAACACTACCCACCATCCATCATGTGCAGCTTGGTCATCCTCCAATATATCTCCATTTTTGGGACAACTCCTCTCTTTATCCCTGTTTCCCCAATAGCAAGACTGATAAAATATCACCAAACTCCAAAACTTTCTGATCACCCTATCGAGCTCTCAGAGAAAGAAGAGCACCCTGTTGCTTTTCTCACCGAACTCTGGCAAGTGAAGAGTAGGAGATGGGGAGAAACAGACATCTGATGTGCTCCAGGCCACTGTTCCTCGAGGCTGCTGCTCCTACTGCCTCCCATTTGTCCTGTCTTTAGCTCCACACATCTGTTCAACAAACATCTCATCTTGTTTTGGGGCTGGTATCCTTACATGTAGGGAATGCTGCAAGCAGCAAGTGCTAACACTTTGATCATCACTGTCATCCAAAACAACTTCTCGTAAAATGAAAGTTTGTCAAACAAAATGGGATAAATTATTTGTGTCCACACAAAACTGAACTATGAAGTGGGTGTACGTCATCTTTAGCTGAAATAGTCCTTGATATCCACAAAATTATCACTAGTATCTCTGAAGCTATTAATTTTGTTTCATAGTTATAACTGGGAATTAATTTTCACTAATCTCATCCTTTTTGATTGCTCAAGTCAGAAGAGTGATCTTTGACTTTTCATACAGTAAAAATAATGGAAAAGTTAAAAGTTAAATAAAATACTGGAGTTGCTTTATTGGTGAAGATAATTAAGTGGAACTGAAGTGTGCTCATTTTGATTCACTGCTCAATCCAAAGAAATTGGATTGCACAAAGTGCAAAAGCAACGGAAAAGCCAGAAAGCCAGTAATTCACATTCTGCGGTCAAATAGCAGAAAAATAAATGTAAACAGTAGTTATCAGTTAAATAAGGACAGCTGCTTGCTACTGCATAAGAAAATCTCAAAGAGCTTTACAAAATCAGCGTTGCAGTACTATAGCTGATTTAGACCTGTAAAAAATATTTCACAACCACTGTATTATAAATGTTAATAAACATTTTCCTAGGAAAGCATTGAGACTCCAAAATACTGCTCTGAGAACTCCATTTTTGCACATCAACTTGTGAGAAAGCTTCTAACTTGGTTACGTAAATAAGTTGCCTAAAATATCTTCAATCCATATGACTTCACAAAAAGAAATAAAATACAAAGTGGTGAGAGAAAGAATCAACAGTGCTGGTACAAGCATTAAAAAAATAAAGTTTACTCTTTCCCACCTTCTTTAATCTCATTTCAAGTTTAACGTACGGAAAGGCTCAGAGCCAGAATGCTTATCCAAACTACATAAATCTCTAGACAAACTCTCCAGACTATACATCCCTGTCCCCAGAAAACCTTCCAATTCTTCCTGAGGCTGCTTTTCAGCAGGAAAGGCTAGTCAGGAGATATCTTTTCCTACCACATTTTCCCTAAGAAGGATGACTCTTCTTCCCTGCAATGTGTTTATTGTATGAAACGGGAATGGATACCAGCCCCCAAACCTGCAATGAACCCTAGGGCAACAAGGTACCCCACACCGCGGCTGTGGTCGCTTCTGAGAAAGAGCCAATTAATTCCCTTATTCCCTTCCTGAATTCCTGAGCGGGGTCAGAGGGAGGGAACGGCACTTACCACCATGCAACCTATTTCAGGCAGCTGGTCCAGCTTATAATGTAAACATGAGAACACCTTGGGAAGGTCACTCAGAGGAATAGAAGCATTAGCAAAGCAATTAATTTTGGGTTGACCACATGCATATTGCCCTTTCGCTTTACTTTCCTCCCTTCCTTCCCCCACCTTACAGAAGGAAATACAAGGAGTTTTACTCATTCTCTGAACAGAGATTTTCAGAAGGTGAGAGATGGGATTTTCTTGAACTCTCAAAATGTCTTCTTTTTTTGGGATGATTTCCAGCATGATATTTTATTTATCTGTTGCCAAAAGAAACACTTTATAGTTTTCTCATTAGTCAAAGGGCTTTAAGAACATGCTTGAAGGAAATGATCCAACTAACAAAACAAGCAAAACCTTTCCATGCACTTCACACGCTCCAGGGAAAGTGGCCGCTTCATGGCAACAGCACCTGTAGAGCTAACTGTTCAACCTCAGGTGTGTTTACCATCGCCTTAAAAATCCTTATTCAGAAATGCACATGGAAAAGGTGCAGATCCTCTACGTCTTTTTCTCTTCTGACCATTAAAAAAGGAAATTCAAGGAAAAGGGAAAAAAAAAAAAAAGACATGTCTAAACTCACGAGATTCAGTGGTCACCTTTCACTTCTTTGAGGGTTTAATTACATGACATTTCATAAAGCTGGAGAGTAGAATGTAAAACAGAGACATAGCAAGGTACCAGAGTCCCAGGTGGATTTCCAAGGTCACGCTGAGCTTGCCTGCCCTCAAAGCCCTCCACCACTACAAAGCTGAAATCAGATATTGCTGCATTTACCTCCTCTGTCTTCTTTCATCACCTTTTTTTCTTAAATCTAGACTGTCAACTTTAACAAGCCTTCTGTATACAGCACATACCGTATGCATCCCTCATGTAATTTACATGAAGAATATAGAGTTTATAGAATGTAGAACTCAAAGGTTAGGTATATTTTATTCTCTGTGCGATGGGCTGTCGTGGTGCCTTCCTCTCGCACCTTTTCTACTGCGTGTTTCCTTGTCCAACCAGTCACAAACACTCTGGATCTAGCAAGGTCAAGACCCGTGCAAAGAATTTTGCCTTCCAAAAAGGATAATATTTTCCTTTTAGTTTTCCACATCCACTTACGTTAGCACCTACAACGATGATTGAGAAAATAAATTTCAGAGAGCTAGAAGATTATCAATTATCCAAATGCAGATTAAATGCATTATTGCAAAGTAAATTACTTCTTCCAGGTCATTTCTACAGTCCAGCAATGTTGGTTTTTTCTGCTTGCATCTTGCAGTGACACGTATTTGGTTTGGGGTATGTTTGTGCATGTAGTTTTGCTTATAAATATACACCACATATACAGATGTGTGTCTGTAGATAAACAAATCTATTATCGTATCTAACTATATGTATCTGCATTTAGACATCCCTCTCTCAAAATTTAAGTCCTACAGTATCACAAAAAAAATCGTGGCCACTTCATGATACCTTCATGTGTGTATAATTAGTTTAAAAAAGGACTGCTCTTTATTTGTACAAGATCTTTCAAATCATGTTTTCAAAGCCCAGACCTTCACAGTGGTTTCAGAATTCTATTTTTACGACAAAATGCATGCTACAAACAACAAATGATGTTGCCTTGTTTAGGGTCCAAGATAATTATGTCTGTGCAGAGAAAAGTTTGTGTTTCACACCACTTTCATCACTGATTCCTACTAGAATATCATTCCAGTGGCTGCAGAGAGAGATCCGAGAAAGCTCATGAAAGCTTGATTTCTAAACCTAGCCTTTCCCTGCCTATCTAGAAATATTTTCCTCTTTTTTTCCTTCCCACTTCAACAAAGTTTATCAAAGTTAAATTTTAAATCACTGTTTTTGACAACTTAAGAGTATTTGGTGAAAGAACAATGGTTCTGCTGCTTTCATTTTTAGAGTTTCAGTGCAAGGTGTCTTTATAGCCTAAATTTTGAAGCACAGTCAATCCAATCAAGTCACAACTAATGTTGCTCTTAGAAAGCGAACAGAAGAGGAATTGCCACAAGAAGTTTCTGAAGCCAGACGAAAGAATATGAAAGTATGTGAGCAACACCTGTGACTTCTTATGTTAAATAGGCCTAAGTGATGCATTTTATCACACAGCTCTTTTCGTAAGCAGGAAGAACATGATTTGTAATGGTATCATAGGAAGCTAAAGGAATGATACGCATAATTGAAGAGTAGGAAAACCAGAGATACTGGAAATCTGACTGTTTCCATTGGTAATAGCTACACGCGTACGGGGAGAGGAGAGACTCTATAAAAGATGATATCAATTTAGAAGTATGTTTGATTCTACTGGCTAAAGTAAACATCTGATTAATGGATTAATCATTAGGGAAACAACAGTGAGCAGAAAACTGAAGTAAGGCACATCATTTCTCTGTTCCTGACTTCTGAGTGACTTACACAACAGCTCTAAAAAGCCATAAAGGCAATGTCAAAAGTGTAAACAATGTGAGTCTACTGCTTCCTAATAAGTTGAAGTACCTTCTTGTTAAAAGTTTTATTTTCAGGCGAGAGAATTACAGTAGCAGAGCTATATAGAGAACCGCATTTACCTCAGCTATGGCAGTCTCTGTTAGTATAGCAGAAAACAGACTTCCTGCTGAAGAAGGACAGGCCTTTCCTTTGGACAGTTTCCAGCAGTTATTAGCTTGTGGCCACTTCTCTCCCCTCGACCTTCACACATGTCAAGGAAGCAGCTTCTTCCACAGAAAGTCACAGTCAGGGGCCGAAATTACCTCTTCTCTTCCATGAGACAGATGTTTCATTGATTAAGGACACAAATTAACTAGAACACTAGAAGAGGTAGTCGTTACAAGAAACCTCACCAAAGTACATGCAAATAAATTTCCCTGACAGCAATAACAAAAAAGGGTGCTGTCACACCTTCACAGACCTGGTAAGGATGCCCCGGTGTTTTGAGGTCAAGACTATGATGAAAAAGGCTGATTTATTTACATTAATTTCTGAGAAAAGCTTCACAAAGACCAGCCCCTCTTCTACTTGTTAGTTTTACTAACGAAAGGGACAATCTAGTTAATTAAGGCTGATTTGCATTTAACTCCAGATGTCTCTTGAATCTATTGTTAATCGCCCAACTTGAGGCATCAAGTGATGGTTGCTTGTTGCAGTCCATGTAACTTACTAGCACTCAGTGCTGGAAAGCAGGATTTCACGTTGTATGACCCATCTCACTGGAAGGAGGAGGCCTGGCAGGATGGAGGGCGACACGAATACAGCACTAATAAACACAATTTTCATTTCAAGGTAACTTAGTCTGGGGCTTTTGTTTTTAAGTGCAATACAAAAGAAATGTCTGAAGTAGAGAGCTGCCATTTTTACAGGTCACCTTTTGCTTAAGGGAAAAAAAAGACTACTAGAGTAAAAAGCTTTAGTTTGAGACCTAAAATACAATCATTCTGGCACAGAGAACACCAATCATACACATAACCTTGGAGAAATATTCCCCAACTCTCCAGTCAGTATGGTGCTAGCTGCACCACGCTCCAAAACAAAACCGCACTGCAACAAGGCAGGAACCGATGGACCACTCGCTGTATTAGCAATTCCAACGGACAGCAAAACCTGTTTCATAGGAGGCAGACAAAGCGCTGGTGGAACCTGTCTGAAGGGACAGGATGCGTTAAGCATGGTAATCTGGATCTCAAACACCCGAGTAAAACAGGATTCAGAGACAGGGTGTCAATTTTCCTTTATCTTCAGCAACGAGATTCCATTCAAATACCAGTGCTACTGAAGAAATTACACAGAGAAGACTTAAATGGCAAATAAAGTGGAACCTCATGGTAATCTGTGTCTCATAACACACGCTAATAACTTTTGGAGTGTTGCATTTTAGCCCGATACGGGCAAGCAATCCTGTAACAATGCGAATCCTGCTTCATCTCTGAGCACTTAGAAAAAGATGTATGAATTCCTGCGAACATCCACCCCACCCTCTCTCTGACACACTCTAATACAAATATTATGCTGATTATGCACTGTGCCATTATTCTGAAAGCATTAACAGGTTCTTTGGCATGCCTTAGGGGAATTCCATACTTCATTCCCAGCACTTGTCTCTGTAGGTATCAGCTGGCTTTAGGTACCCAAGTGATTACCTGGCTAGTCTCCTAAAGTAAATGACTAAATACTGGGCTTTGCTCTGCAGGGTTCTCTTGAGAAGTGTGTCTCTGTCAATTATCCAGCGGCCCTAAGGACATTAGCTTCTTAATTTAGTTAAGTTAGGTGTGCAGTGTTGAATAGCATGAACACTACATCTCTCCTCCTTTTTCCAAAAAAAAGAGAAGAAATACATTAACTTGGGTTTTCTCCCATCTTTCTCTACTTAGTCTCTAATAGAACCAGTGACATCTTCTGAGAAAATAATTCAAGAAACACAGCAATGGCATATACACCCAAGTATGAGCACTTTTCTGAGGCAGCAGACTAGTAGGGTAGTCTAACACTCACAGTTTCTTGCCTCCCATGCTAAAAAACCCAGGTTGGTTCAGAGTGTTGTGACAAAATGAAGCGGCAAGCCTGAAAGGGTGGTATTATTTATTACAGGAAATGTGTTTAAGCCGTTTATACACCATGAGTATATAATTTTAACCACAAACTAAAAAAAAAAACCCAAAACAAAATAAAACAAAATTTAAAACCAGTAAATATAACAGCACAAGATTTTACAGGTGGTCAAATTAAAACAGCTGGAGTCAAAACTGCCTTGCGTAAGATCAACCCACAGGCCAGTAACAGCAAGAAGAAAACAAAGCTGTTTCACCTCAGTCACTGGAGTAAGCATTTCATCCGCACTTTGAAAAAGGCAATGCCATCACTGGAAGACGATGGCCCACTCTTGCTCAAGGGAGCTGCTTACCCTTGTGCTGCAGCAGCTGTTTATACATGCCCATGAATAACTGGATCAAGAACCGAAAGGATTCCAACTGACCCAGCAAAAACAGGTAACCAGTGAATTTAACCCAGACCAGCTCCACGTTCCAGACCAGTGCAGCGGATGGTGTGGGATACGGGAACAAACAGCAATAGTGCAGGAGGACAGGGAGGGACTGGCGTTTGTTCTGCTTTTTTGGGACAGGAAAGCAATGCTTTCCCTAACTTCTTCCAGCTAAATCAGAGGATTCTGGATTTGTGCTGGAAACAGCCTTGATAATACTGAGACGTTTTCATCATTGCTGAGCAGTGCTTGCACAGAGCCAAAGCCTTTTCTGCTTCTCACCCCACCCCACCAGCAAGTAGGCTGGAGGGGCACAAGGAGTTGGGAGGGGACATGTCCAGGACAGCTGACCCCAACTGACCCAAAGGATATTCCATGCCATGTGATGTCACGCTCAGCACCTAAAGCTGGGGGGAAGAAGAAGGAAGAGGGGGATGTTCAGAATGTGTTCAGATGTGTTTGTCTTCCCAAGCAACCATTACACGTGACAGAGCCCTGCCTTCCTTGAGATAGTTGAAGTGGCCATGGGAAGTGGTGAAAGAATTCCTTGGTTTGCTTTGCTTTTGGATGTGGCTTTTGCTTTACCTATTAAACTGTCTTTATGTCAACCCACAAGTTTTTCTCACTTTCACTCTTCTGATTCTCTCCCCCATCCCACTGTGGAGGGAGTGAGCGAGCAGCTGCGTGGTGCTTAGTTGCTGTCTGGGGTTAAACCACAACAATTATGATTTGCTGGATCTTTTTTGCTGGCAGTAACGGTGCTGTAAAGATGATGTGAATTGTCAAGAAGAAGAAAATATAAATTGCAATTTTCTTTTATTTGACTGAAAGCTCTCTGAATTTCATTGACTGGAAAACTAAGACAAAAAAGAAACAATTTCCAAAAATGTAGTATGTAATGTTCTTCATTAGCAGCAAGAAGAACATAGACTTAAAATTCTTTCAGATTATTAAAGCATATAAAAAAAGCCTTCAAACGCAATGTGGTTCTTGTCGGGAACACAACAGTTGGAGGAAGAGTAGAAATGCCAACACCCGCCTCCCCCCAAACCACTGTATTTAGCGAAACCACAGTCCTATGTAACCTATAGGAAGTATGTAGGGAGACATCTATAGGCATTTCGTGACATACAGTAACATGTTTGCTCTCACAGGATAATACAGCAATCAGATGTTTTAATCTTAAGACTTTTTTTTTTAACTTATAATTAAACATGAAAGAACATTATTGAAAAATGAGCTCTTCAGCTAAAGCAGCACTGCGTTAACCCTGATTATTTTTAGTGAACTTTTCCAAAGATTTCAGAGCATTTACATAAATAAAGCTGTTGTGTTTCAAGGGTATTATCTGCTGCCTTTGAAATGAAAAATGGCCAGTAAATGTCAATACAACCATATAGGAAAAATAAAGATTACTTTTTCAATATCAACATAACTTTCAGGATTACTGTGGTTTTATTTGCGTGAACATTACAAGTGACAGGCAAATAACTACGAGAGAGACTCCCATGTTTTTTATTATTGAAGAGTTCTGGACCCAATTTGTGTGTTTCAGGCACATGGCAAGAGTTAACTCCTATTCGTGTCAGTAGGATAAACAAAAGCACAATCAAGGCCATCAAGACTTGACTTACTTTGAAATAAAATTTCACAAATTCCTGCTCATAAGAACCATCCCGGTTTACAACATTTAAAGACAGAACTGTGCCCACTGGATCATGACGCACACAGACGGTGCCTGTATGCAGCAGCAGCAGCTGTTCCAAGGGACATCTGCATACAGAAGGAACATTATTTCCAGCACCAGCACCTGATAAGGAGCAGCTCCTGTAACTCTACAGCAATCTGTTTATGTTTTAACTACAACCTCACGTCTGGAGTGATGTCATTAGCTGAGAATCTCCTCCAAGCTTCTTGGTCTTTCGACTGCAACGTAAAACTTAAAAATATTATACCTCTTACGTGCAGAAATCTGTCTGCAAAAACAAAGAATCCAGTTTGGTTTCTTTCTGAGACTTCAATATTCTTTAAGCTAGTCTTACAACTTTAGAGCACTGGTGGTCACCATGCTTTCCCTCAGTTTGCAGGCAAAAAACTGCTGCTGAAAACACATGCTGAATCAATGTATTCCTGAACATCTGGGCAATACACTGATACAAAGACAAGAAAGTTCAAAAATTAACTTGTATTTATAGAATACAAACTGTAAATTGAATTACTGCAGTAAATGCAAAATAACATGACATAGGAGTGAAGGAAAGAGTAGCAACCTAGCTATAAATAAGTTTCCCAGAAACTTAATTCCACCCTAACTCATCCACATATTTAATTCAAAGGCCAACATCATCAGTGTCATGTCATGCTCCCCTTGCCCGTCCCAGGCTTGGGGACAATTAACTTTTTCAGGCACCCTGCCAGAACACATACAATGATTACGGTGCTCAAGTATGGATTATTCTTCCTGGGTCCACTATGACTTGGTGCATGACTCTCCACTGTGCCATGCACAAAGGACAGAGTAGCTGTGACACTCCTCTGATTCCCTGACAGTTATAAGTGCAGCACGGGGGAAGAACACATCAATCAAGGACAGAACATGTGTTGCCTTATTCACACTGACAATACACCAAGAAATTACAGATTCTTGAGATTAACTAGTAGTCATTCTTCAAATACCTTCATCATGGGTAGCACTGTACATTTCAGAAAAGCAGTATCCTCATAGTATAAAAGGAATAGTCTTCAGTCTCTCATGTTAATTTAACACAGTTTTCTTCACCTGAATACACCACCTTTTTCTTGTCTTTGTACCTGGTCTTGTCTGAAGCAAGTAGATGATGTCAACTACCATTAATGGAGTACTTCAGGATAGAAAAAAAAACACTTATTTTTTGGCCACAACCTTTGTGAGGGCACATTTCTAACAACAGCCATTTATGGGTCACCACAGCCAGACAGCACTCTGAATACTACGGTTGTAACAAAGCCATATATTCAGATACACATCTGGAAGAAGCATGTCAATGTTTCAGCTGTGAGTTAGCTCACATGAAGTTATAAAACCACTTGACTACAACGTTGCTTAAGATCATGGCATCACTGTGTTCAAATAAAGTAACATATAAAGAGTACAGCCCACGACTTCTTGAAATTCATTCGACACAAAAAGGACTTGGAAAGGGCTTTCTCGGCACGAAGTGGGAAACGCTCTGAAAGAGGACTCCATGAACACCTGCAGTGCTTTCTCCAAGTTTCATGCAGGATGAGTTTCCTTTTATCTATCAGACAGCATTCTAGGGGCCTTGAATAGCTCTGGATCAAACACAGTCTCACAGGAGGACTGAACGTGGAGTGCCCGTGAGAAAGAGCTTAGGAAGGCTTATCTATTTTATATGAAATTAATAACTGCTGATTTGGCACCAACCATGCAGTATTATAAAATCTTCTGCACCAATGCTGTTGAGTTCCAAGCCTCATGCAGACAGATGCTGAGCTGCCCCTGTCCATGGTACTCGGCCAACCGCCCCCATGCTGACGCGGCCCACCACACACACCAACTTTGGTTCTAGGTGGCACATGGAGCCACACAGCTATGGTCAAAATCTGGCTCTGCTAGCATGGATTAGCAAATAGAATTCTGGCTTGCTTTCCTGATTTTGGAAATCTCAAGTCTTTCTACTCAGGTCTTTGTTCAACTGAGACAACGAGCCTAAAATCCCCTGGAATGACAGTTCTGCCATCCATGAACGCTAGCAATGGAAAGTAACTAACTCCAGCCTTTCAAAATACAGGGCTCTTAGGTGTCATTCAGTTTCAGTGGAATCAAGTACAGAATGTGAGTCTTTTTGCAATCAAGCCTGTGGTACAGGCAGACTTCTGTCCTGACGGGCCTGGCAGTCCCAAGCATGCCAGAACTGTTGTATGTAGTCATGAGAGATCCAGTTCTCTGAGTTTACAGGTGGTCCAAACATCCTTCCCAACTTGTTCTTTTAGAATTAGCATGGTTAAATGGTATGTGTTACACAGGGGTTGTTGTGTCTATAGTACATGTTCTATGGGTATAAAACATTACAATGCTGGCTCTTAATCTTAGGTTATTTCAAGTATTCTATTTCTTACCTATCTATAGAGGTTTAGGGAAAGGTGATATTCACAGTACGTAACTTCAGACACCAAATTTAGGTGTCCAGTCTTCCTGAGATGCTCCTAAATTCAACGAGAAAGTCTTGCCCCTTTACTAGATGATTCAGGGAACCATTACACCCACTAAACACGCAACAGTGCCATGACTCCTTATAATAAGCATTGAATATGCCCATCAAGTACAGCAATAAGTGTGTCACATCACCAGGACTCTCGAAGTCTGAAAATGTGATTTCTAGCTGTTTACCCTCTCTGACTCTTGAGTTCAGCAGCAGGTTGACAGGGGCTTTTCTGTCTTCTTCCTCATCTCCTCCCACCCTGCACACACCAAATGCAATGAAAAGCACTGGAGGACAAATACTTTTCATAAAGCTAACTGTAAGACATTTTATTCAACCTCTTCAAAGAGAGACAGACTAGACTTATCGTTTGAGGGAAATGATCATGGATACTGAGACTGAGACTCTGAATATCTTATTACTCTGAAAGTAATCACCAATTATTTTCTTGTCATAACTGAGATAGCATGCAAGTATGAAGTAGTTTCTGCTGAGTTCCCTCTACTGTTCTTGAGGAACTCATTCAAATCAAAACGAATTAAACTACATTAAATACTCAAGCCCCTTCTAAACTGAACCGTAAACGCAGACACACTCATGACCTCATACAGAAAACAGAGAGACAGAAGATAACGGCAGATAGGAAATGAACTGCTAATCAGGGAGCACATCCAGCTCCCTGACAAAGGCATGTTGTGTTCTCTCATCCTCAGGGAGTCCAGCTGACTACCTGAGACAAAGAAACTGGAATTAGGTGCGATGAATTCTGCCTTGTAATCCAGTCAAAAAGGATTGTTTCAAATGATACATACTACACATTAAACTGCCCTTTATATGTTCCAGAGGACTGATATAAAGGTAAGACTCCAACAGGGATTTCTGATAAGCATTTACTTCGTAACAGGTCTTGCTCTGCAAATTCATGAAGAAGATATTACTACACAAGAACTCAAGGTTACAACGCTTCTTTAAATTAAAAAGCTTTTCAGGTCAGTTCTTTATATGTAAAACCCAAACAATTACACTTTGAGTGTAACTGGTTTAGTAGTCACCCCATCAACTCACATTACTACAGCTAAAGAACAGAATAAAGCAACGTGACTAATTTTAAACTTCTAGCGAATAAAGCACTAGTTTTGTGTGTATTTTCAGTATTTAAAGTGAGCCATCAGCCTCATGAAACTGAAATTGAAGGCTCATTACATATTGGACAGGTATTGATGCTTGTTACTAAAATTGCCTGATAGTTCCCATGAAGACACTCCTGGGTTTAGTTGACCATAATTTCCTCAAGTTTTGAGTTTGGACTGAAACTTTCTCTCTGTAGTGTTCGAAACACATCACTTTCTTACTTCATGGAAAATTTCTAACACTTATATTCAAGGTGGATTTGTGGTGGGCAAGAGAAAGAAGATAACATCTCACTGGAATGAAAAATAGTGTTGACAATATTTTTGGAAATCAGAGTATTTTTGGATTTTAAGCTCTTTGGAAAACTAAGGAAAATCATAATCTCATGTCAGTGAAAAAGCACACATAGACCACATTAAAATGTCTTCAAACTTTGTGTAGTTAAAAAGTTTTGAAATAACTGTTGTTTAACACTTACAATTGTCTCTACTGAACATATGCAAGCAGCTAGAACCTCTGAATATCCCATCCCTGGAGCTCAAAAGCTCCCAGCTGTTGCCGACCAAGAAAGGACATGGCACTCAAAATAAGAGCAGACAGCTTGTCAGGGTTTTTTGGTTTTGTTTTAAAGGAACTGCCTGTTTACTCAGATGGTGGGGAGAAGAATTCTGATCTGAACGCCAAAGGAAACAAAATTTAAGCCCAGAGGAGTTCAGAGAAATGAAAGAGTTAAGGGAGGAACTCTGACGGAAAGCCTGATGAGCATCTGAGTTATGAAAAGAGATGAAGTGGCTGGGATAAATGAAGGAAATAATGGGAAGCACTAAAAGCTATTTGGTTGGAGGGATTAGGACTAATGTGAGCAATGTTGAGGAAAGAAATGGACAAGAGATAAGAGACTAAAGCTGTGACTACATACTTGATAGTGGTACCGCAACACTCTCCTGTATTTGTTTGTCTCAGGCCAATCTCAGCGTTTAGCTGACACAAGGCTCTGTGTCCCACCACAGACAACTGGAATGGCTAATTCAACAACACTAAAAAAATAATCCAAACCAACAGCAAAATATCCACCTTTTCATCCTCATGCTTCAGATGAACACATTCCTCTGTCAAGTTCATTACACCATCACACAAACACAGCTGTGGTGCCAGAACCCAGGCCAGATAGTGCAGAGGTGGGAAGAGGTGATGGGAAGAAAAGATGTTTAAGTGAGGTTAAACTGCTGAAGACATTCACATAAATGAATTAATGAATATGGATGAATGGACTGATGATGTAAATGAACTGATAGACTGATGAAAGTTAAAGGAAGTTGATGTGGGAAGGGGAAAATGTATAGGCAGATCAGAGAAAGCAAGCTAGGACAGGCTGGGCAAGAGTCTAAATGGGAAAAGAAGCCCTAGGAATAAGGATTAAACAGGCATAAACAGGAAATACCATATCAAGTTTGAAAAACCAGCCCAAAGACAAGCCCCAAACCAGCACTTAAGCTTACTGAATCTTTCTGAATTCAGAATATGTCTGTTCATCAAGTGCCTTATTTCCTTATCTGAAACACAAAGATAATGCTGCCCTTTCAGCTCTTGGATAACATTTAGTGACAAACCACAGAAAAATCCATGAGGAAAGCAAACATTTTATAAAAGAGTTTGCATAGCTGATGATAAGACGAGCTATTTAAAAAGTGTTTGTTAAGCGCACAGGTGCAACGGTGCTCACAAACTGAAGCAGAGCAGCTGTGGAAAAAGCCGTACCACTGTGCGATCAAAGACTGGGTCAGCTTCCACACAAAGGGGGCAGGCATGCCTGCAAGGTAAGATCATACAGGTATTTCTTAATTTTCGAGAGTTTTGTTAATCAACTGTAACAGTATTCTTAGTGCCTGTGCATTTGGCTATCATTATCTCAGAGAACATAAGAAACCTTCATCAAAAGCACATACAAAAAATAATCTTAGCAACCAATATATCTAGTCAATAAATACAACCAATGTTTCCATCACAGGTATTAACCTAAATACTAGAAGGAAGCTTATGGTGACCCACTACTGAATTTTGAGAAGTTGGAAACCATGTTTATATGTTGCAGCATTAAAATCAGAATTTTGGCTCACCATGGGGCCCGGGTGAGAAAACAGTGCCTGCTCCCCGAGACCACTCTGGGCACACAGGGGCAGGCTGCCGAGATTCAGAGCATCCAGGGTGAAAGTCATCAGACAGGGACTTGTCAGGAGTAAGTGCTGTGCAGCCCCGCTGTACCCAAAGCCAACTTGGGGCATAACTTTAAAAATGACAGAATGCTTCTTTTTGAAGAAGTGATTTGGGGTACAATATTAGGAAGCCAGGGCATCGGGGAATGGAGACAGAGACAGGAGAGACAGGGATGGAGTAAGTTGAGATCCTTCTCTAGGCAGGTGATAACATATAGTAGGAAGGGGGTTAAGTGGGAAGAAACAGGATATTGCTCAATATTGGCAGACGCCTTTAAGACCCCACCTGTCATTTAAATAAACCCACTTCTAACATATTATAGATACACTAAATCCTGAGTATCATTTCACTGATTAAAGTCAAAGCGCTGTAACAGCAGAACCATCTGAGAGCACTCCTTCTGGCAAACAGCAGTATTTTTAAAGCTTCTCCATTTCAGGAAAAGCTGTCAAAACAAAAAATAGTAAACTCCAAAAGAAAGTCTGCCCATCCCAGCCTTTCATTAAAGGTAACTCTTAAGATCTGCCCTTAAAGAGTAATCTTTCCAGTGGCATGTTAATACTCCTTGGCTTCCCAGTCGCAGAGACACCTTTATGGAGACCCTCTCAGTAGCCCATATACCATTTTCCTTTCTTCAATGTGTCCTTTCAGGCCAGTATGACATGGAGCCACTCAGGTGCAAACCTTAAACTCTTCATCTCTATATTCTCTTTCATCCAGAGATTTTTAGATTACTGAGCAAGTTCAGCATCAGTACATTGCCCCACTTCTATAACTTACTCATTGCTTTTCGGAAACACCAATCTGTGGGACTAAAAGATTGCTGCCTTGGTCTTAAATCCACAGGCTGACAACCCACCCTGCTCCTGTATACGGTAAACACATCTGCCTTTTTTGATTTAATCACTTTCATCATCTTCAGGAGTTGTGTGTGGGGAGAAGAAATAAAGTATACGGTTGGAGTTGGAAGAGGGAAGAATATTTCCTTTCTTGCTGTCAACAAAGAAAAAGAGGCAAAGGAAAAAAATACTTCTTTTGCACGGCACCAGTAAACGGCATCAGTAAACTCTCTTCACTAAATTCTCTGGGAAGAAACTTCAAAGAAAGAGATAAATTATTGAAAAACCCATCCTAAGCAACAAAGGTACTGTATTTTCAGCAGCTAGTTGAAGGTGGTGCTCCTCTATCGCTAGGGGACAGAAGGTGGGCACAGTCTTCTCTCCTGGCTTGAGTTTTAGGAATTTAAATGGAAAAAACTGGAAATGCCTCACACACTGAAAACGGGAAAAATTCCTTCTTGCATGGAAATATGGTTAGAAAGAAACCGTGTTACTGTTCATAAATTCATAGTTTAAGGTGGTCTTCGATCCCCACTTTTTGCGAAACTCGGAGGAACGGGGGAAACCTGTGCTTCCTCTGGCTTTAGCAGGCAGGGACCCCAAACCACCACTCTGTTCCCTCTGGCTAAGAGGCAATAACCTGTCTGCCCTTCCACGGCACTTCGGTTTTGCTGCCTCTCCAGGTCTGCTCAACCCCTGCCCGCGCATCTGCTGACAGCCTTCATGTACGCCTGGGGAGTGGGAGGACACCAGCCCATGTTCTCCTCTCTTCACGCCCACGCCACCAGCAGTGACTGCAGTCCTGCATATGGGAGGTGGTGGAGCAGTGAGAGGAGAAGGGCAGTAAGTAGCACTGACAGATGGTAAGCCGCTCCTCATTATTTCATTACAAAGCAGCAAAAAGAGTTTCCATCTTTTCTCACTCGACCCATGTAGACACACAGCCATTAGCTACTTCTGCTTTTCCAAGGGGCACATGCTACTCCTGTGCTCCTCAGCACAGTAGAACAGACAAGCAGAAACCCTCCACAGCAGCAAATGGAAACACGAATACCCCCATATGCTCACTGAGATTATCCCTCACTGTCATCAGCCGATGAATACTGCACTGTTTTTCGTAGACACACATGTATGAACAGAGCATTTATGACAGGTTAATAATTAGTACTGTGCTAATACATGCAAGTCCTACGGCTTAGCTTTTAAATTCTTGAATTGCCTATGGTTTTTTAGCATTTTGATGCAGTAGCAATCAGTGGCTTCAAACTGGTCACTGCCTCATGGGAATGAAAGTATTTTAATAGTTTATAGCCCACTGCTCTAGTTTTCTGACTGCACCCATGAGAACACAACCGATAGAAACGCATACGCATGCACATTTGCAAAAAATCCAGACAGACAGGGCTAAGATATAACTTAAAATAATCCAAGCATATCTGGATATGGAACTTAACGCTGAAGACATTTGAAGAATCTCATTTCTGACACGTCCTTATGTCACATAATAATCACCTTCACGCAATAACAGTCAGCACTTTCTAATTATCCTAAGCATTTGACCCTACCTCCCCGCTTCCTCCTTTAAAGTCCTTAATTTTCTCTGCTTTTGTGTCCAGACAGAGCGCTCTGTGTCGCACCCCAGCAATCACCCTCACAAATAGCTGTGGAAGCATCTAACCTTGAAATGGGAATAATCAAACACTATTTCCTGACTATTTTACCGTGGTTTATGTGTGTATATTCAATACAAGTAATTCATAGTGAAATCCCCAGCAGCCTCATACTTTGTGAAAATATTCCTCTCCATACTGGTTTATGAGTGTCTTTATTTCATGCGTATTTTCTCCTTTTCTAATGAATCGAGTTTTGGATACTTTCAGGCTACAAGATCACTACAAAAAGGCAGAAATACTCTGTTACATGCTCCTACCAGTTGGAATCGGTACATTGCTTTCAAGGCTCGCTCATGAAGTTTGAGTAGTTAAATCATGTAACATCCACAATGGCTTTAAAGGCCCCTGGGACTACTTTTGAAGTACTTATTCTTTGCTTAGCAGTTAAGGATGTGCATTTTTCATGGTTCAGTTCCTCATTTTACACGGGGTCCGCATAGCCTGAGGTGTCACATTTCATGGGAATTTCACAAAGCATAAAAAAAAAATTACACAAAACCCGAAGATTCATTTTCACAGAGACAGAAAGCAACTCAAAGCCTCTCAGGCTCTGTCAGCTTTAAAAACAAGGGAAATCCATAATTTTATGGCAGTGTTATTGCTGAATTCCATGTAGACCATGAGAACCCTATATCCTCCTCATGAGCAGTCCCAACATGAAAGGCCATTTCATATAACGCACAGAGCAAGGAACAGCTCCATTTATTTGTAGATGTGTAAATTACTATAGGGTGGTTAAACTTTTGAACTCAAATTTGCTTCAGTGCCAATTCCCATCCCAGACTGGGAGGACTTGTACTGTACGCTGTGTGTGAGGACCATCTGGCTCTGCTTCCAGATAGATCACGGATCAGAATCACATCCAGGGAGAAAAAAGGGAAGAGAAGGCAGAGGAAGGAGGAAGGAGAGGGCAGGGTGCTCTCCAGAAACTAAGGGAAGGCTTAAGGTTGTGTTCGGTAGGAAACTCAGTGTAATGCATGCATAGATCAAGTCTAATAAAGATGGCTATACATACAGACTGGACGATGAGATGCTGGAGAGCAGCCATGCTGAGAAGGACTTGGCGATCTTGGTCGACAGCAAGTTAAACATGAGTCAACAGTGCGCCCAGGCTCCCAGGAAGGCCAACCAGCTGCTCTACGGAAGTGATTGTCCCGCTCTACACTGTGCTGGTGCGGCCTCACTTCCAGTACTGTGTGCAGGTTTGGGTACCACAGTACAAAAAGGACATACAACTATTGGAGAGTGTCCAGAGGCAGACAATCAAGATGATGAAGGGTCTAGGAGGGAAGATATATGAGAAGAGGCTGAGGTCCCTTGGCTTGTTCAGCCTGGAGAAGAGGAGACTGAGGGGAGACCTCATGGCAG
>VWZZ01001259.1:491438-542919 GCA_013399095.1 Psophia crepitans
ATTGGGCTGGTCCTGTGTGGAGCCAGGAGTTGGACTCGATGATCCTTATGGGTCCCTTCCAACTCGGGATATTCTATGTTTTTATGAAATATCATTTTAAAATATGCAGATGAGAAATGATGAAAGGAAACACTAAATGCATAGAGAGGAAAGCAAAGAGGATGTTTTCCCTCTTTTTAAACTGCATGGTTTCCAGGGTTCAAGCTCTCCCAACCATCTTCGTACAAGTAAACAAATGTATTTAGTCTTAAAGAGATATTTGCAGAAGTGAAAGAGGACTCAGCTACTGAGCCAAGGAGGTTTAGTGTTTATATTACTAATCATGAAGATAGTATAATGTGCCCTCTTTTCTGGTACAGTGAAGAGCATTGTAATCTTGTTATTTCTGATCTAAAGAGTTCATGAACCAGAATGTCAAATCCATTTGCATTTTTCCATTACATGGCTTTTCAAGGCACAAAGAGGCGTATCTTGAGGTTTCTGCACACACGTAGCAGGAAGAGGTGCTGAGCCATCAGGAACAGGTCTGATTTTTCTCGGACCGTTACTTTTGATATGAACTACAACAAATGGCACCTACAAAGCTCACTGATGGAAAGCTGGCAGAGTAGCTGATTTCACAAAGGGAGATGACACAGCTGCATCACAGTGACGCTGTACAGTGACAAAACTCAGCAATGCTGCGCACTAACAGCTCTTGGTAGCACAGGTACACTAATTTGCTACTGATTTGCTAACACAGGTATGGTTTGTTTGGTTTGGTGGGTTTTGTTTTGCTTGGTTTTGGTGGTGGTGATGGGGAACCCAGGTTTTATCTTCATGTGGAGCTGCCCCATAATATGTGGGCATAACAGCCTCCAGGTGGAGTTGCCATCTGTCGGTATGGTTTCATGGGACTGCAGTCTGATGTCCAGCATTAAACGAACGATACATATCTTCAAATCCCCACCGGACAAGTGTCCAATTCTGTTATGTGTTCTGATGGACTCAGCAGAACATCAAAGAACTGAATTAACAGGGAGACTGAGCCAGCAAGTCCCTCTCAGAAGCAACACTCCTAAGTAATCAAGCTTTAGGCACTTGATTTCTCTTTAATGCACAGGCTCTTACCACAGCTACTTTGAGATCAACTGCGAAGTTTATGTGATTTTAAAGAACTGCAGATAAGAAGTCAACTTGAATATATAGAGACGTGTGCAAGAACTTCACAGTTGCATACAGATACCTGCACACTGGAAGTTAAGAGAAGAAAGTCAGGAAAGTCTTCATACGTGGCTTCAGGAAAGAAATTCAAAGGTAAGCCTAACCATGTGCCGTCTGTTTCTATTTACTTGGGCCTGGAATACTCTTCCACAGCTGGAAAACTTTAAACAGTTCTCCAATTCACACTGAAACAGGAATAATGCAAAGGTATGCACAACATACAGTATTAGCTCAATTTTCACTACTAACTTACATTACTACCATCTGCTTTACTGCTGCGGAACCAACCCAACAAGACACATCTATTTAGGACAGACACAGCCTCTCACAGAACTTACTTCTAGTCTTTTCATATTTACACAAACCCTGCTGGTGATACAATGCTTCACACGCATTTACCACAGAAGAACGTGCTTCTCCATGCTAAACACTTTGTAACACTTACCCTGTAATGCAAAAGGCCAAAGCCACATGATCTATCAGGGTGAGGGAGGAAAATTCAAGAGCATTGGAAGCATTTGCATCCTTGTAACAACAATGGGTCTTTTTGACAAAAACAGCCAGCCGATTCCTGGAAATGGATCATCCCCTAATTACAGAGAGCACACTTATAAACCCCAAGCATTCCTAGTAGCAGTTGGCTCGATGCAGAAATGCCACCAGCTCGCTGATAACTTCACGTCTGGCTTTGAGAACGAGAGGGTTATCAGCAGCAGCTTCTACCGCCCACTTGCAAAACCTCGGCCTCACCTCCAACTTCCTCTAGCTCCTTGACATCTTTGGGCACACAGCGTCCTGGTGACAGACAGCAACCAGATGGTCTTTTGCCATCCAGAACTGAGCTGTTTTGGGAATTTAATCTGATTTCCCAGAATATGCAGCACAGCCCTTCATTCTAAAGCTGGCGTGCAGGTGGGATTGCATGCCTCTGGCTTTATAAATAGGCCTAACCGTCGCTGGCTTTGGTACGTGTCTGTGACTGAGCCTTTTGCCTGCTGCTTTAGAAAACCTGAGCTCCTGCCTGGGCATTCATCAGCAATTCTGAGCAGCTCCGGTGGCTCCTGTGCACGTTCGACCACTCTGTCAAACAGCTCAGCGTCTCCTAATCCCAACAGCAAAATTGCTTTCTGCTTTACAATCAGCAGCTCTGGCAGCAATTTCTTTTCACTTCTTGCTGTTGTCACCTATGTACAGCATACACTCCATATGAGTATGGAGTGTGTGGATCCCTCACCCAGGGCCATTTTCTGGGCTTGTTCCAACGTCTGTAGAGACGCTGTCAGAAGTGTCATGGGCCCGTGATAGGAAAAAACAAAACTGGTTCTACTGCAACCTAGTTTTCTGTCCAGGTTATTGAAAGAAGTACAGATTATCAAAGTTTTGGATATACCCTACTTTTAATTTTAGATTATAATAATGGTTTTTGGGGGGAGTAACTTAAAGCAGAAATATTCCTTCAAATCACAACTCTTGGCTTGCTTCCAAGCACTTGTTTTCCTAGATTTCTCCTTCTTAAAAACAAACTGAAACAAACAAAAAACCCCAACAAACCCAACAAACACCACAAAGCAAAAAGCTAAGAACACGAAGCAAAATGAAAACCACCTCTGAACTAGACTTCAAATCCAGGTTCGTATTCCCTATGTAAGCACACAGTTCTCACTAAATCAGAGACCTGCACCCAAAGGCAGAAGTTGATTCAAACCTGGCCTAGTAGAAGCACAGGTTGATGGTCTCATTTTTTCCTCAGCCTTAGTTCCTTGAAATTTTGCACTGTAGCAATGTCAAGGCTTCTTCCTGCTTGGACTGGACACCTGGCTTGTGTTTTCAGACCACAGGAACAAATTCTAGCTTTCATCTAATTATGGACACCACTAAATACTGATTTGAATCCTGAAGCAGGCAATTAGGGATCCAAGTACACAAATACACTCTGCAAAACAGGCTGGATGACCTTTTGACAACCTCCTCATTGGATGTGAGGGACAGACAGGACAGGATCCCACCAGGTAGAAATTCTCATGTTGTAGTGTCAGCAGACTGATCCCTGAACCCTCATACCTCACTTATTCAGTATATTTTTAACACAACTAACCCTTGGTCCACACAAGCTGCTTTTCTTTCTCACCTTCCCAATAGCACTAGTTAAATTAACAGAAACTATGAAGACTGCCATAATTCTACCAATTATTTAATTAGCCTATGCTCAGCCATGGCATTTCATGAGTTGCTTTCTCATTCTGTGGAAGGAACAGAAGATTTCAGATTTATATCCAAAGCATCTTCAAAATTGCAATAAGACTTATATTAATCCTTACCACTTGTGGATATTTTCATCTATCTTTCTATTTATTTTTGACTATTTAGGCAACACCCACCATACTGCAATCTTGTAATTGGGACAGAAACTTTTAAGTTCAGTGCTATGAGGTAAGTTCATCATTCTTATGGATAATTGTCACCAAAGGGAAAAAAAGGAAGAAGGAAAAAAAAAAGAAAAAGAAGCAAGCCTGTTTCTGTGGGGGAAAAAAGAATCCCTCAAAACAGATTTTCTTTATGTGTCCACAATAATTAAAAGCAATGTTGAAGAGTAAATTCAGGGTGAAGAACTCATAAGTATGGAGGAAAAAAAGCTGTTTTCTAAACTAATCTTTCAACACAATTACTCTCGAGAGAAGCCCTGGCTTCTGTTGGGTTAGTGCCTTATACCTTCTCCTGTGACAAAAGGGAACACTTTGGGAAGGGTACTGTCAGACAACCCTAGTTCAGGGGAGCCGAGCAGAAATAAAGTCACTCCTCAGCACACAACAATAAACTTGATTTCTCAGTATTGCATGTAAAAGCCACACTTATCTTCTCTTCCCTTACCCATTAAAGTAACTAAAACTTTTGTGACTCATATTTAGTAATTTTTTTGGCAGCTTGGTCTGGCAGGAACCAAGTCAAAACCACTAAGAAGAAATTCACAACCAGGAAACATTACAGTGAAACAACTCAGACCTTTAGAAAAAGGAAAGCAATGTCCTCAAGAAATAACTTGGACCTGGGAACTCACTGAACCACCTACAACCCTTAGGTATACATATATTTTCAACGTATTTTCCCTACTAAGTCCAAAGCTATTTCTTCAGGAGGGCAGGCAAACAAGTTCACAGGAAACACTCGGTCAAGATGCAGGAAACTGCCCAGTCAAGATGGACAGCCCCACAGGGGGGAGCCCTGGAGGCAGCAGAGTCGACGCCATGGTTGAAGCTGCCATTTACTGTCACAAGCCCTGCAAACTGGGTTAAGATCACAAGAGGAAACCAATGAATGACGCCAAAGGTGCTGGAGAAATGCAGCCAGAATATGGAACTAAGGAGAAATCACATCCCTTTATGATGCAGGTTAAATGCGGTGAAAATAAGGAGGATATATCTGCAGGACAAGGACACCACAGCAGCAAGGCACAAAAATGCTAAACAAAGATGACTCCTTTTTTTAAAATCTCCTTAACTTAACACTGAGTTTAAAGCTTAGGGACCACCTCAGCGCTAACTGTGGTGTATCTTCAGTAAAATTTATTAACCTATTCGCCAGTACTCAAGGTTCAGTAAAATGCAGCACCGCAGTAATACACACGACTGTCATCAGAAAAATCCAACCGACTGCTATGGCCATCCAAAAACAAAATACCAGAAAAACATTCTTACATGACGTATTTAATGGTTTTGTTTGAGCACCCTCCTCAATGTACTTGGATAAGATTGTCTGTCTACACTGCACTTCCAAACCTATCTTTATCTCATTGCACATGCAGACCTATTCAGAAAGTACATGCTGGCTCCTGGAACTGCAAACCAGCTGCCATCATCTTGGAATTGTAACAAGCTTTGACCTTCCTGAAAGACAATCAAGACAAATTCAGTTTCTGAAATAAAACCGACATCACACAGAAAAATTGTTACTCTAATAGATGCTAGGATACGCTACCCAGAGAGAAACTTCAGCTTTTCACATCAACAAAATAGGAGGGAGAAAAAAGACCTGATTTCAGAAGGCACCAATCCTGAAAGGATTCTTCTTAAAATAAAGTTTTTAGCTCAGTTTAGTTTTAGTTTATGGCTTACTTCCATCCGGTTAGGTTGTGGTGGTTTGGTTTATACGTATTTTGTGCCAAGCTGTGACTAGCTGTCAATTACTATGCAACAAGATGAGTTTCCAATTTCCTTATTATGATGCCGTGGACATTGGCACTAAGGTGCTGTTTTATCACTCACTGAATTCAGCGGAACAACTCCAGACCATGGACACCAAGCTCTTAAAGAGAGCACAACTAGAGAAGCCACACCAAGAAAAGAAACCACTGTGATCTCCTTGAATTCAGGATGCTTTCATGTACATCCTAGTAACAAGAAAAAGCAATCAGTGTGGAAGGAAGTTTTAATTCTTCTCAATCCATACCTGGATGATGTCAAATGAGATCTCGGTAAGATGAAGGCAATAGTGTAGTGCCATCACTCAGATGTGACTGACTTCTCTAGTATCAGTAGATCATTCTGTCAACTGTGAGGCTCAGTCCCCTGGACCTCATCTGACACTGCAGCAGAAGACCTGAAGCGCTATTCAGTGTTTGGATTATGAGGCCACTTGGATCCTCAGGTAGTGTAAACACCTATCAGGCTTCCTCATTTAGAATTTCCAATATTTGGCTGCAAAACCCAGATGAAAGGAAAAGACATCATCCAGTCATGCTAGATGAATGCCAAGCTGATAAATGAGTAAAACCTAGACTGAAGGCCAGACTGCTCTACACAGCACCTTTATTTTGCTTGTAGTCTGAATTTTCTGAGAGCATCCATGGCCAGTTTCCTCCCAGAAACTTTTTCTGTAAAGAAAATCTCTTTTTCTTCACATCATAAACAACTTGGATGTAGTACTAGAAGGTATTGTGAGCAAGTTTGTGGAAAATGCTAAATTGGGAGGAGCTGTTGATTCCGTTGAGGGTGGAGAGGCCCTGCACAGAGATCTGGAGAGATTAGAGATGTGGGCAATCACCAACTGCATGAAGTTTAACAAGAGCAAGTGCCGGATTCTGCACCTGGGAAGGGGCAACGCTGGCTGTACATACAGACTAGGGGATGAGACACTGGAGAGCAGCCATGCTGAGAGGGACTTGGGTGGTCTTGGTAGAGAGCAGGTGGAACATGAGTCAACAGTGTGCCCAGACTGCCAGGAAGGCAAACAGTGTCCTGGGGTGCATCAAGCATGGCATTGCCAGTCGCTCTAGAGAAGTGATTGTCCCACTCTGCACTGCGCTGGTGCGGCCTCACCTCGAGTACTGTGTGCAGGTTTGGGCACCACAGTACANTCATGAGGGGGAGTGAAGGGGCAGGTGCTGATCTCCTCCCACTGGTGACCAGCCATAGAACCCAAGGGAACGGCATGAAGCTGCGACAGGGGAGGGTTAGGTTGGAGATCAGGAAAAGGTTCTTCACCGAGAGGGTGGTGGGGCCCTGGAACAGGCTCCCTAGGGAGGTGGTCACTGCACCGAGCTTGGCTGAGTTCAAGAAGCATCTGGACAACGCGCTCAGCCATCTGCTCTGATTGGGCTGGTCCTGTGTGGAGCCAGGAGTTGGACTTGATTATCCTTATGGGTCCTTTCCAACTCAGGATATTCTGTGATTCTATGATTCATATGTTTCTGTGTCCTTGTCTAGTTTCATTGTGGTTAACAGTCTTACTTCTGAGTATATACAAGCTGCTATTCAAGTACATTTATATCACTGTACAACGACTGACATAGAACATAATTTGTGGTACTGGTTTGGTTTCTTATACACCCCCAAAAAGCTGGTATTTGTACAGTCTAATCTTCAATTTCTTCACATGAAGCCACGCTTACTATTTGCATCCTTGCTTTCAATAACAGCATTTCTGGTTCTTACAAAATTCTTCTCCTTATTTTTGTATTTGTTTTATTCCTCAATTTGCAGTTTGAGTTTTGGCAGCTAAACACATCAAAGAGACATTTTTAAAGACAGCTATATACGTCAGTCTAAGAAAATTCACATGAGCAATCCACCACAACTATGCATTCATTAGCGCTCTCTACTTACTATGAGATCATCCAGCAGCAAAGATCCCTTGGTGTGACTGTTCTTCCCTCACTCATAACCCTTTGAAATACTGAAGGAACTCTCCCAATTTACAGCCCAGGTTTCCCGATTAGATGAAAATCGCACACATTCATTTGGGCCACAGTACAGTAAATCAGATATCTAATCCAGTAACACACCTTTCCTGCATCACTCTCCAAACCCTACCATTGCCAGCTATTTTTTAAGTGCAAAGACACCAATGTAAACCTCTGGTTACCTGTTTAACTCCAAAATACCAGACAGCTAAAAATTGTTTCCAGCCAACTGACCTTAAGGTATGACTGTCTTACTCTTTATGCCATAGCTACTAATCCCACTCCAAAAAGTTATTTTGCTCTGTACCCTTTGGCATTTACAATTATATGCTGAAAGCTTTAGAATGCCTTTTCTTTCTTAGAATTACAGATTTTCAGTATAAACTACAACAGCTGGACAACAGAGAGATTATCAATATTTCAATTTTCCAATTCATTCTGCTCAGCGGTGAGTATTAATCCCCCCTTAATTTTCCTGCATAACATGCAAGAATCGGGACCAAATTGAGAAACAAGTGTTCCAAGACACCTAACATGGCACGTTGCAGCAGACCTGTGAGGACTTCAGAGCAATAAAACCAACTTCTGGATGCATTTCCTTTACCTCTCAGGATGTAGTTCTGATAATTCTGGTCGGCCTCTGCTCCCACTTTGATTAAGCAAGTCAGACCTTCGGCGACAACAAACTCATGAACCAAGTCCTTGTCATCCTGCCACAGGAGAAAGGAAAAGTTGTGTTAGAATTTTGAAAGACAAAGAAATAGGATAGATCATAATGTAAAATCAAGTGCATGCCTGCAACATTGACTTTATGTTTCAGGTGATGTAAGCAAGTCGATATGAAAGTTGTTATATTGAAGACCAGAAGTAGAATTCTGAATTTTAAAAACAGAATTAAATATACCGATGCACAGCAAGAAAAAACAAGCTTTTACCTTTAAGTCAACTACAAAAGATGAATATCTGTAAAACATGACTTCTGATTTTTTCATTAAGGGCTTACAGACATTCTACCTGATATTAAAATCCCATCATATCACATAAACAGACATCCTTAAAGTCTTAAAATGTCAGTATCAACCAGAGAAGGTCATCTGTACGCCTTAGCACAATTTCAGTTTCAGCATTTGAAGTACATATAACAATTTTTGTAAAATTGGTGTTTATTGCAATATAGTATTATATTCGTTATCTTAACATAATATAAATTCACTATATTACTAACTGGAAAGTATAGCACTGAATCTAAGAATGCTTGTAGATAATATTCCCGCATTATGATGGAAAACACCTCGAATGCAAGAGAAAATACTCCTTAATATTTGATCGGAGTGAAACTTATTAAAGTGACCCATCGTTCCTTTACTCAGTGTAGGAGAATGACCCCATAACACATACGAGGGAGAGGAGGGCTTTGCTTTGCTCGGCACTACAAGTATAACACTGTGCCAAGGCTCATGTAGACTAACAAAAGGCTACTAAAAACTTGATTAAACAGCACTTAATGAATCAGCTGTACGAACTAGGTACAAACCAAATTTAAAACATTAATGGCAGAGAAGTACTTCATGGACAAAATCATCATAGCTGCCAACTCCCTTCTTTTGATTATTTTTAATAGGTTTTCATACACAACAGTGTATTAGATAGAAGTTTCAGCTTTCCAATAGCATAGCCCTGAGAAGACACGACCCAGACAGTAGACAGTTTTGTTGACAGTGATTTCTAAATACACTGCAGAATAGAAACACTGAATTCACACTTAGAAAACTGCCAAGGGAAATAAAATAATCAAGTCATAGAATCATAGAATCACTAAGGCTGGAAAGGACCTCTGAGATCATCAAGTCCAACCGTCAACCTAACACCACCATGCCTATTAGACCATCTCCTGGAGTGCCACGTCTACACGTTTTTTGAACGTCTCCAGGGATGGAGATTCAACCACCTCTCTGGGCAGTCCATTCCAATGCCTCACTACTCTTTCCGTGAAGACGTTTTTCCTAATATCCAACCTAAACCTGCCCTAGCGCAACTTGAGGCCATATAAGTCCTTTTTAGTGTGACAATTCCCTTACTGTAAAGTTCTTTCAGCCTGACAGATTACTTCTTATGAATTTCCTTCTTTCACCAGAGCTAAGTTACATAATTCTTAAAGGCTGACCAAATAGGATACTTAAAATGGTAAGGTGATCCAGCAATTTGTGAGCCATTTAGAAATTATGAGAAAAACGCATTTAGTGTTTCAGGAGAAGGTAAAATTTGTTAAAATGATTGAAATATATATATTTTACAGTAGTGTATGGATACACAAATTTATCACATGATAAAGGTGATTTATTCTTTAAAAAGTATATAAAGAGGGAGCATACAATCATTCCCCACATCTTTGCAAATTTTTTTCATAAAAACACAATATATGTAAAATAAAATCCACCACTGCACATTTGAGCTAAAAATTTTATTTCTTAGTCTCAATGTTTTATTTTTTTGAGGTCATTATTTTTTTATTTAGGTAGATAAATGTCTGATAATGTTTTCTGAAGAGCTAGGAAGTTTACAAACTCCAATGTCAGACCAGGGCACTACAGACGCAAGCACCCAATTTTATGAAGACGACAAATTTCCTCTATCTATCCATTTGCCACACTCAAACCACGATGGGATTACTAGTAGAGTGGAACAAGAGTACAAAGACAATGGACCGTTTAATACAGACGGCACTAATTACATCCTGATTTCCTCTGTTGCACTTAACGGTGTTTTAAAGGTGCAGACAGAGATCCCCCTCATCTGCAGCCCACTAGGGAATTCCCTTTGCCATTGCAGAAGAGAACTGAAAAATTAAGACGTATGTTTACACATAGTAGCTGAAGACCTTCTCACAGCAGGGCACCTTTGGCTGGCACAGAGACTGCTGTACCTTTGGCCAAGCTGCCAAGCCAAAAAGCGCGTCCCCACAGGGGCCTGAGAAGGGGCATGGTCAGTCAGGACATGTGGACCTGCCCCATCTCAAGCAGTAGTCTTTGGCAAAGCCCTTCCCAAATGACATTGCTGGGAGGACTGAACTCTTAACTCTGAACTTATCTCAAGTTAATTTGTGCAGCAATTGATGCCAAAATTCACAAGGTGAACTTCCAGAACAACATTTTATAACAATTGGAGTCCTGGAAAAATAAGGGAAGGACACAAGATAAAACACTTTCTGACGAACAAAGCCATATCTCAGGTTCATTCCCCCCAAATTTGGGTACTTGATTTAAAATCAAGTATCTACAAATAAATGCATAAATAAATACGCACGCAATACACAGATCCAAATCACACTGGATAGCAAGCAACATTCAAGCTCACCTTGTGTCTTGGAGAGCCACCTCCAACAGAGCAGGGAGGTAGAACCTGCCAGGGACCCCAGAGAAGTCTCCTCCCTCGTCACTCCTTGGAGACAGGCAACTGCTCCCTCCCATACATGCCTTTGTATATGGCATTTTTAACAAAAAGGAACTCCAGTAATCTCTTGTTCTTCAAGAATTTTGCATCTTATTTCTCATAAAACTCAAGAGAGAGGAACATATCCCTGGAATTCGTCAGCTAAGCTTAAAGTAAAGTATTTTCAGGGTTCAGGTACCCTGAGGCTACACACCATGATAATTCACAAAGAGTTTGCACATCTAGAAAGTAAGTTGCTGCTTGCTACTAAAGAGAGGAGGTGCCAAATTTCCCCTATCCAGAGTGGGCAATGGTAGGGGCAAGGGCAAGGGACAGAAGGGCAGAAGTATGCAGAATTTAGAAAAAACTAACTGAAACTGCTAGCCTAATGAAGAGACAAGAAAACTGTGGGGAAAGCATCCCCCAAAATAGTTTTTCTACAAATCCGACGACAAATAGATGCATATTTTATTGGACAAGAGCAACGTCTAATTTAAGAGAGACAAGGTATATAACAATATAAACTACTGACTGAAATAACCACAGTTTTTTCAGATGGTAATGGTATCCTAGCTCAGAGCACACTTCCTTGTTCTTTAAATACCTTTTGTTGATACTTGAGTAGACAGATTTTGCATGAACCATGTTTGTGTCAACCTTGAGTTGAGAAAAAAAAGAATCTATTCTGGATTGACTCACAGTCAAATGAGCAAAACTGGAAAAACAGGAAAAAGGAGGAATAACTGCGGTTTGCAGATTCTAACATTTGTTAATAGACCTAATGTGCCTGTTTGAGAAAAACAAAAGACATTTGGATGACACACACACAAAAAAAATTGTCCCTATGCTAGAGCAGTTAGCAGTAGTTCAGCTCCAGAGACCTTCAAGTCGAACCCAAAACCAAAAGAACATTTTTAACAGCACGTAGCCATTAAGGGCTGTTGACATTCAGTGAAAGATAAAAATTGAAATGTCCAGTAGAGCTTTAAGATGTGAATGCATATTACAGTATCACCTGGGGGAAAATTAGCATTTAATTCTCAAAATACCTAATGCTAAAGATCTGTTTTATGTTGGTGACTTTTTTTTTTTAAAACAAGGACCTTAAGAAAGCAAATTGTGAGATCTGCCTTCTGAACTTTTTCAAAGCAGCTGAAGGAGTAAACCACTGTAGCATAGAGTCATCCTTCACTGAAAGGAGATATATTGCAGGGGAACAGCAGAGGAAATGAAGGGGACGAGGGACTCTAATCAGACTGCTTTTGGAAAGCACTGAATAAACAAATCAAACCTGAATTAAAAAAGGCTTTTAAGGTACTTCTCCTTTCCCAAATAAAAGGGAAAAAGAAGGTGTAATGAAGCAGAGTACAAACACATCATGCTCTAGACATAAATCTGAACTCAGTACATTATCTATCCCATCATGTATATACGATGAGAGGAAAGAAGCAAACATCTGGAACGTGCAAAGAAAGATGAAAGGCATCCAAGCCCATACGTTCTACACTGAAAGGAGAATGTTTACATCAATTTTGGTCTAGGATAATCTTTTCAGACCAATTAACTCACTGACTTGCCAAGTTAGGTGACCTCAGGAGTAAAGGCTACTCTCTAACAGTGGTACGAGGTTCAGATTTCCAGGAAAAGAGCATTCATTGTATGGAATATATGGTGTGTGTGACAATGATACGCACAAGTAGCTCCCGCATGTGTCTGATAACAGTTAAAAGGAGGCAGGGAAAGGTTGTCATTTACTATGGAAATGGACTCCTTCACTAATATTGCAAAGATTTATGACCCCTTAATCAGCAGGCATTAAAGCACTGATGAGAAAAGCAGCAAAACACAGGCAAAGCTCTCTAAGCTTCCTGCTAAGCTCCTGCAACCGTAGAGATTGTGCAGGGACACAAAGGCTGGCTACTTCAGGTCTTTATGGAAAGATACCGGTGGCCTTGTCAGATAACCATATTTTACATCTTCATTCACAGATTTGGAATGGATCGCATCTCTTCCTTTCCTTAGGCATCTCGGAAGAAAAAACGATAGTGCATGTTGCTCTGTTACCGAGCTCTACTTTCGTCCAACGTATAATGAAAAAGACACTAACTATATTCCGACTGGTGAGCTTAAGGCTTGCACATGCGCTTGACACAACACACAAATCACACTTTTACCTGCATAACTGTCTATACAGTACGCTCACGTGCCACTAGCAGAATAAGAAGCACACAGGCAGGATTCCCTTCCTTCCTACCCACTCTCCCGTCTCTCTACCATTCGATATACTCTGTAACACAGTTTTATGGGGTCTTATCTGAAGGTGGAGACTGAAGACTTTTTTCCAAGGAGAGGCACTTTGCAAGAATGCATCTTATCTGCTGTGCAGCTTCCATGTGCAAAGATAAATTGTTTACATACTGTTAAAGATAAATCTTTCTGAAGCCTGCTATTTCCGTGGCCATATGTTTGAAAATTTTTACCTGAAGTATGATTATTTTTCAGCCACAACAAAGTTGCTTCCCTTCCTATTAAGACTCAAGGTTTTGGAATACAGTTTCTCATGGGCAAGATTTTTAAATAATTTTTGTTTTGTTTTGTTTTAACTAACAAGCACTGGTGAAAGGTCTATTCCAAGTATTTGAGGAAATTGGATTAGTAACTGAATATTCACATTTGGATATGCACATACATATTTCTCTCTTACGTGGCTAACAGCTGTGCAGAGTACTGTCTTTCCAAGAAATCACAACAAGATGTTTGTCTATGAGATTTCCACTAAGGAGAATCTCATTTTTACGGGTTTTTCCCTTTTCTTTCATAAACTATCCCATTGTTTGTGCTTGCTTGAGCATTTCCATATTTAATCCTAAGCTGTACAATCCTCTCCTTTTTCTGTTACAAAGTTAAACACTGCACATTCTATAACGTTCGTTTCTTTAAATAAGGAACTGTGGGGTTCCCCAGCCTGTGCTCTCCACACGACATGTTACCGAGCGAGCCAGCAATCACATTCTGTACTGACTAAACTTTCCAAAATGCAAAAGTTGCAATAACCCAGCCTAGAAGTGAGCGCAGCACAGGGAGAAGGGATATCAGTCATAGCAACGAAAATCTTCTTGCTAAGCTTTGCCTACAGGCTTACAGGAGGGGACTGCACTCACGCTGAGCTCCAGCGGTTGATGTGCTTCATCCTCTGCCTGAGGAAGAGCTTCCCTCTCTGCTCTGTCACTCTACAACATCCCTATTAAGAGAGATTTAAAGTCTGGTTCTCAGGCCAGCTCTGGTTTTGTCTGTAGACCAAACCCAGTAACTTCACAAGATATACTGCATTCACACTTTAACGTTGTGTTAATTCACCTAGGCAAAAGACAAGATGAATATTGCCAGTTCACCGCACTGTGTAGTGTAAGAGGAGGAACATAAACCCTAGTGGAGGAGGAGCATCCTCCTCCGCTGCCTGAAATCTTGTGGGACAAGCTGCTGGCAGCATATCAATGCAGAGCCCTACAGGCAGGGAGGGCACAGCTCATTCGGACACTGCCTGGCTACAGATAAAAAAATTACTACTTTTTTAAAAGAGGAGCTAGGGAAATCTCTATTCATTGCTACGTTCGTCTATCAAATAGTACGCTGGGAAAGTGCGCTGTCCCCACTCTACATTAATACACAGGAGTGAGGTCTCTTGGAAACCCTTCTTCCCCAGACTCCCCTGGCAGGAGGATACGCTGCGCGGCAAGGAGGCGAAACTGAAACAGAAACCCCAGACGATAATGCTCAATGTGAAAAAAAAAATCAAATGACAAGGAAAAATACACAGAACACTAAAATGCCAGCGCACTCACAGACAGTCCCCCAAAAATTATAAATTATGGTCACTGCTTTTAGACCTGAAAAGACACATTTTTTCACCCTTTTTTTTTTTTTTTAAATCTCTTGCAAAGTCAAGATAGGATCACAAAGTTCAGCTGGTTTTAGGAGGATTAAGGGTTAGGGATTAAGCTTCATTCATTTGGGGATGTAAATTAGCAGCAGAGGGACAGCAGCTGACTGGTGAGGAAAGGGGGGAAGGAGGAGGCAGGTCAAAGAGCAAACTATGCGCGACTGCAGGCTTTCCCTGGCATAAATCTCGAATGACAATACATCTGGCGCTCCACCACAAGAAAGTAAAATGCAGGACTATTGCCCAATATACTTAAAAAGCCTCCTCTGTTACTAAGCGAATAAAGGCAGAATGATAAAATCCGGGTTTCTGTTAGCAATAGCATTAACAATGGGTAGGTCCTTATTGCATCCTTCCTACCCTAACAGTGCAAGGAGACTAGAAATCTACTGATCTTCTTTCCTAACCATTCCTCTGGCTCTGGAAAAGCCTCATGTACACAAAAAACCCCACCAAACAACCCCAAAAAAACCTCCTAACCTGACTGCCCTGGGCAGCAGTAGCAACAGGGCAGTGCAGGGCTATGACCAGAATGCACTTCCATTACCTGAGAGCCTTCATGTCCACAGGTCCCACATGTAATTTCAAATGCTTATACAATGCTCCGCCCCAGTAGTAATGGAAAATTAACGGCCAGTTCCTCTCAGCCCTCCTTTCAGCTGCCTGTCTCTGCCGCCCCAGGATCTACATTAGCAATACACCACAATAAAGTCTCCACAAGAAGATTTCTAACTATTGTTACCTGCCTTCAGTATGCGTGACATCTGCTAAAGTTACCAGCAAAATAATTACTCCCATTGACAAGACTACAATGATGTAGTAATAAAAGAGTTGTGCTGTGCTCTATTAGAAGCAGAAATCCCAGACCGTTTCTGGAGTCCAGCTTTTTTACTGGCTAAGCAACAGGTTGCATTTTATAGATCAAGATTGGCTTGCAATGTTTGCAGTTAGAAAAGCTCATTTTGGCTTGAAAACTGAGTAAACACAGTCAGGAAGTGATTGAAGGAGCATGGATGGCCAAGATATAATTTATAGTTACTTTCCCACACTTTAAACTATAGTTCTGTTCTTCGGACTCCAAAATTATTGACACAATTAAATATTAGATTGCCAATCCAGAAGTGCCTGATACTATCTAATTCAATTGTCACTGTTTATTTCAGTCCATTTTAAAAGCCAAGTCATCTGTTGCAAACAAATCTGGAAAGAAATCATTCCAAAACCATACACACACGCACGTATATACACATACATACACACACTTCAGCCCTACGAGTCCCTCAAGACTGTACTGCCATTTCGAACTGAATTACTTTAGGCAGCTACAAAACAATTCTATGTATGGACCAGATGAGCCAGTGGTTAAGCAGGCAAGCCTTGAATTAAAACACAAAACCTCTGCTCCGCTTTGACTCAGGACACTGTTAGTGCCCTGGCTGGCTGTGCCACAGCTTCCACTCCTCTGTGCTGACTCCACACCCTGTACCTGCTTCTCTCCCCCAGCCTTTACACTGCCTCAACTCACCACATGCACATCTGCGCAGAAGCGTGGCCAGGACATGATACAAAGACATCAGTACTTATTCTGTTTATGTGGTGTGACACTTCACAAGAGCACGCACAGAAATTACCATCCCCCTTTACTTTCAGTGGCGTAACATATTTAAGGAACTGGCAAAGCGATGTTTGGCTTCTAGTGATGATCACAATGAAAACTCACCCTCAGGTGTCAGTTCTGTTGCACACCCTTGCCATGAGTCGGTTGCCCAAGTAGCAAGCACCAAATGCCAGCAATTTTTTTGCCGGCCTTTTAAGCACATCCGTGACAGCTAACGATAATGCTATGCCATTAAAATACTAAAAAAAAAATTTTATTTCTTTCCAAGATGAAAACATTTACAATATAGACCACGCTATTGTTTATTATGGGTTACCACCTTGGCACCAATAAAGAGATACAGAAATTCACCTGAACGTAAAGTTTTTGATTTACAGCCATTAATCCCCTGTAGTCTTCCTTCTGAAATACCCTCACACCAGAAAATAAATATTCTCTTGTTTCTGAAGAACACGTTTTCGTATTATGCTAAAAATACCATCAAAGTAAATAACA
Organism: Psophia crepitans; assembly: GCA_013399095.1. Taxonomy (NCBI): domain Eukaryota; kingdom Metazoa; phylum Chordata; class Aves; order Gruiformes; family Psophiidae; genus Psophia; species Psophia crepitans. The sequence continues at coordinate 508,299 of VWZZ01001259.1, forward strand.
GCATTTGCCGGTGTTCCCCGCTAGCAAAGCAGAGAAGCCTCTTTTACATAGGGCTGCATTTTAAATTGCATGCATTTTGGCAGCTTCTTTTGAATAGTTGAAAGAATACATGGGGGCAAAATAAATATTTTAATAGTTAACTTTACAAATTAAAATACATCCAGTATTTGATGCCTTGAAACAAATATGCAGTTCTCTTACAGACAGAATTTCTTCAAGCTTGAACATATTGAGAAGTACTCTAATCCAAAAGAGGTTCAGACATCTTTGGATTTTTTTCATCTGTCCAAATTTTTAAAAATATACAAAATTAAAAAAAAAAAAAGACACTTGTATAAATAACTTTTCAGTAATGCAGACTTCTCAAAGTCTTTCTGAAAGGTCTCAAATTCCTCAAATGACTGGTATGGAGATACCTAAGATACCCAGCATCAGCCATGTAGCTATCCCAGTAGCTGCAGCATATGAAAAAAAATCTTGAGGAAATAAGTAATAGATAAGAATCAAATCCTGCTTTATTAGATTTATTGAGATTCCTCAGAGTCAAATCAGTGTTTATTAGACACAGTTAAGGTATGTTTAGAGCATCAAGTTCCAGCCAACAAAAACAGAAGAAAAAGTATGCTAGAATGTAGACAACAAATATTGCACACATTTGTGAAAAGATTTAAATGTTGAAAACTTTCTTAGCAATATCTTATTTTTTTTTCCTTTTTTAAAAAAGTAATCTTTAGTGAAAAAAAGGATAAATTTAAAACCTGAAAATTTTCAGCTCATATTTGTATTATTTTATCAAGGTCCAATGCATCACTTATTACCACCCATTTCCCATTCATTTATTACTTTTTCTTCCTTAGTGAGATACATCTCATTTGTATATGAATGAATGAAGAATTGGTCCTTTAAGAGTTTGAGTTTCCCTTCATAACGAGTTTTCTTCCTTTGGGCTACATACAACAAATTCATAGAAGATCAAGGAGAAAAATCAACCTACAGGTTTCATGTTTAAACTTTTCTGATCGATAATCAGTCTGTGAAAGACAGATATTGGCACTTACGGGGAAAGAAATAGAATTTTGCACTGCTATGATGAAAACACCTTCAGTGCATGTAACTGAGATCCCCAAAGAATCACTCACATCTTATGTTGATTAAAGACAAGTTAAAATCTAGAGAGGGAAGGCTGCTTAGCCTGCAGAGCAAAGTTGCTCCCATGCCACACTTAGTTCTTACTTTTAGTCTGCTTTCTGCAGTTACCAAGATGAAATTATTGTGCATCCTGCCTGATCTTCACCACCATCTTCAAGGAGGTTTTGTTTCCCCTTTACTCTAAACATGGTGGTTTGCTGCTTCGGTGACTTCGGTCACTAACTTCACTACTTTCAAATAACCTGTCTGATTCCTGTATCAGATGAAGGAGCTTGAAGGTAGAAAGCACTTAAGCTTGCAGCTGCATGACACTATGTTCACCTGAGAAAGACCTTGGAGTCACCATCAAGTTCTACCACTGAAAATGGTGAGCTACCTGTTGGAGTTTACAGAGCAATAAACTGATCCACTCCGTCTTTCAGGAGAGGGAACTGAACTGTGCAGTAATTCTTAGAACAGGTTGAAAGAAAGAACGTGGAAGAGAAACTCTGCTACCATTTCAGCAAGTTGAACCATTTGGAAGTAACTTTCTGCTTTCAATGTTTTATTATTTTAGTTAATGAAGGCACAAATACTTACAGGATCTTTTCCCTCAGATAACTTTTTTTTCCCCTGTGAGTGCAAGAAGCAAGCAGGCAAAAATAAGTCACATCTCAGTATCAGATTAATCTATACAATTATTAGCCAGAAAAGCTCTGGTTGCCTCCCTCTGTAAAGACAAAGTATTCAGCAGGAAATGAACAAAAGAAGTCCTGCTGCTACTGTCTCTGTCCATCTGCACTCAAACCATCAGGTAAAAATAATACTGAAACTAAAGACATTTTATGCTGGGGACAGAGCTGACTTGCTGATTTCATTCTTTGCACAGCAGATACATAAATACATTGTGGGTTTTCTTTTTCTCCCAGTTAATAATGGAATTAAAAATTTCTAAAAAAGTCACCTAGACCAAACCTTACCAGGGATATTTTTCATGCCAGCTAAGCAACAGGTTAAACAACTTTCATGCATTGTATTGCACTCTTCAGGAAGCTAAAGTAGACGGGCTCCACACAAAACAAGGTTTCCTTGTTTCAATTCAAAGATTCACACAGATTAGAGAATGAGTAATGGTGGCTTCCCGAGTTTTTAGTCCTTCCTCGTGGTGGAAGTAGTTCACATTTTACAGCCTCATTAAGAACTGCGCAGACCTCAGCTGGTAACATTGTCTAGGTATGAAGAACTCTGTTTGCCAATGAAACTGACAAACTGATTTTGACATTTAATGTCTCACATCTATTCTATTTATAATCTCTAAACAGTAATGAGACATATCCATTGTAAAATAGGATTAAAAAGCAATGTATACTGCGACGTGGAACTATGGTGAATTCAGTTTTGGAAGGAAATGAAGGTTTCTCTCTTTTTGTGACTTAATCAGGAACCGTTCCAAGAGGGCTCTTAAAGGGGTGAGGTGGCAGGCTGCCTCACAAGTGATGACAGCCGCCCCTAAATCAAGTGTCACACAGCTTCAAACCCTAAGGAGTCATCAGTCATGCTCGCAAGAGGGGAAGGAGCAGCCTCCTTCCTTGAGATCAATGAGGCAAACACAGAATACTCCTTCTGCTCTCCTAAGGATGATTGATGACTCCTTAGCAGCTGAAGTGTGTGACATTTGATTTCCCTCACTGATAAGATTGTGTCTATCCAAACACCTTCTAGTTAATGTTTCCAGGGCCCCTACATAGCTGTTCTTTGTGACGTTTTACACAAAGCTCAATTGTTCAATGATTAATGAATTTCTCAGCTATAGAAGAAAATTCTGTAAGAGAATTTTGAAACTGTTGCTTGATATTCTGATGGCAACACAAAATGGGAATCTAGGTTCTTCAAGAAAAATACAGGGAGATTCCTGCTTTTGTCAAATGACACTTAGCGGGGAAAAACAGTCCTGAAAGAAAATTGGTCTTTTTCCTTAACACTTTAAAACATACCCTTTAGGTCTGCTTTCCAGAAAACCTAATGCATTGTTCTATTAAAAAATTTTCCAAAACTTTAAAAAGCAGATTTACACATGATTATAGATTTCAACAGACTTGAAACATGCTTTATAGCTTTCTTATTTTTCTTACAACCCCATATTCTTATCCAGTTATTTCATATTTTGAAATGATGCAATGAGCATGACTTCGAACTGTTTTGTAATGCTTTGTAACTACAAGGCACGCTTCTGTTTACAGGTTCTAAAACACGCCTGCTTTATATTACATCTAGTTGTATCAGAGGTCTTGTTAAAGAAACTTTTTTAATATCAGATAAATTGCACAGCACTATTTACATATATTATAATGCTTGTATCATCTTTTTCTGCTTTTAAGATTGATACTGAATTAAATGTTTTAAGCAGCTGTATTTTTGTGTCTCTTATGGTATCACAACCAGGAAACGCAATAACGTTTCTTGACCCTAATTTTATAAATTCAGCTGGATTCTGCCTCTGGATGCCTTTGGGAGTTTTAGCACTTTGCACAAAATTCATGAATCTCTGATAAACACAAGAACCAGGCAACTCAGAAATCTGTCAGAAAATACATTTAAAGGGAGGTAAACTGTACTCCAGCACATTGTCAGTTACATCCGTATATCTTTTTTCAGTTCTTTTGCGGTCAAGTCCTTCATATACTTCCAATCTGAACACTACATTCCTTACTCCGTAAGTTTGTTCATCAAAAAGAATACTGGTAAATCAGAAGAAGAATACTGAGGTACAGTCAAGCGAAAGATGATGAGTGTGGCTATCTTAACCCCTCAGAGTGAATGACAGGACCAGAATAGCATTACTGTCAAAGAAATTGCTCCACATGATAACCTTTATCATTTTGCTAAAACCACTCCAGCAGAAGAAACCAAAGAGAAGTTCCAAGTTTGTACTTGCCAAATGGATCTTTCATTTAAAATTTGAAACAAAGGCATTGCTTCTGCCAAACACTGCTAAGCTTTGCTGAGGTCTTGTGTGAAAAAAACAAGAGCTCCAACTATTTGGAATTCATATTTGATGTAAAACTTGGGCTTGTTCCCACTTAATGCAAATAAGAGACTGCACGTTACCTTGAAGCTCTTTAAATTAAAAAATATATTGACACAGAACTGTGCCAAATTAACTCAGCTATGATGAAATGATTATAAAAACATGGTGTTGTGAACTGCCTTGGCACTTAAAGACATGATTAAGTCTCCATAACACTCCGAAAATTTGTTAAAATGAAAATGAAGACTGGTTTTGAAGTCACCATTTTATTTCCAAAACATTATACTTCTCAGGAATTTAAAATACTAAATATAATGAGATACAAAATCAAACAGATATTTATGTTGAAAGATACACTTTTAAAAAAACTTTTACCGTAATGGTAGACTTCTAATGCTAACATACTCCAATGTATTACACTAAAAGATAAATTAGGTATGACCTTTTTGACAATCGTGTTTGGTCTATAATATAACCTTATAATATCAACTTGTATTTTTCTTCACTAAAATATTGAAATAGCTTTTCCTTCTAAAACAGATATAAAAATCATCTTATATTCTCTCTCATGGTTCATTACGAGATAAACTAAAATCATGCTCAAAACACGCCCTTAGCAACACCAGTAACTGTTGAGGACAGTGAAGTTGACAGGTAAACTAGAGTTTACGTCATACAGGGTCTCATTTTCCAGTCTGAAGTGTTCTAACTCAAATACTTGAGCATATGATATGAATACTCTCCAGCTTGAGGAAGACTTCTCCTCAACTCTCCACTAATGACAACCTGTATTTTGAGAGCATATGAAGACTTTTTGAAGGAGGTGTTGGTTCGACAAACCACCACAGTTCTATCAGAAGCAGCTACTTAAAGCGGTAATAGATAAGTCTCAAATTCCTTTCTGTATCACATACATTAGGAAGCAGGGAAGTCAAATTCTTCAAGGCAAATTATGTTCTGAAACTGCCAGACAGGCTTCACTTAAAAATGAAATCGATACACAGATATGGGTTTGTCTGCATCACTTTTTCCTTCCCTCTCATTACTTTTCAACCCAGCCAACATCAATTAAATTTATTAGCATAAGTATTTAAACAACATTTCCATGAAAACAGTTTTTTATCTGGAAGACAGAGATCTTACTGGTGTGTTCACTGAAAGCGCTGAGCACTGTGTGCTCAGAAATACCTACTAGACTTCAAATAACCTACATGGAAGAGAACATTTATGAATATTCAAACTGGGAAAAGTCATGATAGGAGGTATGGGAGGTGTGGGATGGCTGGGAAGAGAGGCTTAACACTCACTGCACAAGTGCCCGAACTAACCTGTGGTATACATAAATTCAGGGAAATACAAATACTTCCCAGAAACAGTCCAAGTGAACAAAAAGAGAAGAAACCAGAGAAGACTCCTGGAAACTTGCCAAATTTCCTCTGAGCACACAGTCCACCCACTTGGCAAGCTCACAGGGAAACCCACCTCGCGTCATTGTGACTCTCAAAGTCTTTCCCTAGGAATGCCTTGAAGAGACAATGGTTTTCCCAATCTGTGTCCATGAGATGACTGGACTTTTCTGTAGCTGGAACTCCTTCTTTGTCCAAAAATTTCAAAATTCAAGGACTTTTCTTCTGATCCAGAAGACATCTTCAACTACCAAAATTTTCAACTACCAAATTGTCCAGCCCTCACCAACTACTCCTATTATTCAGAAAATCTTTATTCTGGCATTTTCTAAATTCTGAATGTTTAACTGTGAAACCTGCAATAAGCATTTTATGTTTTGGAAATTTGCACTTCAGCAGTCTTGCAAAATTGTTAAATGTTGTTATTCTTCTTAGAATAAATGTCCACTTCAAGAAAAACAACAAATGCTAAACTAACAGCTTCAAACCCTTGCACCTACCTGTTGTAGCTGAAAAACATTGTAAGTAGTTATCCTCCATTTGGATCCATTAGTAAATGAGGAGAGGTGTTTTTCTTAGTGATTTCACTTATATTTACTGTTAGAGATGGAATGTGTCATTGTGAATTCCATTTTAGGATCACACTGGCTGTATGCTCCAATTCTCACCATCATGTTCTTTTCACTTTTCCTGACCTGTTCTCTCCAAAACGTTTCCTTCCAGTCTTGCAACTTTCCTGAGTCCTTCTCCTTATCCAGTAAACTCAATCTGAAATTCAAGCTTTTCATCCAGTTCTCTTTTGTATCATCTACACCACTTGACTATCACATTGGCTTCTTCCCCACAGGACCCAAAATCCTGCTGATTTCAAGTCTCCTCCATAATGAACACTCAAAAATCCACACGTTCCCTTAAACTTAATCTGACCAGTCACTACCATACCCTCCTCAGCTCTATGAAGTATCTTTTTGAATAATTAATAAATCATTTCCTTTAACCTCAATCTCAATTCTAACACCGTCAGAGCTCTGGCACTATATCTTCATTCCTCATCAGATCTGTCCTGTGTCTCTCACATCCTTTTTCAGTTTTTGATGTGGCTTAAACCTAGTCTATTTGTCAGTTATTAGTCTGATCCTGGGCCATCACCCCAACCCATGGTTTCTGAGCTTCTCGTCTGAGATCCCCCTCCCAGTCTTTCAAGAACAGAACTACCTCTCTAATGACCAGCCTAAGTTTCCATCTAAGAGTCCTGATGTTCTTCTTTCCTTTCCTGGCAGGTTCCAACCACTAATTCTGCCATTACTTCACATTTGGTCTTGCCTTCTGACAGACTGAAAGAACGGGAGAAGGCTTCCAGACCATAAAGAGAAAAAACCCTAAGAAGTAACTGGCTAATTACCTATAGCGAAGGAAGTCTTAAAATTCTCTTTTGCTAGAAACTGTAAATTGTTCCTTACGTTAAAAAAAAGAAATTCAATTCATGTTCAAATCACAGAATGGACAGTCATTATTTGCTCACCTGAAATATTTGTTTCAAGGAGAAAAGTGCCCGTCTCAGCTCTCGTCCATTGGAATTGTAAAGTTTTTCTGGGGAAAAAAAAAGACAACAGAAAGAAGTTCAGCATAAACAAAACTGACAATGTGGCACCAAAAAAAAAAAAAGTTTAGATTTCAAAAGAGTTGGAGTGGAAGAGTCATAGCACCCATTTCCCATTAGGTATACCGCTGTTAAAGAAAGCAGCCTTGTTTTTTATATAATACAGGACTAACGCCTCATAAAAGTGCAAGCAAAATCAGGGTTTAGTTGCCTATAACTTCGGATAGTATCTCCCAGGTAAATTCACAACAGCTTCAGCAAGATAACTGAGAAAGAATGCTCTAAGGAGTTTTTGAAAATGCCTAGAAATGCCTCTTTTTCTCATTAAGATAAATTTAGAGTTTATTGAAAGCACCAGATGAGTCTCAAAGGACTCAACTGAGACCACTCTTTGCTTTTGTTATCAAGGCTAGAGCCACTGAATTCCATCCTTGACTGCCTTCCCTCTAGACATTCTTTTCTTGTGTTCTCATTTTTCTATTGTTAAATCCTTTCTGCAATGGCAATGAATGTTAATACCAGAAATAGTCGGACAGTCTGTTCTGAGCATAATTCAAAACAGTTTTTTATTGTCATGAAAACTGATCTTGATCTTTCTCTAAAGGAAGCAGAAGCCTTCTTTTCATCATCCAATACTGAAATATATTGCTTCGTTTATTCCCCTGCTAATGCATGCTCATAGAAGTAATTTAAAGAAGACAAAAGCAACTCCTCTGCTATCTTTCTGAACGCTGCCACAACCTTTGTGCCTTTGGAAGAAGTCTTCGACTGTACATCTCAAGTTTATTATTGCATATTTGGAAGTGATTTGTGACTATGCATGGATGCAGCAGACGGTATGCTCTTCGAGCCTTCCCAGTCTACGTTTGGTATATCTGATAGAGAAAGACTATATGCAACACTTGTACAGTCCTAAGTTGAATTTTGTTATAGTAAGGTGATCTGAGGACAATTACCCAGGAAAATCAAATCTTCACAGTCACCTCCCATGACATACCTTGCCTCACCCGCAGATCATCATGAAAGGACTTTCTCTGCAATGGACAGTGACCAGCAGGTCATGAGATCAAAACTGGAATGCCCATGGAGCGGGAATATTCATTGAATCATAGCTGGAGTTGGAAGGGACTCGTAAGGATCATCAAATCCAACTCCTGGCTCCACCCAGTACCAGCCTAATCAGAGCAGATGACTGAGAGCGTTGTCCAGACGCTTCTTAAACCCAGTCAAGCTCGATGCTGTGACCACTTCCCTGGGGAACCTTCATGAGAAAATGAAATATCAAGCCCCAAAGTTTTATTTATTACTTTCCCTCATCTACTCCTCTTTTAATTACTGCTTTACATTACAAAATCAAATAAAATTTTATTTCCCTCTCTCAGGAAGTTCCAAAAAAGGTCCAGCATTTGAGAATTCAATGCCTTTATAACTCAGTAATAATTTTTTACTTCAATCAAAGAAGGCAGGTTTTAATTTTAGAAAAACATTTCTTATTCCCAACGGTCATCTTCAGCCGAAGGAAAAATGTGAAGTAAAACTTCAGCAAAGCTTACACTTTTTTTTGGTAAACTTTGAAAGTAGTTTTGTTCATCCCTAATTGCCTCTGATTTCAAAGGCAGAACGTGTAGAATTGGCAAAACCATTGTTGTTATAAGTTGTCTCCTTCCTTGTGCTGTTTATAGATTCCTGACAAAACATTAGAGGAACGGATTTCACTTCAAGCCATAAACTTAGAGGCACACTTTAATTACTCTCGCTTAAAAACGCACTGGCATGTGAAACTACATTTCTTGGCAGGATAAAGAGTAATTTTGTCAGGAAAGCTTAAAGAATAATAAAGGTCTTTTAAGACCCGGTCTGTCAACTTTACATGCCATATTACACAAAATATTCCTCTCTGAAAGATACCTCCATCTGGCATTTGTTATTACTAATTTCCCTCTATTCATAATTCACCACCATCATTACAAGCAGAATCTCTCCAAACAAGGCAGTACATTATCATCTTAATTAAGAAAGGCACCACTTTCTTAAAGTGCTGGCAACTTTGTATGTAAATATCAATGTCCTAACAAATGCCATCTGTTGGTCTTGGTCTTAAACAGGAACAATCACCATCCTGGCGTGGGGTGAAGTCCTAACGAACCATTGTTATGATACCATAACGCCAGTCGCTTTCATTGGTGCATGCAGATTTTTGGTACGTCTCAGAGGAACAATGCCGAACATTTTTCTTCTTGGTCTTTTCACAGAGCATAACATCATCCTTGGCAATCAGCACAAACAATGCTCTCCCTGCTAGCATGCAGCAAAGAGGACAAGAGTTATTAACTGCAGCTCAAAAAAGGGCCTATCATTAGAGCTGAAGAATCAATAACTTCTGGAAGTATCAAGTTTGGCAACAGCAGTGGCAACAAGACAGCAGCATGTATCACAAATGCTTGAGGTGGTCTGACACCCCTTTTGAGGAGCAACAGTCCAGGTAAGTCATCTCATTTCTGACGTCTACTGCCAGCACACAGCAATCTATACAAAGTACATTCACAGATCCCTCCTCACGTGCAGCTAATCTTGTTGAACAGGCTCATAAATACAAGTTCCTAACCTCTTCACCTGATAGTCTTACACGTGGGCAACATACCAACTGTCTAGGTAAGCCTTGGCACCCATTTCTTATAGTGCTGGCAGAAATGTTCACGGAGCATGACCCAAGGAGGAAAGTGTGACGGTCACTCCTCGGAGTCAAGCTGCATCAGAAAACCACAGTCCAGGGCGAACTTCTCGCAGAGCAGGAAAGCCTGCGTAAGCCAAGGTACTCATGGGTCACCTTACAAAAGTTGGCACTTTTATTGAATCTCGGCATGCTGTTTCTCAGAAAATGATAAATGCTTGCACCGGATCACAGCTCAGGCACACTTGGTAAGAAGCTCTTAAGGTCTTACAAGATTACCATTTGTTAACAGTAACTTTAACACCACAGAGACTTTGCGGCTCACCCCAAATGGCCCAGACTGCAACTAAGGTCATGAAATTCATTAGCAGAAACTGAAAGGCAATCATCACCCATAAAGTATTTTTCTATGGTAGAAAATCAAATTTAAAAGAAAAAACAGAGAGGGAAGGGCACGTTTGCTTACAGTGTTTTCACACTGAAGGTAATTCAGAAACCAGACAGCAAAATGCTTTTTAATGCTCGCTGCATTACATTAACAATTTAAAGCGTTGCCCTCTTTTACACAGACTGAGAAACAGCTTGCTAAAGCCCCAGGGTGACTGTAATTCCCACGGTGCCTCACTGGCAGAGTTGTTGTTAACTGAAAATAATGATGCCTACAGCTTCGAAACAGGAGTCATCTGCCGCCATCACCAGAACCAAAAAGTTCTGAGGTGCTCCAAGGACAGCCCCACAGACTTATAACATGTTATAGATAAGCCTGAATACATACATCAGGACTGCTTCATGCCAGAAATTGAACCTCCAAACTTCAAGCAGGAACACTTGCTGCTACACCTCTCTCAGAAACTCGACTTTACCTTTGGTAAAAACACATCTCCTGTCCTTCCCCAGGTCAGGTACAGGTTGGAGACATACCGCACATGCACTTCAAGACTACAGAATATAAAACAAGTCAGGGAGCTTGAGATATCTGACCGTATCCACCTATTAATGACTGCATTTCTGACAGTTACGCCCTGATACGCCATAGCTTATGCTACTGCAGTTCTTTTTCACTACTTTTCTTCAAGACATAAAGAACTACATCTGTGGCTGTGAAATACGGTTAATTGCAGCTACCTAAATGATAGAAAATTCTCCTGATGGTTCCCTCTGAAGTCAACTAACACTAGAGGGCACTCCTTATTCCTTTATTTTATGAAAGAAAAGGCACTCTGTCCCTCCATGGGTTTCCCACTGATTGAACAATACTGTTTGGGATGCTGAGTTGCTACTTCTTTAACCTCGAAAACTTGCTTTGTATGTGTAGGCTGTAGGATATCCTGAAAAATTAAAAAGCATCAGCACTGCCAGCCTCAGACATTCAAAATCAGAGTCAACTCCTTTAAAACTGTCTCATAGAAAACCAGTTACTGGTATGGGCTTGAGTTTTATTTACTCTTCCATAACAAGGAAGAGTCACATGTGGTAAATTATCCTTCATATCATAACGGGTAGGTGTATATCCTTGAAAGACAAAGAGATTCCCTTAGCTCACCACTTCTTTCTACAGGCAGAGCAGCAAAGGTTACCAGGCTTGTGATACAGACAGACACGCATGAGAGGTAGCAACCTCCAAGTGCCTGTTTTCTTGCAAGGGCAGCATTTTGGTTGGGAGAAGGCTTCGCGCTCTGTAGAAAAATCATTATTTATTACTCTGGGTTTTTGTTTGCTTTTACTTTTGTAAAAATAACTCTCCCAGAGAGGAAAGAAAAGGAAAACAACTTATGACAAGCAAAAAGGGATTTCTCTAGGTGAATTTGGTACAAACACGGTAGTGGAGGAGAGGCAGTTTGGTTTGCAATCAGCACCTTTTCAGGAAGCAAAAGAAGCCTTTAAAGATCTTTATTTTATCGGACCACTGGTAACTTTCAAAGGGAATTCTATATTTTCAAAGACAACCCTCAGAGGCTCAAATTTCATTGGGTATTCAACGCTTTCGACTACATGGGAAAAGGGACTTTGTAAATAAAATAACTGGTCTTTAGATTCTTAATGAAAGTATCGACTTTTCTTCTGCCTTCTATGGGAAAATGAGTGTTTTCAATCCACCATAATAAAGAAAAAACAGAAATGGCTGAGTATTGCTTGGTTCAGTCCCATGTACTACACCTGACCTCTGACCGGTGGTACCATCCTCCTCCCTTCCTCTTCCATCACACCCATTGAGAAAGTCCCTGGGATATAGTAATTTATGTAGCATCAGCCTTTTGAGCTATTGGCAGAGGCTCGTGAACATCTGGCCGAGCACAAATGGGAGTTGCTCTGCTTCACTTGCTGCTGCCTGAATGACCTCCACGTCTCCCATCCATGCCTCTTTTCTTTAAACTATAATTTCAAGATGAAGCTCCTTTCCTTACAAAAACATAAAAAGGAGATTAGCTCCAAATTTGATGACATTAGCAGGGTACCTGGTGCAGATCTAATTAAACGACATTTGAAATATTTCCTGCCATTCATTTCTAAAGTCCTTGCATGGGACAGAAGTAGCAATACTCTCTGGCTTCCACTAGCCACTTGCAAACTGGCTAGTTCTAAGACACTAAAAACTTAATTCTTGTCCCTGCAACAATGAATAAAACACTCCTTTAAGTGCTTACTGCAAAGAAGTATTAGTGATAGAAGTAATAGTAACAGTGTTTTAGAATTTAAATGAACTGCCTAGGTTTTCACCAGCACTGGTGGGGGGAAAAAAATTAAAGAACAAAGAAAAATGTTTATAACAATAAAAAAACTCTTTCTGTGAATGCCAGGTACTACATTTCCAAATTTATTACTACACTATTTCAGTTTTAAATGGCTGTTATTTTATCTGAATGAATTTACACACATCTAAAACTGGGTAAAAATTTGAGCAGCACAGCAAGAAGTCAGGCATATGGGTCCAATCCTGCGAAGAGTCTTCAGGAAGCAGCCTGGTAGACTTCACTGGGTCGCTCAAGTGGGCCCACGGGTACATATAGTGCTGCTGATCTATAAACCAACTGTATACAAAACTAATTAGCGCAGTGTGCCAGTCTTTCACTGTACGTCAAAGAAATTAAAGCAGTCCTCTATGAAAAGACCTGGTCCTGTGCCAAGAACAGGCTCTCTTTTTAGTTTTGCTTTTGTCCACAAAAACTAGTCATAAATGTGTTGGCCAGACAAGGCACTCTCCTTTTCCTTTTGGACCCCCTAGAAAAGACATGGAGAAGGGATGCATTCACAGGCACATTGCCCACTATTGCATTAACACAACTGCTGCTTCTGCTGAGATTACTTCGTTTTGCATATTACAAGTCTTTGTTTTTTCTCCAAATTTGATTTTATTTTCCCTCTATAGATAATTTGTTGTGCATTAAGTAGCACAACACGTCACATGTGAACTCAAGCTATATATTCTCCCACTAATCCAGGGATAAACAATTAGCACTTAGCGAGGAAAAGGAGGTTTCCCACAGTAAAGGACCCGGGCCAAGCAAGTGGCTGTGTACAACTGAAGCCCGACTGCGCAACACGGAGCCCATGTCAGCGTCAGCGCCGACTGCTTTGAAGGAATGTGCAGGCTGCTTCCAAGGAATGCCGCTTCGGCTCCGCGTCAGAGCAAAACCTCCCTCCCCTCCTTTTCATTCAAACACGCAGCAGCTGCTTAGCTCATTATCCGGGGCAGTGGGTCCCCTCAGCGAGCAGGGTCCTTTGCCCCTGCTGGGAGAGGGGGATCCTTTGTGGGGAGAGGATCCTGTTACGCCTGCATATGAGAAGAGCTCTCCTTCAAGGCTGCATCCTTATTCCTTTTCTCTGTAAAGGGCCCGCAGGTGGGGAGTGGGAGGAGGGAAAGCCACAAACCAGCCTTGGACATCTGTTCCTGTCCCATACCCTAAAGCCACACTGGCAGAAGCTTAAGGCAGAGGGTGCAAAAAGCCACCTGCAAACCCCAGGGAGCCCGTGGGTTTGGACACGCAAGCAGGGAGAACTCCATGGTGGGATCTCCAATGGGAATAAAAAATACCAGACACGGCCAGCACTTCAGAGCAATTCTGAACACGTATGCTTAAGGAGTTTCCTGCCTCTTCAAGGGCAGAAGCCTGCTCTCCTGCTGCAGCGAGAAACAACCATCAGGAACAGTTCCCCGGACTTCCACAGGGAGAGCAGGAACATCTAAGTAATTCAGTGAGATTTGAAAGAAGGAGGTTTTCACACATACAGCTGGTAGAAGGGACTTTCCAGTCTTCATACTCCACTCTGGGAGCCTAGAAGGTCTAAACTGATCTCTCGACCATTTTTACCAGACTTCTGTTTATTCTGCTTGGATTCAAGCAGGCATCACAGATAAAGCATTAGCCACAGTTTCCCCGTCACAAAGCTCTAAATGACCATCCCTTTGCTCCTGTAGACCTATCCGCATGCACGTGGAACTAGGAAGAATGTTTGTCACATTATCTGTACGCGCTGTGGCAGCAAATGCCAATGATTTACGCTAAAGGGAGATGCTAAAATTCAGAAAGTGTTTATATAGTTAAGTGCAAAAGAAACCTTAGTTTTCATCTGGCATCCCTGCCCATGGCAGGGGGGTTGGAACCAGATGATCTTTAAGGTCCCTTCCAACCCAAGCCATTCTATGATCTGCTGGATCCTGGGGGTTACAGCTATGGAAGCTGGCACACTCCGTATGCTGCACTGCATTATGCCAAGGTTGTAAAAACTGATGGTGTCAAAACTTACTTTCACCGTTTCCATTTCTAATTTACATAGTGTATTAAGGCCTCACTTACTCATAAGCCAGTTGAAGAAGGGCATATAGGCTGATGTGGGCTGAGGGCAGGGTGAAGCTGGCTGATAGAAAGGGGTAGTACTTTTCCCTTTAGCTTCATATTTCTGTGCTCACTATTGTTTTCACAACTCTGTACTGCAGAAACCTGTCTCAGTTGTTTTCTAAAAAAAAGGACATAAGCAATACAAAAGTCCAACAGCAGGAAAGCACAACAGCGGGTTTTACTTAAATTATGAAGTAAAAATTAGAATGGAACATTAAAACCTAGAGTCAACAAGGAATCACTTAAATGCATAGAAAGCAGCAGCAACAACGCCAAGACACTTGAATGGCTCAAGCATTTCAATGATTAAAAAACTCCAGGCTTTCTAAATTAGTTGCCTCTAGAGAGATAAAGAAAATGCAGGGGGTGTTCACTGCAAAAAAAAAAAAAAAGATCTTTTTTAGACATGGCTCTCGTGGTCAGGCTGGAGCTGGAGAAATTATTACCAGGCCAGTGCTACAAAAAGCATGTGCTGCCCTCCATGAGCTGAAAGCTATGAACAAACTGGAACAGCAAGGCACCTTTGAATCCACCTATCACTTGAATACCACCGCAGCTTTTCTTTCCATTTCCAAATTACTCCTCTCACGTGTATCCTTTCGGATTTTGTAAGCTAGAAGACACAATTCTCCTTTACAGTTACATTTCCCATCCAATCTGATACCTACTGCAAGCTCTGGACACGTGGGGAAAGCCAGCTGTTGGGAACAACAGCAGTGAAGTAAATACACTCTGTAGGTACACAGACACAGTATAAATCCAGAACAAATCGCTCAAGCAGCTCAGTCTTCTTCTTTCCTTAAAATAAAAAGCAACTAGAAAGGCATATTCGAAAGTTACAGCCTTGCCAACATATTAACAAAATAAAGATCCTCTGCCTCTTCAGCCTACTCTTTCCAGCCATGGAACAGGCACCGTAGCGTACTTCCCTGCCGTGATTTATTTATACGGGTCCTCTCCACTTGAATGCAAAAGGCATTAATAAGCTCTTTAGTTCTGAAGTGCAGGAAACAGTACTTCGGGTTGGTAACTTCAAAGGAGGGCACTTCTGCATGTCCAAAAAATGCTGCGACTGCTCTTCTGTAAAAGTCAAAGGGTTACAGACGGGAAAAGGCTGCGTAACAAGGTCAAATATTACAGCACCGTATTACAGCAAGTGGTGATAGAAAAGACTTAAGAGGTCATCTTGTTCATCCCCCTACTAATGCAAAATTGTTCCCTAGAGAGTAATAGAGTAGGAAAGTAGTTGTTACACTAAAATATAGGTTACATAATTCAAGAGAATGGGACCAGGGAAAACTGCTAGAAAATAAATTAATATAGAAGAATTTACTGCTTTCTTTAGAGACTACTGTAACCAGTATGAGGCTAAAAAATAATCATTAAAAAAGTATGTTGAGGCCAATCCTTAACATTTGTTCCCCTTTACAACTAGGTCTCTGAATTGCTGACCTGTATGCTTGTGCTTCAACAAGCACATCCGTGCTTCTTGGACTACAAGTACTTAATAACAACTTGCTAGTCATGACTTGAATTTTCTGGGTCGATTCCATTTTAAACACAGTGCCAACATGCTGCCCTGCATGCTCAATTGGTACTAGTAAACAAAGAGTACCAAAGAAATTATAGCAACCTATCTCCAAAAAACAAAAAAACAAAAAAGACAAAATATTTCAGCACAGCCCCGCTATCCCTGGAGTTATGGATGCCTTATCTGTGCTGACAGCTTTGGTAAGAGGCAGAACATGCGAGCACAAAGGCACCACAGGTATGTGCCAAGAACGTGAATGAGCTCCTCAGCTTCAAGTTCAGACCAAGTTTTACTCTTGCATAAGACATGCCAAAATATATCGGAAGCTGTCTCCGAGAATAGGTTGTTCCAGTGATCCCAGTCCATTCTCAGGAAATGCATCAGGATTTACCAGCCTTCGGACCTCAGAGGATGCAGCCTCCTAATTAACGTGTTCAACCACATCAGAGGTTGTTTGAAAATTTAAACAGAAACATGGACCACTCATCTGAGAGCAAGGCAACAGGCACAAAGCATGAGCAGCAGCTGATGGTGAAAACCTGATAAAGCTTCTTCTCCCCAGACTTCTGCAAGTGCTTGCAATGGTGTGTGCATCATTAAATACCTGAGCCGGCATTGCCTATGTGCATGTGAGACGTCCCAGGCTCACAGCCACGCTGCTGAGGGCAAGGGGGTCCAACTCAATGTTGGGGTGGTTTTGTCCATTTGGAGTGGCCAAGACCAAGCATCCACCACAGAATCCTCACATACAAAAACCAGTAGATGCGTCTGTGACCAAGGTACACACTATATATATTAGGGATTAATATTTATTTGTACTTCAGCATCACTCAGAAGCATCAGTCACACAGTCATGAAGATGCTTTCTGGAAAGCTTCTAGAGGGGGCACCCACCTTCAGTGGAGCTTCATCTATGGGCTTTTTTTTCCCAAAAAATTAATTAGAAAACAGAATGAGCAAAGAATTTCAATGGAAAATTCCACAGTACCTCCAGGATATTTATTTCAATATTTCACTACATTCACTGATGATAATATTTATTTCTAAAACAATTTTTTAAAATTTAAATTTCATTTTCAGACCTTCCCAATCTGAAAACTCTTGTAATGTCTCCATACAACAGCCTTTTCCTTAAATTAAAAATCTTACTTGCAGCTTGTCTTTCCAAAATGCCTGTTAGTCCTTCTTGTTCTTGTGTACGTCCTCTAATGAATTCACATTTTAAATGCCCAAACCCAGACACAGCAATTCAACTAAGGCTTTACTGTTTTTGAGTAAAGAGGAGAAAGAGCATTTCAAAAGATGGAGACTTGGGTTTGCTTTAGTATTACAGAGTCACACAGCAGAGAACAATCCCTCATTAATAGTCTCATCATTCCCAGCAGACATGATCTCAGTGAAAAACATTAGGCTAGTTAACAAGCTTTGTTCAAATAACTTGATCTGGTTTTTTCCATGTGTCTTGATGTGTTTTAGGGTTCTTGAAAGATGTTTCTTTAGAATACTCGAAGGACATAGTTAAATTAACAGAAATTAAGTTAACAGAGGAGGAATGAAGAAATATCAGATGTGCAGAAGGACAGACTGCAGCACAAATACTTTCAGCAGATGTCAAAGTAATTCAGGGTCAGCAAGTTTCCCATCATTCTGAAATTGCTGGGACACGTGAAAATTTTTGGCAACTGAAAGGAAAAGAAAACCCCAGGAATAAACTGGAACAGAACCACTAAAATCTGGAGCTAAATCCATGTCAGTGTATGAACCTCATCTGATGTGGATGCCAGGTCAAGCATGTGGCCATTCCTCACGCAGCAGCCTGGAGAGGCTCTGAGGTCCCTGCTATCTGCCAGACAAGTTACCTCCCAGCATTTCTATCGCTGCTGCACCACGCGCCTCTCCATGTCTTGGGTCACACCGGTCCGTGTTGGCTGCAGACGGCTGGCACATCGCTGCTGCATTTGCCATACCATCCCTTACAGCAAGAGGGACATGAACAGACAACCCAAGACCGTGGTACAGGCACGGTGACAAGCTTAATGCCCTAGGAAGGGAGGTAACACCACGGGGGAGCGCAGTCTCCAGCTTCACGTGCCGCATCCAACAGCTCTGCAACAGAGCGCTGCAGTTGCTATCCTTTGCTCTTGTGCAATTTATTTGCCCTTCAGTTGCTATTTTTTTATTACTATTCAGATTGTTGTGAATATAAAGGCTTCTACAGCAGCGGGGACACAACTTCATACTCTGTTAAAGACCTGTACATCAAACTGCAAAGATTTAGCAGGGGAAGTACTTAGGTATGTCATATCCTTCTAAAATTGAGGTAAAAGCAGGGTACTGCTCCACTTTCCACATACCACAATCAGGATGAAGGATTGTGCCCAAAGCCACATGTATTAAAACCAGGGAATTATGGATAAAAGATCATGTTCATCAAGTGGGAACTTCACTTTTGGAATTTCTCCCCCATTTTCAAAGGTGCAAAATATCCTGGATTTTCCAGGAACAAGATGTGTGGTACTGGTATGCTCCACAACACACATGGTTGCGTGTAAGAGTGAGAGAGAATATAAAGCAAGTATCTGAGCAATCATTTCACCTCCACTAACAAATAAAACAGATAAAAACTTCTGCACTAAACGCTTCTCTCTCTTGGATTTGGAAATCAGTGAGTTTGCACAAACGCATTAGCCATGCAGGTCCTACATAGCAGCATGAGAGCAGCTCATATACAAAGCCACCCACTGCTCCAGCAACAGCTCTTCCCTTCTGAAACTAAAGCTGGCTGATGCCTCCCCAAGCACTGGTGCGCTGCCCACTGGGGCACCCGCTCTTCACCCCTCTCACCGTCCGCAGAGGCGAGACAGACCCTGTAGCACTCCTAGCCTCACTTACACTGATTTCCCACTTAATTCTTCCCCCAACCCTTCCACATCAACAGTATTTACAACAACTGTAATTTCAACGAACAGTCACTCTAAGCTGTTGGGTTCCTTTCCATATGGCTCAGTCTGTGCTGGTTCAGGGCAGTTTCTGTCAAGTTTGCAACAGGCACGAAATGCCGTGTTTCCAGCTTCACAGCTGAACAGCCCGAGCAATTCCTTTTAGTACTTCTACATCTGTGTTTGTTAAAAACACTAACAACAATAACAAGCTATTTCTGAAGTACGTAAGAGGAGTTTTCCTTCTACCCTTCCCAGAGGAAAGGCTATCCTCCCAGCACCCTCCACATACCACCTACCACCCATTTATATTTTCAAACATTCCTGAAGTGCAATTTCTGTTTACCATACCGTGCGGCACTTGGCCTGAACTTGTTTAACACATGTTCGTGTTATTTATCCAAACTCATTCATCACAGTTGTAAAACATCTGACAGACCATGGAGGTTTTCCAGTATGCATCAGGCCTCTCGCTTAATTCAGCCGCTGATTATTTCCACCTCTAAGTAATTTGACCAAAGCCACACGAAAGCATTCAGCTATAATAAATTTTTCTCTGTTCATTATTAATTCAGTCACTGGCTTGGAAAAGCTCTAGCTCTACTCACCTAATTGATCTGGAGAATATCAATTATACACACACACACACTATATACACACATGTAATATATACAAACACTAGCTATATTTAATATTATGCATGTTTATAAATATATGTTATATATATTTTTATATCTGTTACACACATATAAATGCAATAATTTCTATTTAGGAGGATCCATGTGATAAGAAAAACTTAATTGCCACGTGGATTGGAAGTTGTCATTTGCAATATAAAGAAATACAGCCAGCTGCTATGCAAAGTGTTTCTCTACACAAGTTGTTAGGTCCTTCCACATTGGTGTCTTCCTTTCCCCTGTGTTTATGGAGAACTGTAGAAGCACAGTGACCCTTGCGGCCACAGCTCTGGTCCTTCCGCTCTGCTAACCTAATCTAGGGTTATATCAGTTTCCGAAAAAGTCTTACACAGGTTATAAGCAAGTGAAAGCTGCAATTAACTCTTCAGAATACGATTTTGTTTTCCTGCTCTTTCTACTTTACTGTCCTTCTCAGCTACAGCTACCATCATGTCCATTGTGCAAAGCGTATGGTAGCTCAAACACTACAAATCTGATGACTAGAGCTGGCTCTAACATTCATCAAGAAAAAGATAGACAAGCACTGATACTGATGCAAAAGTTATTCATATACCAGTGTGTTGCTCAGTCTTTCCTGATGTGCTACATCAAGTGATTCAACTGATCTTGCATTACTCACCTACAATGACACATTCTTGTCTACCCCGTCTATCTGCTAGTATTTATAAATTTTTCTTGGGAGGGAACCCCATGAAAACAGCATTTTCTGTGAAGCAAAAGACAGTCTCTCAGTGCAGAACATTTGTAGTCCCTCTGCTAAAACGTAAATAATTTCCGATTTCTTGCTATAGGCTAAAAGTTACAGCTATGGGCAGCAATGCGTTACCATTTACTGCAGCAGGAACAGGTCTTGTTACAAGAAGCTATGTCGAAAAAGTTAACTGCTCCCTCTGTCAGCTAAATGGATACTCAGATTTCCTTATTTGCATCCCTAAGTAACCAGCCAACATCCCTCAAGCACACTAAGATGTGGGAGTTCTCACCCTGACTGATCTCTGCTGGTCAGGCCCTACAGATTCTGTCCCACCTCACGGAACGGGCACTCCTATCTTAGCTACCAAACCAAATTGTTTCCTGCTAAATCTTAAGGTCATGAAACCTTGTGGCTCCTCTTTCAGCCACAACGTTATGCAACCGTGGCTAGTTATCATAATCACAGAATCACAAGGGTTGGAAGGGACCTCGAAAGATCATAATCACGTATGAATGCAACCATTCCTGAACAACAGAGCTGACTCAGCAAAACACACAAGAGGTAGTTGGCACCATGAACACCAGGCAATCGCTCAGGGTTCACCCTTCACAAGCACTCATGGATTTCTGTAGCCCTCATGACTTCACTGAGGAAATACTATGACAAATTCAATATGACTTTTATGTAAATAGATTTATGACAACAGTGTGCACAAAGGTACCGTTTCTTTTCCTCAGTTAGCAAGGAATTTTCCTGTTTCCTATCAGCTCAGCTAAACCAAACATAAGGATATATTTTATGTATAAACTGAAACAATCAACCAGTTCTGGAGCCTTTATCCTTGGAGTTATTCAATACCTGACTGGATACAGTCTTGAACAACCTGCTCTGGCTGACCCTGCCTGGAGCAGGGGAGTTGGACAAGACAATCTCCAGCAGTGCTGTTCAACTTCAACGATTGTGTGCATAGTCTTCAAACAGTTCTGTATAGTTTCTCATCCAGTTGACAGAACTGATGCATGCACATACTACAGCACACATGCTACACACACTCAGCTACTTAATCCGACATTTTTAAATTCCCAGCCACAGGAAAACATAGTAACTTAAAATCCATAAATTCACAAATTCACTCAGTATAAGCACTGTGTGCATTAAGTCAATGTAGTTTAGAATCGGATCCTAAGACTGGAAGGTAGAAGCTGTGTTGCTCTTCTGTGATTTCTGAGCACAAGTACTGTATTGCCTTTTTACTTCTTGTCTCTTCTAGAAGGAAGATCTTTCACTGTTCCTTTTTTTTTTTTGCATACTTTGCGTGGCTCATTAATCATACTGACACAAGTCTAGAAGCAAGCAAACAGCTAGAACTTGCAAGAACATTAAAAGGACCAGATCACCCCTTCAGGGTTCCTAATAAGGTTTCCAGATTCAAAATAGTGCAGTTCAGAAAGTGTCATATGTGCTACAAGAATTCAAGATCCGTTCACTAGTCCTGAAAAACCCACAACTGTTTGCTGCATGGTTTGGCTGTCTCATATGTTACTTCTTTTTTCTCTTGAAGAACTGTGTAAAACAAAATTATGAACTACATCATCACCTTTTTGCTTGACAGCACAGGTTGGTTAGTGCAGACCTCCAAGTAAATAAATAATTTCCTATCCTTTCCCGCTTCAGGAATCCTATACAAACATACTTGTTGTCAGACTGAATCTGAAAGGAATGTTGGATCACTTCTCTTTTTTCAAAGGAAAAGATTGAGGTTTGTACAGTTGTAAGTTTACGCTGTGTTGATGTTATTTGGTGGCTGAGAAATACACAGAGCAAATTATACACGATTTAAGGGACTCTCTCAAGGACAGAAGTGTCCTGGGAGAGCAAGGCCCAGGGAGAAGCCGGGGCAGTAAACTGAGAATGACAAATCTCAGCTTCTCTTAAGCCATCCAGATCTTTGCCATTGCCTTTGAGAGCCTTTACCTTCTGAGGGCTAGCATGGATCTGACCCCTTTGCCTCTCTCCTCCCCCCACCCTGTCATTATTGCTAAAGTCTATACAGAGCCACTGGAAAATACAGATGATGACAGGGGATGAGTACCGAAGGCAGCTCCAGCAAGAAAACAATAGGGTTTGTAAATCTGATTATATTCTATTACATTCAGAGAACAGGAAAATGTGGTTTCATAGAAGAAACACAGGACATATTATTACTGCCATCTACAGAAGGAAAACCATGAAGAAATAACCAGTTACTCAAGGTCGCCTTAGTGGCGCTCCTGGTTTGCAACCAGCAC
The DNA here is from genome assembly GCA_013399095.1 of Psophia crepitans. Classification (NCBI taxonomy): domain Eukaryota; kingdom Metazoa; phylum Chordata; class Aves; order Gruiformes; family Psophiidae; genus Psophia; species Psophia crepitans. Next base: position 531,120 of record VWZZ01001259.1, read on the forward strand.
TAATCCTCCATATAGAAAGCAGACAGCGAAGTTGAAGGGACAAAATACCATTAAAAAAAAATTTTAAAATCCTTTTTCTTTGGACAGAAGAACTATTTCTTACTGTAAACTTCTTTTTTATTCCTCTTGGCTAGGCTTTTTATACAAATCAGGGGGCCTACAGCCTATTGCCGTATGGTGTACATGTACACACCTCTCAAGTGTGTACAGAAAACTTCAGCTGGTGCACGATTTGGCAACTTGCTTGTTAAGTGGCATTTTAATTTATGAGCATATTAAATCCGTGATGCGTAATCTGCTTGGGCAGCCTGATAGTTTTAAGATGTTAGTCTAGACCTATAAAGCCCTAAATGTCTTGGGACCTATTTCTCCACAGGAATAGGGCTTTTTTTGAGGTTTTCCGATGAAACAAAAGTTATAATCAGAAAACATCAGGCACTAAGTTGGAAACATTGCCAACAAACTTTCCTTAGATCCAAGACCGGATCCCCATAAGTTTTACCTCTATTAATTACAGCTAGAGACCCAGGAAGGACACGGTCTTCAGCCCTAAGACGGTCCTGTGGGAAGCTGTGGGGCTGCACCACGGTGAGGCAAATCGAAAGGGAACACACTCCAGGCCCTAAAAGGCTGAGAGCTCACGGAGCCCAAGCACCACTGCAGGAATCCTACGGAGCCCAACTCGGAGCCAAAGTGCCGAAAAAATGAGAAACGTGCATTTCCGCCACAAATTTAAGAAAGGAAAAATTAAATTGTACTCAAAGTACCTTTATTTCAACATCATTTTTCTGTAGAGGTATTAGGATGGTATTTCCTGAGCAGTTTCCGAGCTGTGCCACAGAATATTGGGTGTGTTTGTGAAATATCTGTCACTCCTCACTCCCTGCAACTTCAGGGGTTTGCATGTCTGGAACAATCTTATTTTTTTCCGGTGTTTTATTAGCAGCCCCTTTCTGAGAAATGCCAGGTGGCATCATGCCCAGAATTGCTTGCCAGCTAATCTCAGAGGATTGGGCATCATGCCATTTGAATTAAAAGAGCTCAGCTCTAACTCACTGATAACATTTAGGAATCAAACCAATAAAATGGAGAAACAAAACAAATATGAATAATCTCTGAAAGCACATAGATGATGGCTTTTACTGAAAACATACAGTTACGGAGAAAGAAAAGAAAAATTAGTAGTGGTCTTTTCTCCAAAACAAAAATAGGGTTCAAGTAAGAACAATCTGCTATGATTTCATCAGCTTCTGAGAACAGCAAAAAGAAAAAAAGGAATTTGCACATTTAACTACAAAGGTAACGTCACAGGAATCCCTGCAAGAGGCGGCTGAAACTTCAGGCAAGCTGTGCCATGTCACTCACTCCACAGAGTCAGAGGAGAAAGAAGGAGAAAAGAATTTGCATCTGAAGGGAACAATGGAGTTTCCCCCTCAGTCCCTTCATTCTGGCCTTTTGAAATGTCCTTCCTAAAATAAAGAGGACATTTAATTTATGAAGACCAGTAGAATCATAAATAGCCAGTTAAAAAGTCTGCATAATCCTCTCTAACATTGTCCACATCAACAATAAAACACGGGATACTCCAGCATGTGCACATAGACGAGCAGGCCAGAACACAGACTAACGATTCCATAAATTATAAACTGTTTTGCTATCACAACTTTTTGGGTTTTATAGGCTACAAATTCCCACGTACAACACAGCCCACAGGAGGGGTATGGGAAGGAAAAACACGAGGCTAATAAGGATGTGACTATTAGGAAATAAAACAATTAAAAACCATTTCCTATAACACAATTAAAGAAAAATATGGGAGGCAACTTTGGCTTACTCTGGCTGCTGTCTTTATAAACCATATCTGCATTATTTACATCTTGTCCTCTGTTCTTTCAGAGACCATGAGTCAGTAGAGGATAGTTATTTTACTTTCCACTTGCTTGTGCATGCCTTGGAAGGTCAGCTAGTCACCCTCTTGGAGTATTTCACACTTCAATTAACAGAGACAACAGTTAATCAAATTAAATAAAACATACAGAGAAAACTGTCCTTTTCCTGTGACACAACATCCAGGCATTTTTTTCCAGGAACATCCACTGGGAAGTAACAACTGAGAGGGGAGTTGGCAGGTCTCCCTTGCAAGCAAGGCGCGCTCCGCAGGGTGAAGCACTTTTAACTTCGGTCAGAGCAAACCCTCACAGTTCAGACAGATGGAGGCCTGCAAAAGTCACTGGGTTTTCCAGCCCGTTTGCAAAGCACGGATGTTAGCCATAAACAATCTGTCATTAGCATCATCCAAACAGAGGCGGACATTTCAGAGAGCGCGTAGCCTTGTGCGAGGTGCTTGCCTCTCCCCGGCTGCGCCCCTCTGCCTGCAAAGCCCCTCAGGTGTCCCACTGCCAGGGGTGGAGGCTACAGGGACCTGCTCACCCAAGGCCGAGGGGACAGCCAAGCGTCTTCTGGAGCTGCGTGAGTACAAAAGGAGCTTGTGAGCAGGCAGCTCTGCCCTGATCCAACACGCTGCTTTCAATGTCAGCCCGGAGCCACTCTCGCTGCTCGACATCCTGGGTGGCAGCAGAGGGCAACGCTCCCCATAGCTAAGCTGGGCTGCCAGGGGCTTGGTCCTGCCCCAAAGTATCAGCGCTGCTGTGCAAACACGCTGCCCTCGCCAGGGAGAGGCCTGCCGGTGCCGAAAGGACAACTGTTCCCATGTGGTTTGGCTGGCCGTTCTCCACCCACTTTTTCACGTGCTGCCCTCACGAGTGATTCCCTCATTCGTGCTCAGCTGATAGGAGTCCTCTTCCAGCATGGCCACGTTCCCTGGCCATCACACTCCTGTTTTCCAGACTATTTTCCTGTGCAGCACCGTTTCGAGAAGCCCAGTGACCACCCCCGGGACATTCGTCCGGGAACGATCCAGAGCGAAAGACCTGGCTGCCGGGACGCGTGGCTCTGGGCGCCTGCTCTTGCACGTGGGGCACTGCAAACCCAGCTCTGCAGTGCTCTGCAGGCCTTGCCTCAAGGCGCCAACGCCGACCTTGACGGAGTGGAGATGTAACACAGGGCTTGTTGCAAAAACCTGCCGCTGGCCCCTGAGACTCTCCTGCTCCTGCAGACATGGCGTGACAGGCCATGCTGATGGAGCACAGAAAGGAGAGCAGCCCAGAAGCGAACCCCTGCAGCACTTCTTCATCCTTTCTGCTGGCATGGCTTGCAGTAATGGCTGCATTAAAAACAAGTAAAAAAAGCAGAGCACTACTGAAACACTGAATTTCACATGTATTATCTTAACTCCAAAACACACATTTCTTCCAGTCAGAATCATATCTCAGTTGCTACTGACCTGAACAGGAATTCAGAGGGAAGGGACTAGCTTCTGAGGTGCTATCCAAAAAACTGTTTGCTACCTCATTTATTAGCTACTAATCATACTTTCAGTTTCTGGGGTGCTGCTTCAACCTTTAGCAAAGCCTGGTCGTGACAATACAGGCAACAAAGCAAAACCAGAACTAAACCTGACTACAATGAGAGCAGAGCAGATGGAACCTAGAAATTCATGAAGGACAAGAAGCATAATTATGAACGACACCTGTACAAGGTGACTTCCCATAGCCCAGCAGTAAGTTTTTATATTGATCTTTTAGCTGCTGTAGGACTGGATTATTTACACTGCTTACACTGCCAAAGACAGGCAGATTGTTAAACACTTCCGTACATCCAATTTCTTTCAAGGGCATAACACGCTTTACAGAAGTCCTCAGGACGTGAAATGCTGTGGATAGACAGGGACTGCCCAGATTTGTGCTCTGTCTTCTATCAAGCCCATCATCAATAGTAAGTGATCATATAAAATTAATTGACAAGAAATTTTTTGGAAATGCTTAACATATGCACATACACAAATGCATGCAAATAAAGTATATTGTGCCAGTCACATCTTTCTGGTGTCTTCATTTTAGTCACACTTTTGATCAAAATGCACTGTTGATTTTCTCTACCAATAATGTGGCTGGTAATTTATCAAATACTTGACTAATAAAAAGGACATTTCACAGAAAAATTACATGCCCTGAAAGATGTAAAGCAATACCCACTGCAACTGCTTTTACTTTGGCATGCTGGCCCTCTTCCCAGCATGAACGGATGTGAAAACAGACAGATTACAGTTTACAGATTATAAGTAAAATACCCTGAATAAACACGTTGGCCAGTTATACGGGATCAGAAAACCAGTTTCCTTCAAATCTCTGAAGCTAGAAAACAGTACTGAAAAAAAAAATAAATTAAAAAAATCAATGTTCCTGTGAGAAGTGACCCAGGACCTAAACTTCAGATTCAATTACTCCCTGAGCGCTGGATTCATAGATGAATCTGAACGTGGTAAACGTGCCCTTTCTACAGACTATGCAAACAAATGAGACTTTATTACATAATTAAAATCAAGCACCATTTTTCTGTCATTACATCAGAATTTGCCTAAAGAAATCAACATTCCTGAAACGGGAGCACTCTAGCCATGCTACACGTGCTGTCGGAGGCAGGTTAAACCAGTCGGGAATGCTATCTGCCTGATATCTGGCTTCAATTTTGCCTGGCAGTTACTTCCTTAGCATAAATCAGTACACTGCAAGGAGTATTTCCTTTTCCTTTTGAGATGCTGGCCTAAGTAAACCTAGGAATAAACCCTAAGTAAAAGGAATCTTTTGCAGGTAGATGGCAATTGTTTCCCAGGCTACACCTTGCAGAGGATCACTGCACTACCTGCCCACCAAAAACCTTTTCCGCTAGATAAACGTTTGTACATCTACTGGTCGTGCTTTTGTCTTCTCTCAGATTGCTTTCTGAATGGCAAAGCAAAAGATTGCAAATACGCTTGTGCGAGTGTTTAGGCACGGGAATGATTTCACACGACAACATTTCCATACTGCTCCGGTGGGATAGTGCAGCGCCGGTCCAGCAGCACAAACCGACATCGTGCCAGGTCTGCGCCATCTGCAGCACAGCCGCTCTCCCTTTTCCTACACACTGAGCCTGCTGAATCTACAATGTTCTGTCAAAATCTTAAGAAATTAAGTGAGGGCAAAAATATTTTTTTTTTAAATCGACAGAACAAGCACAAAACCCACCAAAAAGCTTATGTGAATTTAGTAAAGCTACAGAGATACGGTATGCACAGACGCAGTTTGCGCTTCCCTCTATCTAACTTCTCAAAAGCAGCTTTCATGACAAACCCTTGGTTGAAATCCTTGAACCTTCTACACATTTGGCTCACTTAGATGAAAGCCCAGAACATAAAAACTTTTGTTTTCATGCCCACCCCAGCAAGCGGAACCGAAGCAAAGGCTTGATGGCTACTTTATGTTTGAAATATTGGCTTCAAAGCAATGGAGTCAGCACAGGGGGGGTGGGCCTGACGCTACAGTTGTCTTAAAACAAAGAGCCTGTATATCAAAAAAAGTTCACAAGAGACAGGATTTACCCGGAAGGAATTACATCCAACAGAAATGAAGATGAGGGAGAGGACATGTACGCATCTGTGTTCAGGGAAAGGGGGGATAGAAAAGTAATGATGCTGTTTAAAAACACAAAAAAGATACTTCAGAATGTTGCATTGAATTCCAGCAGTAACCATTTACATGAAAATTATTCTTTAAGAGCTCTCTGACTGCATTGCAGTATCTGAGCAATACCGTATCAAACGGCCGTCAGTACTTGAGCTACTAATGGGGCAAAACACTCAGAAAGGGAGTCACTTCAGTTACAAGTCTGCATGCCGATAAGACATCCCATGCTTCTACAAACTAGTTTGGAATAACAAGGACCATCTCATTAGCAAATAAAAATGTCAATAAGATGGCTAAAGCTGAGATCATGCTTTCTATCTGTATACTCAACTGCAATGGATTCCGGGTGATTTTGCTGTTTAAACAATGAGAAACAGCAAACATAGAAAAATATCACATCTACACAATTCTTGTCAGGGTGTATTATCAAAATAACAGAAAGCCTAATTTTATAAACAGAAGTGAAACAGATAAAGATTATGGGGGAAAATACTTGCCACAATTCTCAGTGCCTGTGCCTGAGTTTGCAAAGGGAGTTTATGACAGCTGAATGCTTTGATTTGCAGCATTAGTTTAAAAACACTTCACGTACTGGGAGCTGTAACTTCCCAGAGCCTATCTTCTCACCTTGTACCGTTTCATCTGTCGAAGCCAGCAAGTGTGTTCACACACAGCAGCATTATCTCCCTGCCCCGGCAAAAAGGCTATCTGGAAGCAAATCATGCGGGCTCCCTTCTGTCCCTCTCTCCTGGGATCACATGGGCCAACACAACACAGCTGGATGGAGCCAACTCAGCCCTGAAGGATCCACTTTGCAAATGAAAGACGAGGAAAATTTCCCCCACTATTTTGGAAAGGCCACCAAGGTGCCGCAGCCCACACACTGTGCTTGAAAATGGCATTTCATCAGCATCTCAGAGGTGGGCTGGTTCAACTTTTGGACACAGGCATTGCAGGTTTGGGACAAGAAGCGAGGGTATAAAGGTGTACACCCAAGTGCTGCTGAAGGCAACACCCTGACATCCCCCTAGGAAATGACAGTACTCCGGGTTGTGCTGCAACGTGCCAGAAAACACAAGGAGCCTCTCCCTTGCAGCTGGAGCTTGATGAACCCACACCACACGTACCCACTGCTTCCAACAGCCTGAGCTATGGTTTTTGGGTCAGAGGACCCGTGCCACCAGCAACAAGTAATACCATTAGAGTGGGCAAGAACATGCATTTAGAGCAAATCCAGATATCTTTACACTGTAAATCTCTCTATCACCCACATATGCACCAAAATTTGCCATTGGCCACCTTCTCATCAGTGATTTGTGTGTAGAAGCTTGGACTCTCTGACTAAGAAAAACCATTTGACGGGAGCAGAGGGAGCTACCTGAAACCTGGAGAAAGAGAGGACACACATGGCTCCATTTGCTCCCAACAGGGCATTTCACTTCAGGGGCCTCCTCGTAGATGAAAGCTCAAAGTTTCTTCTGCAAACCCTCCCTTCGTTTTGTTTTTCCCATTTGCCAACTATGACGGCTCTAGAGTCACTGATAACAAAAGCAGATGTTTACAGCCACGTGGGAGGCTTCTGTGCATACAGTGGCTACTGCATTACATTGCATCAGTCACTCCATGACATCTACCATATGTATCACATTGATCAGTAGGCATTTTAAATCCCATTGAAAGTGGTGGGATTGGATGTGCACAAATATTAAAATGTAGACTCTTTCCCCATCTGGTGATTGCAAAAATGGTTCTCTAAAACGCTGGTTTCCTTCAGAATCTTCGTTCCTTCAACTAAAATGTGTGCGGCTGATTGTGTATCTTGTCAAGAAACCAAAACGAGGTTTTCCTAGTGCTTAATGTGATTGCAGGATTTATGATAAAACTTTCACACTGCCTGTGATATATTTTAGAAACCAAAATTTGTCTTCTATTTTGTATATTTCTGGAGACAGTACAAACAGCTCTGTCATTCAACACAGCTGACACCCTAGGTAGTTTTCTCTATTTTAGAACATGTAGAAAATGGCTTCTAGAAGAAGAAGAAGTAATCGTCTTCAGAATGACTCACTGATATATTCAAATCACTGCTACCTGGCCCTGGTTGGGGAAGTTCAATCTGTGAATTGCTTTCTGCCATCTGGTTAATTTTTGTTGGGTTTTTGTTTTTTTTTCCCCTCCAGTTCAGCAAAGATTATCTCATTGGTCTGATTCACTGACAGCCTTCCATCTGACCCAAAATCCCTCCACTCTCACCATCAGCTTTTCTTTCATTTGAGCTGAACCCAGTGCTGGGGTGCCCCGATCTCCTGTCAGCTCCATAATCGCTATTACAGCCAAGGCCTGTTAGTCCTAACGCAACTGCTAAGGCACTTGGAAAACTTACGGGTACAATTTACAGACTAAGCATTTCCTTGAAATTGCAAGTATGGCTTTAAATTAACTCACACAAACATCAGAGCACTAAATGGAATGGAATCACTCATTCTAGTGGACAACGAGCTCTCCACGAGCCAGCAGTGTGCCTTCATGGCCAAGAAGACCAACAGTACCCTGGGGTACATTAAGAAGAGCGTGGTGAGCGGGCCAAGGGAGGTTATCCTCCCCCTCTGCTCTGCCCCAGTAAAGCCACATCTGGAGTGCTGTGTCCAGTTCTGGGCTTCCCGGTTCAGAAAAGACGAGAAATTACCAGAAAGAGTCCAGCGGAGGGCTACCAAAATGATAAGGGGACTGGAGCTGGGTCTGTTTAGCCTGGAGAAGAGAAGACTAAGAGGTGATCTCAATGCTTGTAAATATCTGAAGGGTGGGTGTCAAGAGGCCAGGCTCTTCTCAGTGGTGCCCAGTGATAGGACAAGGGACAATGGGCACAAACTGGAAAACAAGTTCCATCTGAACATAAGGAAAAGCTTCTTCACTGTGAGGGTGACTGAGCACTGGAACAGGCTGCCCAGAGAGACTGCAGAGTCTCCTTCTCTGGAGACATTCAGAACCTGCCTGGACATGATCCTGTGCTACATGCTTTAGCTGATCCTGCTCTAGCAGGGGGGTTGGACTACATGATCTCCAGAGGTCCCTTCCAACCCCTACTGCTCTGTGACTATATGATCGGTTGGGATCAAGACATCCACAAGAAATTTGTAGTATATACCCATACACAGCAGAATCTGAACATCCTGTGCTGATAGAGGCACGGATTTTGACTATCAGATGAGGATGGGTATAACATGTCAAACTTTTCTGTTGAGGTAATTTACAAAGATGACTTGGTATGTGACGCTGTTTGGGATTTCGCATTGTTACAATAAAACCTTGAGAAGATGGCTTAGAAGAAAATATGTTTTATAAACGTCTGCTATTTCTGCAATGCAGATGCCAGCGACTTTGGTGCAGAGGAAGGTTTTGCAGAGATAAAACAAGTTCTGTGGTCCTGTCTTCCAGTCATATAGCGATTTCCTACGCTAGGCAGAAATGTGAAATTTCTTTTTATTATATGAGTGTAACTTTGGGGGATGCTGGAATTCAGCCATTGTAACTAGAGAAGCCCATTTTTAGTGTTCATTTACTGTCTCAATGTGAACAAGCTGTTGTCTTTACAAGGCTGATTTCACGCTCAGCATGGCCTACTGCGATACACTCACTGAGAAATGGTAAAAGTAGTTAAAATTATCAGATAAAATCCCTGATCTCTTCTACAAATGGGACCTGAAGTGTGACAAAAACGCACATGTTTTTCACCAAACACTAGGTAACAAATGGGACTGCAGTGCTGCATGCACAGCCTGCTGGGTCTCCTTCCCATCTTCCTCAGGATCCAAGCTCTAACACGAGAGAGAAACAGGACAGCTCCTGCTCAGTCACCACCATGGCTTAGGGCTTTTGGGACCTACATGGTGGCAGGGCTCTGGGCAGCTCTGCAGCACACTGGGGACCTGGCGGGACTAAATTCCCCTGGCAAGGATAGCAGCAGCTATACCATTTCTGCATAGGGGTAGCGTGCAGGAGGGCTCTGTCCACCTTCTTGCCCTGACCTCTCCAGACCAAATAGGCCAAAAAACCATTAACTTTGCAAAAAAACTATGTATAGCGACAGCATTTTCTTAGCAGACTTCTCCAGAAGATCTGAGTTTTTCTTAAGGATACGCGCAAATGGTCTTAGGGTCAACTCAAGTTTTTTTGTAGGCTGAACTCCCTGTCGCTAACAGATAAGCAGCCTCAAAGGTTTATCTCCTCCAGTACCCTCTTCTCTTAGCGTCATGCAAAGCAACTGTTGAAACTATACAAGCTCAAGGTTGTGTTGCAATTGATAATCCCATTTTTTTGCCTGTGCCCTACGAAGTAGCACCAGGGGGAAGAGGGTTCTGGGACAAGAGTTAGCGCTCATTCACAGAGCTTTAAACTGTATTTGAGGGGGGAGGGGGGTGTAGCTGGGTTTGCACCAGTGGGGCAGCGTTCTAGCAGTAATGAATATCAGAAGGCTTCCCACCCGCCTAGGGTGCAATTGGCGTGCTCGGCTCGCTCGCTCGCTGAAATGCCTCTACACCAACGCATGCAGTATGGGGAATAAACAGGAGGAGTTGGAAATCTGCGTGTGGTCAAGGACTTATGATCTAGTGGCGATTACAGAGACGTGGTGGGACAGCTCACGTGACTGGAATGTGGACATGGATGGCTACGTCCTCTTTAGGAAAGATAGGTCATCAAAGCAAGGTGGTGGAGTTGCTCTTTATGTGAGAGAGCAACTAGAATGTATCCAGTTCTGTCTAGGGGTGGATGAGGGGCGGGTTGAAAGTTTGTGGGTATGTATTAAGGGGCAAGCCAGCACAGGTGATACCGTTGTGGGGGTCTGTTACAGGCCGCCTGATCAGGACGAGGAAGGTGATGAGGCCTTCTACAGGCAGCTGGCGGCTGTCTCGCAACTACAGGCCCTGGTCCTCGTGGGGGATTTTAACTTCCCTGACATTTGCTGGAAGGCCTACTCAGCCAGCCATGCGCAGTCCAGGAGGTTCCTCCAGTGCATTGACGACAACTTCCTGATGCAAATGGTGGACAAACCAAGTAGGAGAGGAGCGTTGCTGGACCTTATCCTCATCAACAAGGAGGGTCTGGTCGAAGTGGTGACTGTTGAGGGCAGCCTTGGCTGCAGTGACCATGAGATGGTGGAGTTCAGGATCTCGTGCGGAAGGGACAGAAGACCTAGCAGGATCGTGACCCTGGATTTCAGCAGGGCTGACTTTGGCCTTTTCAGGCAGTTGCTAGGGGAAATCCCGTGGGACAGGGTCCTGGAGGATAAAGGGGCCCAAGATAGCTGGCTGTCCTTCAAGGACCGCTTCTTCCAAGCTCAGGATCTGAGCATCCCAATGGCCAGGAAATCTAGAAAGGGAGCCAGGAGACCTGCGTGGCTGAACAAGGAACTGCTGGGCAGAATAGAACTGCAGTGGAAGAATAGAGTCTACAGATCGTAGAAAGAGGGGCTGGCCACTTGGGAGCAATATAAGACTGCTGCCAGAGAATGCACGGAGGCAACTAGGAAAGCGAAGGCTTCCTTGGAACTAAACCTTGCCAGGGAGGTCAAGGAAAACAAGAAGGGCTTCTACAAATACATTGTGGACAAAACTAACACTAGAGGCAATGTAGGCCCGCTGCTGAATGGGGTGGGCACCCATCTGCACCAGGATGCAGAGAGAGTGGAGCTACTGAATACATTATTTGCCTCTGTCTACACGACTGTCCTCAGGAGTGCCAGACCCCTGAAGCCCCAGAGGAAGCCAGGGTAAAGGACGAGTTTCCCTGGGGAAAGGAAGGGTTAAGGAGGACTGGGTTAAGGAGTAGTTAGCCAAGCTGGACATCCATAAGTCCATGGGGCCTAATGGGATGCACCCACGAGTGCTCAGGGAGCTGGCGGAGGTCATTGCCAGGCCGCTCTCCATCATCTTGGGCAAGTCATGGGTGACAGTAGAGGTGCCTGAGGACTGGAGAAAGGCAAATGTCGCTCCAGTCTACAAAAAGGGCAAGAAGGAGGACCCGGGTAACTACAGACCAGTCAGCCTCACCTCCACCCCAGGAAAGGTGATGGAACAAGTTATCCTTGGCACCATCACCAGGCACATCAAGGATAAGAAGGTCATTGGGAACAGTCAGCATGGTTTTACCAAGGGAAAGTCATGCTTGACCAACCTCATAGTCCTCTATGAGGATGTAACTAGGTGGATAGATGATGGAAGTGCAGTGGATGTCGTCTG
>VWZZ01001259.1:543501-574519 GCA_013399095.1 Psophia crepitans
TCCAGTTCTGGGCCCCTCAGCTCAAGAAGGACAGGGAACTGCTAGAGTCCAGCGCAGAGCCACAAAGATGATCAAGGGAGTGGAACATCTCCCTTATGAGGAAAGGCTGAGGGAGCTGGGTCTCTTTAGCTTGGAGGAGACTGAGGGGTGACCTCATCAATATTTATAAATATGTTAAGGGTGAGTGTCAGGAAGATGGAGCCAGGCTCTTCTCAGTGTCATTAAGTGATAGGACAAGGGGCAATGGGTCCAAGCTGGAGCATAGGAGGTTCCATGTTAATATAAGGAAAAACCTTTTCACTGTGAGAGTGACAGAGCACTGGCACAGGCTGCCCAGAGAGGTTGTGGAGTCTCCTTCTCTGGAGACATCCAAAACCCGACTGGACACGTTCCTGAGTGATGTGCTCTAGGTGGCCCTGCCTTGGCAGGGGGGTTGGGCTAGATGATCTTTTGAGGTCCCTTTCAACCTCTAATATTCTGTCATTCTGTGATTCTGTATCATGTTACTGGTGTTAAAATTAACCACAACTCTCCAGACCGCACCTTTTATACAGGAAAGATGGGAAAACAGAGGATTTAGAGTTAGGAATTTTTTCTCTATTCTGGTGCGGCTTGTGCTTCGCATGACAAAACAACTCTCCGCGAAAGACAGCAACTGCAGCACAGAGACAACTCCCCCGAGCATGCCAATACACTCTGGATAAGTTTTGATTTCACACTAAAGTGCTTGTTAAGTCTCATCAGGACCTTTCCCATTGAGTATCCCAACTGATAGCTGCTGCCAGCTGCAAGCTAATCCTGTCAAGGTGAGCACTTGCTTAAGCTTTCAAGTGAGAGAAGTAGGAGATAATCTAGCATGCACATGTTTCTCCTTACATATCAACTACTGTCTCCCTGGCTCTTACATTTATATTGTACCTTCACAATCCTTTTTCCCAGACCAGAAATAATAACAAAGTAAGTGATCTTGGAGCTGAAGAACTGGTTTGCACTTGGACAACCCAACACAATCCTACTCCTGCAAGCAGGCTATGCCTTGACCGAATAAATTCCTCGGCATTTGTTAATTCTCAACAAAGACCCAAAGTCAAAAATACCATTTGTGTGCAAAGATTAAGTATCAGTCCAGCAGAATCTTTGCTTAGCTATTTTTTGCTTGGTTTCTTATATTTAAAATGGGCAGAATAGTATTTTCATACATAATAGAAATTTGAATATGCCTTTGGAGCAGGCTACTTTAAGTTGGTTTATGATAGATTCATAAGCAGAAGACAATCTGTATAAACAGATTTCTCAGTGGATGCAGGACAGCACCAAACATTTATTACATTCAGAGCAGATTAGATTTAATCTAAAGGGAGCAGAGGCAAGTCTGATGCATCCTACACAATTATGTAGAACGTCACTCTCCAGCCTGCGAGGTACGTGATTTGCTGCTGTGCACTGCTTACACCTGGGTTTTCAAAACGCTGGGCAGTGGAGCAAAATCACTTCACAAATTTGGTTCCACTTGGAACTTGACTTAGCTGCACGGCCAGCAATTTTCTTGCTATTCAGACACAGATCAGAAACCTGAATGGCATCTTGCTTTATTACTCAGCAGATTTCAGACTGGAAAATAATTTTAGAGTAGCAAGGCAGGGGGGGGCAGGGGAAGTTGTCAAGATGCTTAAGCTCTGATGGTCTATGATCTCGGATTTCAATCTGCTTTTGAAACAGCAGGATTCCAGCACAAGTCTAGCATGAGAAGCGGAGCTCTGTTGTTCAGTGGCAACGCTCCTTCCCTGGCAGCAGACGCCTGGAAACTGCAGAAGGTGCAAAACCCAACTGATTCCGAGTTCTCCTAAACATTAGAAAAACATGAATCTGAAGCTTGCAGCTGCATTTTATCACATTCATCCATATAAATAGACCAAACCCAAAGCGGATCCAGACCTGAACTTTTCACCTTGTGTCCCTCTGTGATGAAAATGTATCTCATTTTGTTCGTCAGACCAGAAATTCTTTAAAAGACTTGTATTATATTTCCAGCTAAGGAATGACGCTCTCACCAAAACCCCACTGTGCAATGGTGCCTAAAATAGTTAGCTCACTAATACTGTCCAGGTTTGGAGGTTACATTTTGAACAACATGTTTTGACTGAATAAGTTTTTTTTTTTAATAATCTTTTTAGCTTTCCCCCCGTCATTTATCTTCTTGGAGCATAAGCCACTCTGAGCCTGGACTGGTTTCAAATACCAGTGAAGAGAACACTACTCTCCTGTGGGCACTACCAGAACAGCATTAAGAGAGGAAGACATGCTCAGGAGGATATCACAAGTCTTTTGTCTAGTCTTCAGCATATCATATACCTTGGAATGTCTCTTATTAACTCTTGGATAAATGTCTCCCGTAACGCATAATAAAATTACTGACGACTGATCGACTACTCTACTTTATCAAGCCCTGTCTTTCATCAGAAACAGACATATCACAGCACTGCAGTGATTCTCTGCCCAAATGTAATCCCAAGACATCCCCCTTTCAAACCATAGCTTGCAAAATTTGGGACACCATTCAAAAAAAAAAGTTACATATGTGCAAAACACATGTGAATTGTATGCACGAAACACAAACATTACTACTATTTAGGTTTTGTGCATTTTTTTAGACCCCAGAAGTTGGGATTTTAGGTTTAAGTAGCATATTTTGGTGGAGTCAACTCTCCACTATTTGTCGTAGTGTGGAACGAGGGAGACACTGCTTTTCTTGTTAAAGAACAAATATGGATAACGTTACTTCTTTCTGAGTTTTATCTCAGGAAATCAAGCTCAGACAACTTTGTACCACACTTGCCACTGCATTCAGTGTCAAGTTAACAAAAAAAGACAGCAACACGTGATGTCTGAATTACCGTGCCCCACTTGATTGAAGTCAGCCCATACAGAGCCAGTCTGGGGACTTCCGAGCTGGTAACAAAATCTGGTTTGTTTGCTTAAAATTACAAAGCCACGGTGATTTTATCTGGTTTTCTCAATAAATATTTATAGGCAGATGTCAGCTTTTCAAAGGTACCTAAATGAGTTCAAAGCATCTCTGGGAAACTTCAAAGTACTGAGGGACCTAACTCCTCGACAAATGAAGGAGGTAGGTAGCTCAACAGAAAGACACTGCAAACAAAAAGCAGCACCAGAGCTTGCTATAGCCACCACTGGCTACTTTGCTGCATTTAAATGGAGGGTGGGCCACGCTGCTCAATCACTCTAAATGGGACAACTTTCTTTACCATCAGTGGAAGTTGTGAGTGGATGGCAGGATTCACAACCGCTTTTAT
This sequence comes from Psophia crepitans, assembly GCA_013399095.1. NCBI lineage: Eukaryota > Metazoa > Chordata > Aves > Gruiformes > Psophiidae > Psophia > Psophia crepitans. The sequence continues at coordinate 546,816 of VWZZ01001259.1, forward strand.
TCCCCACTATGTCTGTTTGAAAATCCATCCAATTCAAAGCTTAATTTTCATTGTTTAGTTCTGTGGAAACAGATGAACAAGTTTCCCAAAAAGCATCAGTCTTGACACTTAGAAGACGGTTGAAACAGACAGCTTTTTAAATGAAAAAACAGCTTCCTGCACCAGTTCTAGAGAGCCTTTGCTGTGCCACTCACTCACTTGCTCTCTGACGACTTTTTTCCTCAACCTGAATTCATTACTACCTTCTTTTTCTTGTTTTGGTGGTCATGGGAGTCAATCCCACCAAACGTTAGTTTTTCTTTATTACTAACCTTACAACTCTTGTTCGTGTAAAACACAATGAACGAGAAGAATTCAGATTTCCTGAGTTCTTCAGTTACTTGAGACATCTGCCCCCTTCCCCTCATACCAAGGCACTACGCTACCCCTCATACCAAGGCCCAAGGCTATTTAAAGGACCCAAAAGGACACTGGTGGGCTTTTGGCATAGCTGCCTTGGAGATGGAGGAAATTGAACTGTTGCCTACTTTGCCCCATCTCTCGGAGGACCCTTCTGTTGTTGGGTTGCTCACGGTGGAAGAACAACAAGTGCCAATTACCACCACAACAGTGCACTGGTGGCAGTACTGGATGAGCCGAGACTCCCTGATTCCCATCCATAGGCTGATTCGTCAACTGGAGAGTCAGCGAGTGATCAGCAGAACCTGCCCACCCTTTAACAGTCCCATATGGCCAGTGCAGAAGTCCAATGGAGAGTGGAGATTGACAGGAGACTGTCGTGGCCTAAACAAAGTCATGCCACCAATGAGCGCTGCCATGTCGGACATGCTGGAACTTCAATGTGAACTGGAGTCAAAGGTAGCAAAGTGGTATGCCACAAATGATATGGCTAATGTATTCTTCTCAATCCCTTTGGTGGCAGAATGCAGGCCATGGTTTGCTTTCACCTGGAGAGGTGTCCACTGCACCTGGAATCAACTGCCCCAGGGGTGGGAACACAGCTCCACCATTTGCCATGGACTGATCCATACTGCACTGGAACAGGGTGAAGCTCAGCAGTACCTGCCATTCATTGATGACATCATTGTATGAGACAACACAGCAGAAGAAGTTTTTGAGAAAGGAAAGAAAGCCAGTTTTGCTTTAAAAAAAATCAAGGGGTCTGCACAGGAGATCTAGTTTTAGGAATAAAATGGCAAGACAGACGCTGTCAGACCCCAATGGATGTGGTCAACAAAATAGCAGCCATGTCTCCACAAGCTAACAAAAAGGAAACACAAGCTTTCCATGGCATTGTGGGTTTCTGGCAACTGCATATTCCAAATTACAGTCTGACTGTAAGCCCTCTCTATCAGGTGACTGAGAAGAACAATGATTTCAAATTGGACCATGAGCAACAATAAGCCTTTGAACAAATTAAACAGGAAGTAGTTCATGCAGTCACCCCTAGGCCAGTCCGGGCAGAGCCAGATGTAAAAAATATGCTCTATACCACAGCCAGGGAGAAGGGCCCTACCTGGAGTCTCTGGCAGAAAGCCCCAGGGGAGACTGTAGGTTGACCACTGGAGTTTTGGAGTCAGGGATACAGAGGATCCGAGGCCCAAAACACTTCAACTGAGAAAGAGACATTGGCAGCATATGAAGGGGAGCCTTTTTGGAGGCAGTTGGTACTGAAAGCACAGCTCCTCCTGGCACCCCGACTGCTGGTCCTGGGCTGGATGTTCAAAGAGAAGGCTCCCTCTACACACCACACAACTGATGTTCCATCGAGTAAATGAGTTGCACTGATCACACAGTGGGCTTGTCACTCTTGTCACAGTGTGGGAAGAGGAGGAAGGCTGCTGTATGGAGACCTACATGNAGCAATGGAAGAAGAACAACTGGCAGTGCAGAGACAAACCCATCTGGGCTGCCAAATTATGGCAAGATATTGCTGCCTAGCTAGAAAAGCTGGTCGTGAAAGTATGTCATGTAGATGCCCATGTATCCAAGACTCGGTCCACTGAGGAACATCAAAACAACCAGCAGGTGGATCAGGCTGCTAAGATTGAAGTGGGTCAGGTAGGTCTAGACTGGCAACATAAGGGTAGACTATTTATAGCTCGATGGGCCTATGACACCTCAGCCCATCAAGGAAGAGATGCAACATATAGATGGACTTGTGAATGAGGGGCGGACTTGAGCATGAATGCTATTTCACAGGTATCCATAAATGTGAAACACACGCTGCAGTCAAGTGAGCCAATTGGTTAAAGCCTGTCTGGTCTGGAGGACAATGGCTGAAATATCAATATTGGGAGGCCTGGCAGATTGATTACATCACACTCCCACAAACGCACCAAGGTAAATGCTATGTACTTACAATGGTGGAAGCCACCATAGGATGGCTAGAAACATACCCCATGCCCCATGCCACTGCCCAGAACACTATCTTGGGCCTTGAAAAGCAAGTCCTGTGGTGACATGGCACCCTAGAAAGAATCTGTCAGACAATGGTACTTATTTCCAGAACAAACCTGGGCCAAAGAACACGGCATTGAGTGGGTGTATCACATCCCCTACCATGCACCAGCCTCTGGGAAAATCGAGTGATACAATGGACTGTTAAAGACTGCACTGAGAGCAATGGGTGGTGGGACTCTCAAACACTGGAATACACATTTAGCAAAGGCTACCTGGTTAGTTAACACTAGGGGGTCTAGCAATTGTGCTGGCCCTGCCCAGTCAAAACTTCTACATACTGTAGAAGGGGATAAAGTCCCTTTAGTGCACATAAAGAATATGTTGGGTAAGACAGTCTGGGTTACTCCTGTCCTGGGCAAAGGTAAAACCATCCATGAGATTGCTTTTGCTCCCCCAAACAGCTTCTTACACAGTCCTCAAATTTACAATATCTACACAAGGAGTGCAGAACCCAGTTGTTCAAAACACTATTCTCGATATATCAAAAGAGGATTCTTGATCCCTGATCCAAACCTGTTGGCAACTAAATTAAGAGTGACACTTGTTACACTGCTGTGCAACATGCTCACAGGTCCTAGTTTGGAGAACCTACTCTCCTGTTAGTCCATGAATACGCAACAGGAAGAGCATGAGGATAAAATGTCTCCAACATAAGTCTGGGCTTATATAAGTCATGAGACGACTTTAAACTGGCTAACTGCACTGAGAACCAAGAAACCAGAGCTCAGTCCTTCACAGAGGTTTTCTCTCTCAAACTTGGTTCTGCGCTGCTGCAGCGGGTCCTGCTGAGGGGCGAAGGAAAAGGAGGGAGAAGCAGACCTCCATTTACGCTGTGCAGAGAGAAGTGGACTCTCTCTCATAACAATGGATCAGCTGTGTCAACCAAGAGCTCCTCTAATCATCATTGCATGATCCGTCTCTGGAACAAATCTTGAATGACCTTAATTACAAAGGTTTTAGTTTATCATACCTACTATGAGCAATCAAGGTGCAAGCCTGCTTCTACACCACCATCAGCAAAAACATATAAAGTTACAGAATCAAATATTATTTAGGTTGGAAGGGAAGTTGAGGATACCTGGTCTAACTCCCCCACCCAAACCAGAGCTCTGAAAAGCTACATGTGAGCTGGCTGCTGCACTGCACGCAATAAAACCAGAAAATGCCAAGACACCCCATTCCAGTATTCCCTTTAATGGGACCACAGCTGGCTACATCTAATTGTGAAGTCTCCATTGCCCTAAACTATAATATCCTCTTTCTTCCACTGAATGGCTCTCAAATGCAAGGGACATATCATTCAAGGGCTGTTTTTTCTAGCCAAAGACATCCATTACACCCAAGAATCTGCAGCTGTTAAAATTGCTACACTGAAATAGCTCTGCCTGGCTACTCAGAAATTCACTGCAAAGGGTGAGACGCTATAGAGAGTGGTTAAAAGGGACATCAGATTTACAGGAGGCGGGGGGGCAAAAAAATACTTGTACTTACTTAAGCTGAAAATGAAAGCTGACCAGAAAGCAATCAGATTTATTTTTTTTTTTAAATGAGAGAATAAACGTAGGAAGTGATCAAATAGAAGGTGGGGAAAAAAAAGGGGGGGGCAGGAAGAGCAAGAAATCATTGATGATTGAACCGGACTTTGAAAGCATTTGAATAAACAGTAAAAGACAGGGGTGCTTTACAGCGAAATGGTTCCTATTTCAGGTCCTTGTCTTTCTTACTGCTTGAGTTTCAGATTTAAAATGGCAATGCTTCTCTGTGCTACAGAAGGTAGGGACTTCAGAGACTTGCTCACATTGCCATGTCAAGTGAGTAGCTCCAACAGCTTGCTAGGTTTATTCAGTTTGCATCTGACGTGCTCCATGCAGGCTTTCTGCAGGCATGCGGTGTCTGAGCAAATGGCAGAACGGGCGATGTAATCCTGCTCTCACTGAAAAGCAATGGACAGCTTCACATTTGCTCCAAAAGGTTTTATACGGCCATGAGTATCTGTTTTGCTTTACTGATCTGCCTATCCGATTTGCTTTTTACATTTCTTTTGCTTTAAAGTTTTCCCTTTCTCTGTCCTATAAGAATATTTGAATTCTTCATGAACCCTAGTAGTTATTTCATTACTGTATTGCAAATTACTCTGTTAACTGTGCATGGTTTTGGCTCTCATAATAGCTTTACGGAAATAAAGTAATCTACTCTCCTTGCTTATTACAAAACCCAGCCTGTGACTTCCCTCTACAGATGCTTTCCTAAGGTAGCCCTCAGACAAACTATATAATTACGGTAACTCTATGGTTCCTTCCACCACTGCCCAGACTTATTTCCTGGTGTCTCCCCCTCACCGTTCAAGTGTCTCCTCTAATGAGAGCACTGGACCTCCAGCCAAGGGCTGCTCTGCCACAGGGAACAGATTCTGGTACAAAGGTCTGCAGGGTGGCTACCAAGCAGGGGGTGACATGGGCTGTGACTGAAACAATAAGCCCATGTCCACCTGTTCTGCTTATGGACCTTGTGGTCTCCAGTCAGCTGGATGGGTTATTTCATGCACAAACCCAAAATGCCCATTGTGTAATCCCTTACAGAAAACAAGCCTCTGGTCACTCACATTTAGCCTCATCAAACAGCTGCCAGTGCAGCAAAAATAACCTGACACTCCTACAGAGCACGAAACAGTGAACGTTATCACACCACGCTGGATCCCAAGCACCACCAGATGAAGTGAAACCAGAAATGCTGCAGTAACACCTTTGCTGAAAGGGTACACTCAGCCATATGTAAGCACTGAAACAGAATGCTGCTCTTGGTTAAAATGTCATGTATTTAAAACACCCACTTTTGAAAGGTCTCCTTGGGACACAATGAGAGGACATCAAGTGTCTCATAAGGAGGTTACAGTTGGATGGACACAAGAAGAAACACATGACTATCTACACTTGGACATTTATATGTAACCATCAGTCCCACCATGCAGCCGATACTCCCTTTTTTCAGTAAGTAAGGGTATCGTTTAATTGAACACAACCTACGAAGAAAATTTCCATTTTACCTGAGGAACTATCTGAGTCGGCATATCTGGGTCTATGTTAACAGTAAAAAAATTTTTCAGAAGTCATGCCAAAGTAAAACATTTGAGTTTAGAAATTTGTAAATACCACGACCTGTTATATTTATGACAGCTTTTCAATTAAAGCAGATTTAATGTCTGCAAATAAACAGCTTGCATCAGAACTTATCTATAATCAAACCCTTAAAAAGTCTTGTTTACTACCAATTTCAAATCAAACCACTATTCAAACTCCACTGATGAAAATTCATCTATCAAATTCTCATGTTTCATGAGAATCTGAACTGCTTCAAAGGACATTTTATTTGGACACATTCCAGTAAGTGGGTAATCAAGATTAACCTGCAATGTCTTACCGTGAGAACAATTTGATTCCAACTCTGAAAGCCTTAAGTCGTAATTATTGCCATATTATTGCCATAAGCCTTACCGCATTTGGGTTTACAGCTTTCCCAAATCTGAAATAACTTGTGTACACTTACCAATTGAAGCTGTTGCTTCATTTTCTAATCCTGCAGAAAATCACATACCTGCATAAAATAACTACAGATGCCTCTGGATTTGTCCGTAGTTGAACGCTCCATCCTGTAAATTGAACTATTTCAATTTTTTCCCCTTTTTTTCCCCTACAGAGTCCTTTTATACTTCCACAGAGATGACACATTAACACACAGTTAATACAGAGAGTTCAGAAGTTATTTTGGAAAATGTTTTTAAATAACTCGTCACTTAGAGCAATACAGCAGATCGAACGGTGAAGCTCTCACAAACCAACAGTAAGTTTTCACAAATGTTTTACTTCCTCTCTGCCACACCACTTCTCTTGAAAATAAAAAAGACCCCACAACAGCACAGGCATCCTGCAGTTGTGGAGCTGAACTGCACCTCCTTAGCAAGCTATGAATGTTACCCAGAAATTTCAGGTGATTCAGCTGTTGACAACAACGGTGAGACACACGTTGCATCTGCTCTTGCATTTCTGCTGATACCGAGTAACTGTGCGTGTACGTGAGCAATGCAGCGTGCAGTTTCCATGCCTGAAGTTCTGCTAATGCTGATCAGCATTTAATGCACATCTCTAATGACATATTTTTAGGACTGCTGAGAGCCTTACCGCAACCCTGCTCTCCTAAACTAGCCAGAACAGGGTACCATGAATAACTTGGCAGTTGGCAGTGCCTTCTATGCCTCATAAAAAGTTGCTTCTGATCACAAAACTAGCTTTTCTATACATACTATTTTGTCCAAACAGGCAAAAGTTATTATGGGTATAATGTTCTCTTCCTAAGAGCATTATATCCTAGACATAATTTAACTTTTTATTTTTGACAATAATTTGAACAAGAATTGCAGCCTGAAGACTCAATGAAATTGCACCATGCATTTCAGTGTTACTTCTTTAATCTAGCTTATTCTGTATTCTTTAGGCAAATTCCACATCAGGGCTAAGCATATGATTTGTTCCTTTTAGGCTCCAAGAGTTATTTGCAGCTCCAGATCCACTTTTAGTTATAGTCTTCTCTAAAATCACTGCAAATCTGTAATTGGCCTTAGGTTTGAAATACGGTTTGAGACCCCCCTCAGATGCAAGAGACTGGCAGGAAAATACTGGGAAACTACCCAGGCACAAAGCGTTACTGAAAAGTAATCAATCTTTTCCTTGTTCCTGACCCATTTCTTTCAGCCCTTGGTTACACATAACCTTTTGTCTTCTCCACCACCAGCAGCAGAACAAATCCCGAGCGCACTTCAGCAGCCTTCCCCAGATGAGGGCCTGGGGAAAGCCGCTGCTACAGTCAGTTCTCTGTTCAGAGAAACCTGTCTTGTAGCCATCATTAAAACATACCAATCTAACAAGGCCAAAAGGCATCAGCCTGAAAAATTCACTGAAATACGTCTACTAGTAAAGTGGCAAGGTATCCCAAGATGTGTATGTTGATCATATTCCTATGTGCTCCAAATATGGAAATAAAAAATAGACACCTCTTTTATTTAGTAAAAAGTGAGAGTGCATCAAGAAAAAAAATTTACCTCAGGGCTATAAATTATGAAGAGAGATTTTGCACAGCCTGGGAAAACACTTCAAACTGGCAATGCTTTCTCTGGCACTATGAAAACGTGAAATGAGAAGACAGCCAAGGGTGGGATGAGGGATGGAGGGAGGTTTACAAAAATACCAATATTTGCGACTCCACTTCCCCCATGACTTTTTCAGCTCGGAGATCAACAATATATTGTGTCAAACACAGAAAGAATAAAAGCTGTGTTATCCAGAAGGCCATGGGGTAAAGAGCTACCCGTGACAACTCCAGCACAGACCAGGAGGGAACAAGGGGAATGGGCTATTTCAGGGATCAACCGCCTCCCAACAAAATGACTACCACAACTGACATGAAGTAACCACCTGGTTAGTGGTCTCGGAACACAGGCCAAGGAAGAAGTACCACCCATGGAGCATGAGATGCCTACACCAATGACCAGCTGTCACCTCTTGAGCTGAAAGCTGTCTGCCAAATCATGTTGCCAGCATGACCTGGGGAATTCTGGTTCTCTCTGACCTGCAGCATTCAATATTCTGAGGACAAGCACTTCATTCCCCAGAGCCAACAAGTCCAGGGATATTACAAGCAACTCAAATTTTCAAACATATAAACTATGTTTTCCTATGCACCACCACTGACCAAATTTTGCCAACAAATGAATAAAAAGCTCAAACAGGTATGCACAGCATAAGCACATACTTACCAAACTCCTACTTGTTTCTTTTACTAATTAAAAGTAAAACTGACAGTCAACCTGCAATTTCCAGGATTTACCAAAGCCCAGTGGTATAATAAAATCCGGCCGAAGGTTGGAGGACAACTTTCTAAAGCAGTGAATGACTTGACAGCCAGGGTCAAATTTTGAAAAAGTGATCTAGGACACGGATCGTAAATGCTTAAACGGCAGCCTCAAAGACATCATTTTTCGTTTGCAAGCCAGCGATAGAGCGTGCAGATTAGGAAGTCAGCAGAAGTGGAATCAGTTCCTGGGACTGACACCTTCTGCAGGTGCTATGCACCCAGCTCCCAGGGCTCTTGGATCTGCTGAGCCACGCAGCATCTACCCATGCACTGCTGCCCGTGCCCAGCTTGTCAATTCCAACTTTGGGCACATCTGCACTGGGAAATGGAGACTCCTGCGTTCATGCAACTCTGCTGCTTTCAGGCCCGAGTACCGTCACAAATTCGCTGATGCTTTGACTGACATGTTGGAGGGAAGAGAAAAGCATGTACATTCCAAATCTTCTTTGCTCCAAGCATGCACTGCTGGGTCTGGACCCAGCCCCTGGGATAAGCTTCTACACTCCCTGCTGCTGGACATGGGACCTCTAGTACAATCATGTTGTGCTCCAGAGACAAGATTAAGTCCAGTAATTTGAGTATACACTTCCCAAATCCAAGCTCTTGTGCATTCCTGGTTTAGAAAGTGTTTCTTCACTGACACTAGATGGTTGATACAAACAGCAATAAGTTTTTCAAGGAGTTTCTGAAACATGTTTGCATTACATACCACAAGAGATTATACAGCACAGATGGAGATAAAACAACAAACAATGTTCTTTACCCTAGATTAGTCAGGAAGGGGACATGGTCCCCACAGCCCTTCACAGAAGCTACACAGGTCAATGTGGAGACTACAGACTCAGGGTGGAGGTAGACAGTCGCTTTGCCATCAGAGGGAAAAAAAGAAGAAGATATCACACAGAAAACGATTGCAGTTCATACAGATTATCGTTACACAAAAAGTGGAAATGACACACAAAAATTAATTCCTGTTAATTCCAGCTAATCACTGTTAGCAAACTATTTTCTAACAACACTAACACTTGAACAGAGCTCTCACTCTGAAAAATCAGACAGGACTGCAATACAAATAAATACAAGAACCTGAAGATTTTGAGGTTGGGAGTAAGAAAAGGAGCTAAACTGCATGTAAAACAGTACTTTGCCAAACAAACATCATCAACAACCAGAAAAGAAAGGGTATGGCACATATCTGTATTTTCTGCCTTTGGCTCTCACAAAACACTGGTTTTCAGGACTCCTTAGAAAGTGTCAGTTCACTGACCTATAGCTAATATTAAAAAAAAGGTAATCATTTTACTTCCATGTCAAGAGAGTTGAGCACAGTTGTTCTGCAAAAAGACCATAAAAGGAAGAAAAGAGAGGAAGAACATGTCTGACCATTTTCTGATTGCATTTCAGCTATTGTTAAACTAATTTTCTGGCACTTGAATCTTTGAGGAAAAACAATACTTACAGAAAAGCGTGAGGAACTGATCTTATTCAAGGAATGCTGCTCATTTTACAAATTAGAATTTTCTTTGTACTGCTGGAAGACACACTGACTTGTGGACAGGAACGGAAAGGGTGATGTCTCTTCAGCCCAACTAAGCAAACTCATCTCAGCTCTTTACGTTACAGATTGGGTAATTCTCACTTGCAAAGAAAATTAACTGCAGGTAGATAGGTTTATTTCCATATGTTGTCCGTCTTTGTTGGGGGTTTTTTACAGTATCCAATAAAATCTTCTAGTAAAGTAAAATCAGGGACTTTCTTTCCTTACCTCTTTTTCTCCACTGATACTTTACATTAAAGAAATATTAACATTTAATAATACTTCTCTTTAGCGATGGACAAAACATGGTAAAAATATCTTTTCCCTTTCGCACACTCTTGCTGTATTTGCTGTGAGACAAATCACAGGCGCTCAGACTGTATCCATGGGACAAAAACATAATGTCAATGTTTCTTTTATATTTCAACAGCTGATTAAAGAGCTAGGATGGAAGTTATGCAAAATTTTAATCAAGACTAAGCTGACTTACAGCAGTAGAGACTTGTGCTAGTAATTTGTCAGGCACGTGAGAACTCCTCCGCAAAAGCCATCTGGACATGGTTCTGGGCAGCCTGCTCTAAGTGGCCCTGCTTGAGCAGGGGTTTGGAGCAGATGATCTCCAGAGGTCCCTTCCAACCTCAACCCTTCTGTAATTTTCTGCCTTGTATTTCCCTATGTAAATGCTATATATATATCCTTCTGGATGCGCTGATGATGATGATCCTGCAAAAATTAAGGCAATGGTAGGTGAAGATTAAACATCAGAAATGCAGTTACTGAGTATCACCTGATCAAAGACCCAGGCTGCAAATATATGGAAAAAAACAGAAGCAAGCAGTGATACTTGGCTATGAGGCTTCATTTTTCAAGCTTGGACAGGGGCCCAGCCTGAAGAGCAAGAGTTAATATAATTCCCTTACAATGTAAAAATTAATGTAATAGACCACTGTTATTCTCATGTGAAAGAGTAGACAGGCAGACTTTGTGAACCAGAAAAAAGACTCAAAAGTGCATAAAGATTACCATTGGGATCTAGACTAAGGGAACTCCAGCTAAGAACTGACTGACATGAGACTGACGGAGAAAACAATGAGTGGGGGTGCAAGACACGGGCAGAGCAATGAGAAACTCCAAAAGTCTGAGTTTCCAAAGCCTAATAAAAGCACCTCACAAAACCCGTGTAAATGTGCACTTACTGCAAAAACCCAGCACACAAATTACGCTTTTGTGTTGTAGAAGTCAGCTGCTTGTTGGGCAATTCTATTTCAGCCACCAAGAAATATAGGACAGGAAACACTGAGCCAAAGCCCGGCTTGCTGAAGCAATTACCCAGACCTGCAGGGCTCTGCAGCCGGACAGCCACGGTCCATTAATGAAGAGTTGAAGGATTCATCCCCTAAGGGACTAAAAGCCCAACATAAAACCAATGTCCTAACAAGCCATGACAGCAGTTATCTTAGGAACTTTAAGTATAATGCTCTCTCAATTACCAACCCTAAGCTTTCCACAAAAGGCTGATGCAGCAATGCTACTGTGGGTGCAAAGCAGCAAGGCTCCTGGCCAGGACACCGGTCACAACGGGGGATAGAGCAAAGGAATGTAGCGTCCTCTCCTCCAACGCCCAAGAGGGCTCGTGAGCAATCCAGAACTCAATGTTTCCTTGCAAACCCTCTTGGTAGGAGTTGAATAATTTTTTTGCCATGCCTATGCAATTCTGTGAAGATGAACAACTGGCAGGTCACTGCCAAGTGAGAATTCGCCTTACTGTAAGGCATCTTAAGGGGAGGGGGAAGGGGAAAGTAAAGGAAAGGAAAAACCTTAGAGAAACAAAGACTGCAATCACCCAAGGGTTATTCTTTCCAAAAAAAATTTCAAGAACATATTTGTAATGGCAATAAACACTTCAGTTATATGCTTACTGTATTTCAGATTAGCAGATATGTTAGCAGTCTGTCATAGAATAGCTTCAGGGGCCAAATAGTTTGCTCAATTCAAGTATCTACTCAGAGACTCACAGGAGAATAAAGTAAAACAATTTGAGCCAAGTATTTGTGTAAAATACTTATTTTTCCAGCACCCTAAAGAAAATAAGCAGAAAAATCTCAAGTTGCAACTTAAACATGAACATCTATTACTGTTTCCGTGCGTCTATAAATCTAATCTTACTGCCCATACCTAAGATTTAGCCATGCTTTCTGCAACTTCCAAATTGTCCTCTCTTCTATGAACTCTTAGTCTGCATTAGCTTTTCTTCTTCTTGTGCATTTGAGGTGCAAAACTGGCCTTTCCTTCCTGCAATTATGTCTTTGAAAGACCTTGCAATCACTTTGACCTCCTCCTTTTCCTAATGTAATATATTAACATAAATCAAATCAGAGAAGCGGTGTGGCATCTGTCCTGTGACTGACTGAGCATCAGCAAATTCATCACAAAGCCAAAACCAGAAGTTCACAGCGAGAGCAATTTCAGAGGCAAAAAGGGCTGCCATCCCTTCCAAAAGCTCTTCAATTCTGCCAACGTCAAATTACCAAGAAATAAGAATTGGTTTGATGTTAGAATTGTCCTCGATTTTCATTTGTTTTCTGCAATGTTAGCCTTTTAAAACCATCCTTAGTTAAAATGGATAGGTCTCTCCAGTTGCTGGACTGCCACTCATAGAAAACTGCTGCAGAAGTCCCTTCTGAAGAACACGAATAAGGGGGTGGGAGGTGGGTGTGTAAAATGGTTAAATGATCTGTCTGGTAGATCAATGTTCTGTACTTGTCTTTATGAATTTATACATCTTATACCCATATAAGTGCTAATCTCTAAATTTGAAACATTCGTGAAAATAACACCACATCTAGCAATAAAAAACCCCAGACTACTTAGCATCATTCTTAGATAAATAAATTAATAATGAAAAATAGGCTATAAATTCTGAAAATGGCATCAACATGACCACTTAAGTGCATCCTTACGGGTATCCTAACTCTACAATTAGCCAACAATAAAAGTCTTTTTCCCCTCATTTCCAGGCAATGTTTGCCTGAGAACAACAAAGAGTACAGAAGGAAGGATTAAAAAGCTATCTCACAGAAAGCAGTGTAAGTGCTTATGAACCTCAAAAGACTGACTCAGAGGAAACTAAATTCCAAAACTTGACACATTCTACTTCTCGTATCCCAACCGGCTCTGTGGTTTCCACCACGATTTCTCCATTCTCCAGCAAAAAACATCAAACTATTTGGAACCAGATGCAGTTCAGACAGCAATGGAGATCCCAAAACACAGCTTCTCTGAGCTGTGGACAGACATCATCATCATCCAAGAGTGGGCTTACGCAGAGAGGCATGGTTAAATACAGATGTTACTGTACTGGAGAAGCAATGGCTTTGAAGTTTCACAACTCATTTTAAGAAAATTGCTACACAGTAAGAATGCTGTCATATGCAACAGCGACACAGCTGCTCACAAAACATCCATAACCCTCTCTTCAAGCTTGTGTCCCTGCACTAAGTCAGCAGGATGCAAGGATGACATCCATTTTTCTGAATGTAGGGCTGTATCTTTCTGGAAGTTGAATAATAAGAGCAAATTTGTGGGGTTTTTTCTAGGACATTACAATCCAAACTTCTGAGCTGGTAGTACAGATTTGAGGCCTCCTGCCTACTACATCTAAAGCATAAACCCCAGCATATTTCCTCTTAAAAACACAGGATATGTCACATCAACAGAAGAGTTATCAGAAACCAATTACTGAATCATCTTTTAACAAACACCAGCATGACGAAAGTTGTCAGACTGGAAGCCTCATAAAACCCCTTAAACACAAGTACTTCTAAACTGCTGAACAACAGAACCCACAGAAGATATCTGTATGGTGAAATATATTGTTTAATATTCTACCATCTGTTCAGCAGCTGCTTACGGAAATGTCTCAAAATCTTCTGACGATTAAAGCAATTTCATATTTCCATGGAATAACTGGAGAATATATTCTCAAATAAACAGATTCCTCTTCCATTATCTCTGTAGTAGGAGCAGGAAATACTGAAGAGTGAAGATACAGATGGCTTTTCATGGCCATGGACATATATACGGAGTTCACATTTCTAGAATGTGCCTTCCTCTTTTGCTTGCAAAATATGTGCTACACAGTAAAAGCTAACAAAGGATGGCCATGTTTTGGAGGTCAAATCATGAGATTTCATGAGATGGTTCATCATGGTAGAAGATTTCCAGCTATATCAGAAATACAAGATCATCCTTATCCAAGGATGGATAGACCTGGCTCAAAAGCAAACCCATCCAAGTATTCTTGGGACTGAAAGTTCAGCATTCAGAAAGTTTCTGGTATGGTCAGAAATGTTATATTCATACTAGCAATGACTGCCTTCTTTACAGTAAACATGTACCACAACCTCCCATGGCATCTAAACCATGCTGTTAACCACAGACATATGTTGCATATTATTATCTGCTGTAACAAACTGTTTGCATTCATAGTCTCTTATTCTGGTTTATCAATGGAACTCAGTCACACAATGCGTATTACCATCAGTGGTTTTACTTATTTTTTTGGTCTTGTCTTTTTTAAATTGTTTGTTCCAATTTTCTAAAGTTTACAATTAAAAAAAACCAAAACCCAACCCTCAAACATTCAAAGTTATAAAATAATTAAATCAATATGTAGAAACAAAACTATGCTATTGTGAAATTTCAAATAATCATCTAACACTCCTGGTCTCACTTTTATTGTCCTAGCTCCCTCAGTATTCCAGTTTGGAACAGGTCTTGCATTTTTACTTGCACACAGTAATAGTACCACTTTTTTAATGAACATGATAATTTTAAATAATATTTAAAAAAAAAGGAATGGGAAAGACGACTAATTCTGCACCAGTTCAAAACAAGTCATGATCCACTCCATCCCTTTTCATCCTTCTAATGAACTGACAATTCACCGAGGCAAACAGTACGCACCATCCTCTTTTCTGCTTTCCCAATGAGCTCTGGCAGAATCAGACTGCTGCTTTGCCATGGTCAGGAAGACTTGGTTTAACGACAACAAAATCCACGTTGACTGAAGTAAGGATTCCCTAATGAAAGCTAGCCAGATGATTAAAGCTGCTCCCTTTCAAACAATGAGAACTCCTTAATTGCCCTAAATCAGTTCCCATGCACCAGCCAGAGAGCCCATCAATGTTTCACCCAAATAGATGACAACTCGATCTACTTCACTGCCAGCAAGTTCCTATCAGGGGGGTGGGAGAGGACAGACAGCGGGCTTGAAAAAGGGAGACTGAGGGTGTAGGTGGAACACCTACAGGAGACTGAGGGTGTGAGGCATCTGCCCTCAGTTCTGATACCATGTTCTCCCTAGATGCTTTGACCTAGACAGGAGCAAAGGAAGCCAGAAAGAAATCATTCAGCCTAATGGCAAGCATCTAGTCTTCTGCTTCTTTGAGCAGAAACAGCAAGCACTTTTACCATCACACGTGCTAAAAATAAAACAAGTGATTCTTTCAGCAATATGGTCTTATTTTTTTAGTTTAATCACATTTTACACGTTGCCAATGTCCTTCTCCATTTCACAAAGAGCGCTTCCCTCAGCTTTCCTAACAGCTTTTCCTTCCTTTCGGAAGCAGCACAGGGTAACCTGCACGCTGTCCTGTTTGGCCTGCTGTGCTCTTGCAGTAATTTTGAGAAAATCACCGTGTCAGCACAATTCCAGAACTCAGGTTCCTTTGCAAATCACAGGTAGCAAAGAATTTTGCAAGTTGGCAAAGCATTAGAAGGACATGCACCGTAGTCAGGAGTTCAGCAGTTACAAATCACACAGAAAACCCCGACGGCTGCGTCCAAGGGCACCGATTTTACCCCCACCGTCACCAGAGAGCAGGCAGAATTGGTGCTGCTTTCTAATTGAGGGCCAATGGGATTTTTCCACCCCGTCACTCACTATTATACAGCTAGTCAAGAAACATTTTTAATTGATCGATCCAGTTGTTTCCATCCTTCAAATAACCTCTGTTGACCTAGCTCTCTAGGCTGTAATACTGCAAACTTTGTGCCTCTGCAGAGCTCCGCATTAAAACACTGCCGGTTTCTGCCACAAATTAAACAAAATCCTTTCACCTGGATTTTAGGAACTATAGCAGCAACAAACATGAAGTATTTTAGTCAACAACCTTTCACAACACACGCTTTTTTCTCTCTTAGGAAGTGTTCCTTAAATCTGAAATGCTATACCTCTTGTTTAAAGCCTGGAAAGCAGTCAGCTTCCCTTTGCCATCACAGGTCATTTATTTTGCGAGAAGTTTCTAAGGGCTTGCTATGGAGAAGAACTAGGGGGAAAAAAAAGTGCAGAGAGAGAGAAAATGTCTTGGTGGCTGACACTAGCCTCTGCTTCCATCTCAGTACCCAAACCGCACCAAGGAGAAACTTGCACGCAAGACCCTTACTACTCATTTCAGTGCAGAGCACTTTGGCCACTACTTTCACACCTGGAGTCATGCAAGTGTGAACAAAGGCACCACAAAACTCCCATTTTGCTTGGGATTTAAGAAGTCCTCCTCCAAAGCATGGTTTTATTTCTCCTTCACCCTCATCCCAGCCTACAGAAAGCACCTAGACACAAGACAGCCTCTAAGCTGAAGTTATATAGAATGCAATAAGCACCTCTCAACCCTGAAGTTTTCGAGCTTTTTTATCTTCCTCGCATATTCACCTTAGTCCTGTCTTTGAACATAGAAATCCTTGGGTTGAATACCTCCCTGTCTTGCAAGTAGAATGCAAAACCAAAGTACTATCTACTTGTGGCCACTAAAAATATCCATTTTTTTTGCAAGTGCCAAGAAGCCTCCACCTTCCACAAAGCTGACAAAGTTCTACTTTGGTGTATATCTCACTCTTCAGAAACTTTCCAAACCCCGGCAGCAAACGAATACAAAACCTGGTAATGGACATGCCCAGGTAAATAATATCCATGCAACTCTAAGGCTTGTGTAACACTAATATGCCTTAAATGTCACAGATTACCACTGAAATTTAAAATTACTAGAGAGCAACATATTTATCTAACAGGTCTCGGGCAACTCCTTGGCAGAGTCCCGCAGCCTGCCCTCTTCAGGGAGAGCTGTGTGAGGCCGAACAGGGTGCAGAACGGTACGTGCTCTTTGTTTCCTTGGTTTTGGGGGGGTTCAATGTCATTTGCTTAGTGTATACAGATATACATTACGTATTATTTTTTGTTCAATCTTTACCAGACTTTCTTCTTAATTGAATTTAACTTCGAAAATGGCATTTAAATTTGAAAGTCATTATAATTTACTTCTATGTCCATACACAGAGAGTGCCTGCAACATGTCATTTGTGAAATGTGTACTCGATGGATGTGTACTACACTGCAATGTTTCTATAACAGCTGCTGTTTATTCTATTATAAGAGAGGGGAAAAAACAGGGACGTAAACATACCTACACATTATTTCTTTTATCCAGAATATTCTCGTAACAGAGTGCCAGCACACCAGCTCAGCCAGACCAAATTACTCAACTGTTTCCAGTGAACCAACATATTCTTTTATTTGTTTTCTGTTCTGTTGGGCTAATTTCTAAACTGTCTCTGTCCAAATACAGAGATTTATACAGGTTTTGTTTTGCAGCATGATAATAAGAAAAAGTCTTTACACATGAAAGCTGTTTAGTCACTGATTATCCATAACGAGATTTTTTTAAAAGGCTTTTTTCTTCATTTAGCAGCAATTGCACCAGCAAGCCAGTCTCATCGCCCTGTGAATCATAACTCGCTCATCACCACACACAGGCAATCTACCCCTTATCTCGTGAGTCAGTACTGGTTCCTCAGCCTCATTTATTACTCGCTCTGTCTGAAATATTTAGACACTGGTTTTAATGAGAAATTAGTATGTGGAATTTTCACAGATGCACATAAATGTTTAATAAGGCCAAGTGACGTGAAGAACATGGACTGGATCCAGGTATTTAGGGCCAACGTGTCGACTTCTGCAACTCTGTGCAAACTCTCAGCATGAGCATTTGCTGGATGAAAAGGGTCTGTAAAGCCTGTAACACACATTGTTTTTCAGAAAGCTCGGGGATATTTCGAACTCCAATGGCCAAATTTATTTTTTTTTTCCAGTCAGATACATGAAGGGAGCTGAGTGGCTTCTATCCATCCCAGTTCCAGATAGCCTTTGTTGTAAGCACTGCCTTTGTCCTTGAGACAAAACCAAAGCCAAATGAAAGCAGCCACAGATGGAGACAGTGACATGATTCATGGAGAGGCAGGGCCAGGGGGAGCTGGCACATCCACCGACTCTGTTTCTGACCCCACACTGGTGTTCATCTGATGAACCCGAGCCACCGGGCCCGGTGTCCTACACATTCCTATTCTATTTCTCTCCCAGAGGTGGGCACCGTACAGATCCTTGCATGGATCCTCCGAAAACTTACTGTATGAATGACTCTGACAAAGAATGAAGAGCAACAGCATCAGTGTCCATTTCTAAAATCAGCAAAGAAATTGAGGTGTAGTTGGCAGCGCTAGACTGTCGGCCTGCTTGGGCCACAGTTTTCCTTGTAATTTGCACAATGGCATCCCCCATCTTTCTAACCTTCGTTTGCAGATCAAAGCAGGGCTTTTTTTGTTTTCTTGTTTATTGTTTTTGCAGTACAAGGACAGATGTGACCAATTTATCCAGGCTCTAGAGCATACTATAAAAAGATCTTGGAAGATGATGGATACATATTGACAACATGTATAAGGGCTTAGAAGGCATACATTTTAGGAGATCGATTTTTGTTAGAAGGTTTTGGCAGGGGCAAAAGTCACCTTGAATGAAGTGACTTCAAAATTACTATGTCAACAACCCTCAGGAAGAAGAACTGTTTCTAGAGGGGAGGGGAGGGAAATAAAAGGAAAAAAATCATGCAATAGAATATAGGAAGAAAAATATTTTGTTTAGGAGGGATGAGCTGTACTTAGAATTTAAAAAAAAACCCAACAAACCCTTTTTTCTCTATTTGAACCCAGAGTGAGGTGGATGTCTCCTCTTTCCAATTCAGGTAAGCTAAAGTCATGCAAAATTTTATCTCGTAATGACAGAAAACTAATCTCCTGAGATTTTAGCTGTCAGTAGATAAATATAACGATACAGGAACTTGAAAAAAAAAACCACTTTACAAAAACACATCATGAGATTTAGTTGCTTTAGTTGCATCTTAAATGTGATCTCTTATTAGACCACATATCTGAATTACTAAAATAAGACATAAACAACCCAGTTAAGATTATTTAGGAATGATAATTTCATCAAATGTCACACCCAAACACAAAACTTGGTCATTCCAGGGTGCAATTTTGTAAAATTAGGTGATTACTTTAGCTTTTTTTTTTAATTGTTAGAAGCATTACTATGCCACTGACTATATATTACCATTAGGCTTTGGCAACTGCAGGAGTTACAGTATGCTATAACATACTATAATATATTAATATTTTGTACAGTATTCTATAATATGGTATAATTTTGAAACTCCTGCCCTCCTACCTTCATCCCCAAAGTTTTGGTTTAAGTCAGAACAGTCAAAACATTTATTAAAATATATAAAAATAATCTATGACAAAAAGGTTCTTAGTTCTACAGTAAGAAATTGCCTGCAAACCCCCACAAAACCAAAGAAATAGAGAGCATGGACGGTTCAGCACCCTGTTTGGCCTCACACAACTCCCACTGAGGGACGCAGGGACTGTGTGTCGGCAGCTGAATGTGAAACTGGGTCCAGGAGAAGCCACTGTGCAAGAGTGCAGGAAAAATAGAAAGCAAACCAAAAGAAGATTAATAGCTTCTCAATAAAAATACACAGTAAGCTACCCAATAGAATGTCAGCTCCAGAAAAGATAAGAAGCCATTCCTTTTTCATTACAACTAAAGTATAGTCTCTGATTACAATCTAACATGTAGTTGCAAAAGGTAGAGAGCAGAGTACGAACAAAAAGACTCCCTAGATACATTTCTAAACGTTTCATGAACGAAGGGTTATTTAAGAGAAATTGAGTACTCTGCATTTCAAGAGGCTTTTGCATCAAGACGCCATGTATAAATAAGATTAGATTCATTTTTGAAAATGAAACATGATGTAACCTTGCACGCACCTGCATGGTGCCCTGCAGGGAAGGCACAGGGGCTGCATCCCCCTGCGCTTCTCCAGTTTTGGCTTCTATATGGACAGTTAAGTATTAATTAATTTGGCTGTTATTGCCTTAATTGTTTTTGTTTTTTCAAGAAGTACAAATTTTGACTTACTAACATTTTTTCCTTACTCAGAAACGAAAGCAGTGTACATCAGAACGCTCCCCAGGGAAAGACATCGTCCCTGTACAATCCGAAATGAGACGCAGTAAGGGAAGTATTTCATGAATGCTAATCCAGGGCCACTGAGTCTCAGTCCATTATCCATAGGTCTGAATATATCGGTTCCACTAAATTACAGTTCCATGCCCTTTTATCTTAGGTAACAACAGTGATTTTCACTTTACCGTTAGACTGGTCTGGTGAAAGTTATATTCATTTATGCAGATTTATTTTTGAATTCAAATTCCTGCTGTCATTTGTCTAATAAAGTATAAATAAAAAGTATTCTGCAGACCAGGCATGTAAAATAAGGTAAAAGCAGCTTAGCATAACTTCCACACAAAGCTTGAGAAACCATGCTAGGAACACCAAAATCGGAGACAGTAATAGGGGACTTTCATTTTCCTCCCCTTTAAAGGCAAACCAAAGTTGTTTATCTTATAAACAAAAAACCTGAGGACACAAGACTTTCATACACTCTTTAAAAGACAATGTGCAAATGTACTTAATAAATACTATTTCAAGGACTTTATTTCATTTTTTAATACCTGCTGCAACTTGAATCTGGGGTATGTGTTTATCCCGAAGCAGTACGGGAGAGCGCCCTAATGCCTCACACAATGTAAGGAATGCTGCTGTCTGCATAGTTTACGTATGAATGAGGGGACACCAGCTCCTACCTGGAGAGTAAAGACTGCAGAGCTCACCCCTTGGCACATATATCAGTGTTTGACCCTGAGATATGCTGATACCTCAGCAAGTACTGGTGCGGTCAACGATGGCCGCATTTGCAAGTGCTCAGCATCCAGTGGGCAGCAGTTGATGACCCACAGCCAGCTCAGCTCCTCAGAGAACTGGTCCATTTGGTCCAGGCTTTAAGCAGCACTGGAAAAATGAGCTCCAAGAGCCAGCGCTATGACCATGACAACTGAACTGTCATCCTCAGAAACTCTTACTGACAGGCATTTTATTCTAACCTTTAGTGGTTGTCCTCTACTTTCAGAACATACTCTCCATATCTACCCAGATAGAGCATTTAATTTTAAAAAAAAAAAAAAAAGTGCACTACCATACTCAATTGCTTTCTGCACACTCCTCAGAGATGCAGCAAAGAAGCCTGTCAGAGGATTTCTTACCAGCTCTGTAAGAGCCCATGGAACTCCAGGTCCCAACTTCACTTCAGATGACGTTTTACTTCTGAAAACCCAGGTTCATGTGGGTCTTTAATCATCAATAGAAATGTGCCACGTTAGACTGAGGGATGCCACAGTCCTCTCCTTCAGCCTGTGTATTTCCCTGTCATGTCCCCCAAGGGTCACTGAGTAAAAAATACACATACTCTCATTTCCTATTGAAATTTTTCTTTACCTTCCAGATAGTAAGAACCTTCAAAGGATTATGCTGTAAATAAAAACTATTTTCCATACTTGATCCAGATCATTTCACGTATTTTGTATCTAAGAGAGGATTTTGCACATATGCTTTCAAAATCACTATTTCTTCTTCATTTCTGCTTTTTTTTCCAAGGCCAGCAAATATCTCTCTAATTGTGGTGGAAGCAGGAACATACTAAGATAAACTGCAGGAATGAGAATTGGGGATGACTTGCAACCTGAATATATTAAATTAAATAATAATAATAAATTAAATGCTTAAAAACAATACTAAATTAAAATTTCACTGGATTTCTTGCCACCATCCCTTCAAAGTCCCTTCACTTGACCAGCTTCATATCCTTTTCACCACCTTACCCATTTTATTTGAATGGTACATTGCAATACCACATTAAAAAATCAAAATAGCAACACCAGTATCCGCTTGCCACTGTCTGGAGAAAATCAGATTGAAATCACATTTATAACTGAAACAATTACTATTAATTCTTGATTACAAAGCAGACTTTCATCTCATAATTCGCTGTGTTGCTGTGCTTTTTTGTTGTTTGCATGTTTGTTAGAGGAGAAGTCACGTTCTCAAGCATCCTTGGACAATACTTGGAGAGCTATTTAATCGCTGGCCATCCCGGTAGGACTGTGGCTGATAAGAGCCAGAGATGGAGTATATTTCCTCCAAGTGGAAACATGGACTTCTCAGGGGAAGATTCACATAGCACAAAGACTGTAAGCCAAAGTATCCTTTGACAGAAGCAAGTGTAACACAACAAAATATACTTGCACAAATAATATTTAGGTGTCAGCCTATTATATTTTAAAATGTTCTTCTATGGGGGGGAAAAAACCCAAACAACAAACCCACAAACTTTTAACTTGCAACATAATGGGTATTTCAGCTCCTCAAAGTATCATATTATCTTACTTTTAGACAACCCACTCCCCCAGCCCGTCATGATAAATACGGGAGTAATTTACAGACCAGCCTTTGGGTCTGGTTCTACAAAAGCAGCCTCTTGGCATGTGGATGTCAGTCTCATCAACCTGGCCACTGAATGACAACCTTCTGCTTCAAATCTCTAGGAGGATTTGAATTGAAATGCTAGACACCAGTACTGTTCTCTTTCCAGTTTACATCACTTTTCTTCACATACAGAAAAATCCCTCAGATGATTGATGATGCTTGCTCATCACAGACATCTGACCACCTCCCAGGGAGAAGGGTCCTAGACACAAGCTCTGTCAGTGCTTCACTCAGGTGCATTCATGCAGCCGGAGAGCCTAGCCAAGGCCAGCACTGTGCTCACATCCATGATGTATACTCTGGACATCCACCAACATCCATACAGGTCATTAGAGTATTGCTTAAATGGATACAGATCCTTGAAGTGGGATTTAGATGTTATCACCCACAGGCAAGACAGGAATCCTTGAGGACAGCCTCTCCCTTGAGACTCCACAGTTTCAGCAGACAGGCTCCCTGAGCACCTCTGGCTCTGCCAGGACTACCGCCGAGTTAACTTCCTCTTTTATGAGGAAAGGCTGAGAGAGTTGGGGTTCTTCAGCCTGGAGAAGAGAAGGCTCCAGGGAAACCTTCCAGCAGCTTTCCAGTATCTGAAGGGGGCCTATAAGGAAGTTGGAGAGCGGCTGTTTATCAGGGAGCATAGTGACAGGACAAGGGGGAATGGCTTTAAGCTGAAGGAGGGGAGATTTAGATTAGATATTAGAAAGAAATTCCTTACAATGAGGGTGGTGAGGCACTAGAACAGGTTGCAGGTGCCCCATCCCTGGAAACATTCAATGTCACAATGGACAGGGCTCTGAGCAACCTGATCTAGTTGAAGATGTCCCTGTCTGTGGCAGGAGAGTTGGACTAGATAACCTGTAAACATTCCTTCCAACCCAAATCATTCTATAATTCTATGGATTTTCAATTGCTTTGCTTTCCTGGCCCAGCTCACCACATGGCTGGACAAACACTACGTACTGTGAGAGAGGTGGACAGAAATAGACGCTAACTACACTTCCATCAAGATTAAAGCAATGTAGATCCAACCGCATCAGGATTCAGCTGTGCCTGCAGTGCAAGCACAGCCAGGAACACTGAATTTTAACTTCTCTCAGTGAGCCAAGGCCATGCCCAGCTTTACCGTCTTAGAAATTTGATTCAGGTTACCAAATATAGCTGTAGGCAAACATTCAAAACAAAAAAGGACGTATTTTCATAGATGTGATAGTTAAAATGTAAAAATACTCAGCTGTTAACATAGCAATTGTCAAAGAAATGGGAACAGAGGGTGTGGAAGAGAAGGGCTGCCCCCAGTCGGAATGCGATGGGTTGTCCTGGGAGTTCCTCTGAGAAAACCTGCAAAAACGATAAATGTCCAGCAAGGCAAGCAGCATCGCTAGTCATACCTCTGCTGAAGCAAAGAGCCGTCGGGCCAAATTAATTCCTTGTGTAACCCCAGTGACTTCAAAGGAGTTAGCCCAGAGATGAATTTGGCTTAAGGAATTTTGAAATGGATCCTGACCAATTCCCCCTAAAGTAGGATTCAGATTTGTGGCTTCTTGTGTTACAAAACTGCCTTGGCTCAGTAATGTTATTATGTCCTTTATCAGCATTTTTATTCATATGGAATGACTAACAAACTCCAAACCAGTAGCACCACCTGATTAATATCAACCACTCTTCAAAGCATTTGTCTTAACACCAGGGGTTGTTGCTTTTTCAAGCTGGTGGGTCTCAGCACTGATTACTTCATTGTGTGGTCCGTCTGGTCAAATTTGCTGCTGAAATCCAGCCTTTAGCAGCTGAAGGGTAATATTTTAAGTTAGTCATGAGCAGGGTTTGAATGCTAAACTTGACCTCTGCACCTTTTCCAGTGTGTGTATTTCTGTGCTTCCTCTGCAGCCTCTGGATGCCCATGTGCGGTTTTCTTCTGCTGCCTGCCAGAGAGACAAGATTGATGTTGCCTTGTCACGTATCGATAGCCAGCAGCGAAACATAAACAGCCAAAAAGCTGTAATGAGTTCTACTTATTATCTTTATATAAAATGGGATTTATGGTGACTGATCACATTTCCAGCAGCCAGAGAGATGTGTAAGAAGTGATTATACAGTCTAGTCTGACTGCTCCTCTCTGCTTCAGCTGTAATTACACTTTTGGGTGGCTTGGACCGAGCACATCATTTTTACATGTCTCTCCCCTAAGTGTTCAAAAAAGCAGCACTTCTGCCAAAACCCACCTCTGGAGCCAAAAGTATGACTTTTAATACTGATAAATGCATTCAATAGCATTGCAATGTTTAAGCAGTCCCAGTAACTTTAGTGGGGAGAAAGGTACTACTCAGCACAGGTAAGGGCATCACTGTTGGGCCCATAAGCATCTACACAGCCCTTAAAATATCTCCTCTATGTTTTTTTCCAAGGTCTGAACAAAACCCTATTAATTCCAAAACCTCTGTATTTCCCTCCTGAAGCTTTGCTGTGACAGCGTGGGTGGCTGAAAGAGCAGATTCAAACAATTCTTTCTTCCATGTCGCTTCTTTCATTGCAATTTTTCTACGTCTCATACAGGATATTCTGTTTTTCATCACACACAGACAGACTTTCTGACTGGGTTGCTAAAGTCCAACCCAGTTACATTTTAAGAAAAGAAAAAAAAAAAATATATATATTTAAAAAAAAAAATTACAAAGGTAATAGCCCTTGTTATAAGAATATCTGTTCCTGGCTTAATTTTCAGTTTTATCATGTGCTTTTACCACTCTCTTCATATAAACTCATTCAAATTCATAGCAAAAAATTAGAGACCATCAGCAAAACAAAGAGTTTAACAAGGAGTAAAAGGCACACAAATACCCAGTTGCTATGCTCTAAACGTATGCAAGTTTGTGTGGCAAAGGATCCATTTTCTATCTTGTTAATAAATTCATTACCTCTGGCTCGCTGCTTTCATTAAGGAAGTACATCTGGCTGCATTAAAGAAAGCATGTTGAATATTTTACACATGATTTCGCTCATCATTTCAGAATTAAATGAAAATCAGTTCACAATGGAAAGTGAAACTGGGACTGAGAAAGACAGAAATTGCCATAATAAATCCGAGTAGTGACACTATTGCTTGACAGCTGTACAACCCAGCTGCTCAAGAGCCCGCTGCAAGACCTCCATCACAGACAGATGTGGGATAATCAGCCAGCATCCTGAGGCACATCTTGGTGTCTAACAGATAACAGATTGGATTAAGACAGATAATGGCTTACTATATCTTCATGAACAGTAACCAGACGCAGATTTACAGGGGAATGGGGAAGATTCACTGAGAGGGGAGAGCTTTAATCCTGTTACTTGGGTATTTCCATGTGTCCAAAACTTAGTAAAAGCAAGACGAAAAGACAGGCATTTCCGCCCTCTGCCCTCCAGTTCAAGTTTGGAAGAAGCATAAGAAGAGAGGGCATCCTGTGAACATGAGGGTGTCTGGAAAGTCACTACAGACTGAGGAGGGGGCATACATACTCCTATCTTACTCGGGGACATCTCTGTAAGGCCTGCAGAGCTTTCCTCTTCTCTCCAGAAGCTCTGAAATACTGAAGGAACACGAAGGGTATCTTTAGCAGTGAGCTAAAAAAACATTCTTCTCTTCCTGTCTCACTAAATCCATTATCTAAAATTATTGTCTAAATTACAGGCCTGCATAAATAAAAGTTAACTGTAATTCTCACATACCTAACTAGGAAAACACACATGTGCCTCATTTCATGACTTAAGCTAATCATTTATCAATTGCTGTAGTGCTGTTATCTACTATCTAAATGACACGGAGAATTACCACTATCAGTGTCCTACTGCTGATATATTATCCCTATCAGGAGTAATTATTTGGTTTCACACGTAGAGTTTCAGTCAGTATCTGGGGTCTATGCCAACAGGCACTCAGCATCAAATAAAAGGGCAGTCATGATAGAAACAGACCTTTATCATTCTTGTGATAACTACCAGTAAATCTCTAAGAGATTTCTGACTTTTCTTCAGGACTTTTAGACAAAAGATTCTTTAGCAAATAAAGGGCAAGAAAGGGGGAAAAAAAAAAAAAAAGAAAAAAAAAAAAAGATCTTTCCAATGCGTATAAATTCCTGAAGAAAGCCGAGGCTTTTTTTCAACTATATATCTAATCGTTTGTGGTATTAGCAAACAAAACTTACATCGATTCATTTCAAAACACTGAAGTGCCTCACAGCTTTTCCTAGTGTCCAAAATGAATAAATATACTGGCAAAGTTGATCATAATACTATAAAATAAACTAGAATTTCTTATATGATATGCAAGCTGGAATGCCTCTGAATTCTTCAATTCAATTAGCTCGACCTTCTGAGATTCCTAAATCAGAGCTACCAATAAAATCTGTTTTCCTGCAAATTCAGCCTTTCACTGTTGTCTACTTTAAGAAGCTACAGGGAACAATGTCAAATTTGGTTTAACCAAATCAAATTTGACAGCTGTAACTCTGCCTTCAAAAGTCACAGGAAATTCACTGAACAGGGGACTAAACCACATGAATTTGTTGGCTTTTTTGGTTGGTTGGGGTTTTTTTGCACATAAACAAGTAAAATATTTTACTGCTAATCCTCTTCCCATAAATAAAGGTAACTGGGTCAAGAACCAAAAGAATTCCAACTGACCCAGCAAAAACAGGTAACCAGTGAATTTAACCCAGACCAGCTCCACGTTCCAGACCAGTGCAGCGGATGGTGTGGGATACGGGAACAAACAGCAATAGTGCAGGAGGACAGGGAGGGACTGGCGTTTGTTCTGCTTTTTTGGGACAGGAAAGCAATGCTTTCCCTAACTTCTTCCAGCTAAATCAGAGGCAGCAGAAGCTATCTTTTCACTGATGTACAGAAGAGCCTACACTGTTGCAAAGTGAGGCCAAAGAAAAGCTTAATGCCTCTTACAGCGGGAATATTGCTTTGTAAAAGCAAAGCTGTCTTTGCAGTTGTGCTAGGTTTGGCTGGGACAGAGCTCATTTTCTTCTTAGTAGCTGGTAT